>CM025789.1:100497202-100864702 GCA_014635995.1 Sarcophaga peregrina
CTGTCTACAGAGAATGCTGAATAAAAGCTGTAATGTTGCAAGTACTAGTCTTCTCTCATAAGCCGTGATCCTATGTAAGGAGCAGTAAACAACAAAGTCGCCATAGTCTAGTAGGTAGGATATTCGCTTATTATTGGTTTAAAACCAAACGACTTTTTCTCAGCAGATTTAAAGCAAAAACTCTGAGAGTAAAAATAGAAAATTGCCATGAAAAGTTTCTTAAAAAATCTATTGTTTGGAAATGACTTTAAGCTGTAGGGTCCCGCCACTCATGTATAAAATTAACGCACACACAATACAGTGGGTGTGAGAATCTAGACCGTAAACCCGGACTAAAGGGTTGTAATAACCAATTAGGTATGTATGTATGCAGGCAGTGACTTTTTTGTTTTTGATTGTTTAGTTAAGCCTAGGATTTAGGTCAGCAACTATGAAACGCATTTAAATAAAATGTAAAGTTAAACTCTTTTGCTAGCAATTGGTTTAACTGACCAACAACTACAACCAAGAAAACATTACCAATGACAATACAAAACTGAGTCCGTCCAATAGAGTAGAGAGGCAGAAGCCTCTCAATACAACAATGTATGAGGCCAAGATCATAATAAATACTCCCTAGCCTAGCCTCAAAAAAAAAAAAAAATAAAAACTGAGTTCGTAGTTATTGTAGTAACCCCCACTCTGCTGGCATAAATAGCAACAACAAAAGAAATTTTACAAGACCGCTAACATTCGTGCAAAACTCATGAATACAAACGGAGACCAATTTTTTTGTTTCTTGTTTTTGTAACGAAAAAAACTTTGTAGATAGATTTTTAAGCCGAGATTAAAGAAGACAACAACAATAGCAGCAAGAATATGGATAAAGATAGACAATGTACAGAAATGAAAAGAATGGACCACAAATAACTCTCTTTCGATGATCATGATGACAACAGTTTAACAAACAACACTGGGGCATTAGATTTGAAATCCAAAGAAAAAAAAAAAGTTGGAAAAAAAAAGATTTTCAAAGCGAAGCGTTAAAATATTGAATGAAATCTAAATAGACAAACAAACAAACAAAACAACAGACACCAAACGTAAGTAACCCAATAAACAATGAAATGGTATCCCCAGGAAAAAATAAAACGAACAACAAAATAAAATATTTTCATATCCCCCTCTTGCCCCGGTCTATAGCAATAACCATTTAAAGTCCATACATCTTAACACACACACACACATCCTACAGAGATTTTGAAAATCCACATAAAAAAAACACACAAATTTTCGGAAACTTTTTTTTTTGGGTTTTGGAGGTGAATGGTTGGTTTTCGAAAGATTTTTTTCGTTTTATTTTTTTTATGAAAATATTGTGTAAACAATTCGGAAAGTGATTATAAACAGAGTGGAAATATCAATAAGTAAACATCATCTCATATCAGACAGAGGAGCATCATCGTCATCATCACCGTGATCATCAAATGCAGATGGTTTCGTTGTTAACATTATTGGTGAGGAGAAAAAGTATTTTTTATGTCTTTGTAAGAAACATAAGAAGGCCATAGAACATACGGATACGGTGTAATATCGTTTAACATTAAAATGATATACAGAAGCTACAAAAACAAAAGCCGTGAGTATGAAAGAAAAGGGGATAGACAAGTAAGCCAGAATGCAACAACAAAGAATGTAAATAAAATACACAAACAACAATGAAACTACGAGAGATCTCGAGTATGCAAAGCCACGAAAAGTCCACTTCCAGAACATTCATCAAGCTGTTTACGTGGGCGTATAAAAAAGCAAGACAATGCAGGCAACGATAGTAGTAAGAATTCAGTCAGTCTTGTGTGAAGACGTGTTGCATGTGAAGAGAACAGTCGCGGTTTGATGATCTCCGCTATACAGATCTAACAAACATGTGTTTCTGTTTACGAAAAAGGTGCAAGTAAAAAAACATAACAAAAAAGCAAATTATTGTTGTATACATCAAGTTGGGTACAGTGGCATACAAAAATTGTGTGAACAATGAAGAATTTCATTGAAACTAAATAACAATTTATTTTTTTTATTTTGTATAAGGCAAAAACGCAACAATATTTTATACACAATTGGCTTCGCCCGGTAAACGGTGTACAGCAGCAATTTCTTTAGACAATTTGTTTTAACTTGAATAATCTCGAGAGATTGCCTTTATGTGCTACACAGTTCAGGCCACATTAAATATTGTCTACGAGCAATTTGAAGACATAGTTATCTAATTTGGGAACGATGGTCACCGAATTTAAGCGATATGATCTCGTTAAATATTTTACTGCGGGGTTTTTGAATAAGTCACAAATCTCACTGGTCATCAAGGCAAACACAACGTCATCAATTTCTGCATAATACAGTAAAAACCCGCTTATAGCGATGAATACGTTCATATCAATACAGTGGACGATTTAGGCGATTCCCAATACTACAGCGTAATACTGAAACACCGTTAAGCGGGGTTTTACTGTACTTTCTTCTTAGTTCATCCTTAAAGCAATATCCGAAGTATTTACAGCCATTAGACAGTCCACAAGGTTGCTGTCTTTTTGACTGAAGGGTCTTCGGCACTTGCGGATGGTCTGTATGCATTTCCTAGCTGATCCGATATTGTTATGAGAATAGTCCCTGCCAGTATAAAGCATTTCTGGCATCTGGATTGATATGCAAATGATCATTTGATTCGCTCATTGTCTTTTTGGACAGTCCAGTCAATGTACCTTAATAATACCTCCTATAGGTCTGATACTCTTCAATAGCTTCAATTGATCCATTTTTCAATTGCATTTGTGCCTTCTAATCACTTTAATGGCTTCCTTACTTTTTTAGCTGCAACATCTCCTCCGTTACTGTACTGCATTTAGAAATCTCAAACGATTCTTTTGCCTTGATTTGTATGAAATACACAACGTCATTGGACTATCAGAAAAGTTGAAATGAGCGTAGTCAAGCAGGTAGTGCTTTGGCTTATTAGACATAAGGCCGCAGTTCAAAACCCCTGTTCAGACATCTTTAACTAAATGTAACTGAAATATTTCTTCGGCGACTTCCTCTCAACTGATTTCTGGCATAACCTTTGAGAGTAAATAAAATAAAATTGCCATAAAAAGTGTCGTTCGGAGTCGACTTTAAACTCTAGGTCCCGCTACTCATGCATAAAATTAATACACACAACACAAGTGGTGTGAGAAGCTAGGTCGTAATCCTGACTGATGGGTTGTAATGAACAATTCTGTATGAAAGCTATGGAACCAGCTAAACGTCATGATGTGTTAGTATCAATGCTAATCTTCTCTATGATACACCCGATGGCCGAAAAGCCATAGATATCACGTCTGGTGCAGCTCAGGGATCTATTCTTGGTCCTGATCTATAGAACCTGAGCTGTGACGATATCTTAGGTATAAATATGCCAAAGGACACATACCTCGTGGGATATGCGGATGATATAGTGTCAGTCATTTCAGCACGCGACATTGAGGATGTCAGGAGAAAACTGAATAAAGTCATGATCTAGAGTTTGCAAAGAACAAGACTGAGGTTATACTGATGACAATGGGTCACATCCCACTCGAGATGAAGATAGGTGCTGTATTGCTGGTCACAAAAAGGGCAGTTTGATATTTGGGTTTAAGACTCGACTGTAGACTTAATTATTGGGCCCAAATACAGCCCGGAACTAATAAGGCTGCGAAACTAACAAGCATACTAAGCAGACTGATTGCAGATATTGGCGGACCAACACAGGCCAAACGAAAATTGATTCTGGCAGCGACGAACGAGATATTGCTCAATGGAAGCGAGATATGTGGAAAACATTAGCAGTTGCACCGTATCGGGCGCCGCAGTTCTCGTGATCGTCGGCGAGATACCTATTGACTTACTGGCAGTTGAGCGAAAAAGTATTGGAAAACGAAGAGGGAAAATTTCGCCATTAGTAGCGCAGATCTCAGATTTCAAACACTACGGCGATGGCAAAGTAGATAAAGTGAGGAAACAATAGCGAGATGGACTGGTAGGTTAATTCCGTCTATAGAGGCATGGATACGGAGAAAATTTGGGGAAGCTAACTATTTTCTGATCCAGTTTCTTTCAGGTCATGGTTATTTCCGACAAGGTGATCCTGGCTGCATTTATTGCAAGGAAATGAATGACGACACTGAACACTCATTCTTCCATTGCATTAAATGGTAAGACCAGAAGAACATGCTGATAAAGCAAATTGCTGAATTTATACCCGACAACATTGTGGACGCAATGCTCGAAAGTGAGACGAAATGGAGCGCTGTGAGAAGATACGTTGAATGTGTACTCCGCAAGAAGAAGATCGACCTTGACACAATACAACGAAGTGATACATGAGAAGACGAGCCAATAGCATGAAGCTAGTTTCAATTACAACGTATCCAGACGTGGAAGAGTAGACAACGGTCCTTAACTGGACGTCGTTTTGGGCCCTTCCCGAAGTAATGCAGGTAGTAGTTCCGGGAAGGGAGTATTCCCAGAAGAGAAGAAGGGAATGTTTTAGTGGAAACGCCACTCGACGCAGTTGACGATGGTCACTATAAGTGCGAAGGCATTTTGAACCTTACCTCACATGCCAAAGAAAAAATAAAATGCCACATTTATTGTGACGATAAATAAGGCTAGAAATTTTGCTATTAAATACCTCAGACTAGACTGCTAGGTACGCCACTAGAGTTCTATACGATCATACGATCTGTTGAGCTACTGTACTGTAAGATTTCACTTCATCTTGTTGTCCTGATGTATTTTTAGAAATTTGTTCCATGTCAACAAAGATAATCTCCCTTAGATATGCACAACTGCAATGTTTTGATGGTTACCAATGTCCCTAAGGGAAAGAACATTTTGGGCTTTTTACACACATAGTACACGAACGTCAACAATGTTCGTTAAAAAGAGCATAAAATTGCATTCAGTTGCTTGACAGATTTCAGTAAAGCAGGTTCTCATCGCTTCTTTTCAGATTTTTTTGTGTGTTAATTATACACCCAAGGAAAAATTACAATAGAAATCACTATTTTCTAATGAGATCAATGAGAAATGATCTCTATTTTTAGAAGAATATTTGTCAAGTTAAGCACGCAGTCTTTAGGGATTTAACGCTGTACTTTTTTTCTATATACAGTTTTTCAAAAAAATCTTTGCACAGACCAAAAAAATGTAGAATTTGATCTTCATTCAAGAATTCCAACAACAAAATCTTTATATATTTTTTTATTTTTGCACACTTTCTTTTGTACTTCTTAACGATCATAAGACACCAATAGTTTTCTAATAGTAACACACATTACAATAATAAGAACAACAAAAGAACTTTACTCGATATAAAAAGTGTCAAAAAAATCTTTGCATATTGTATGAAGATAATAAAAAAATTATAAAAATGTGGATTTATTTCCCAAAAATGTTGCGCATTTTGGGTTTTTTACAAATGAGATGGAATGTGAAAGGGGTAAATAACGTTTTAGTAATGAAGGGATCGTTTTTTATGTAACAAGTGTCCTCATATTTGAAAACAAACAATGCCAGGAAAACGAGCTTCAAAAAATATTATACAATTGCGCTATTTCAACTACTACAAAAGGCAAATTTGTCAAGGAAATTGCCCATATATTCTCCCTAAACATCAGGACTGTACATAATTTTATATCCCGTGCTGAAAAAGGAGGAGGACTAGATTTAAACAGACAGGCCAAAAAAGATGACGCAGCGAGTTGAGAGAAAAATTATTAGAACCATGTATGATAGCCCGCAATCCAGTGCGAGATGATTAGCTCTTCAAGTACAAAAAGACTTTGGGTTACGTGTTTTCCAAGAAACTATTGGAAATCTTCTTCAAAAACACAAATATTCTTCAAGAATGAATAGGAAAAACCCCCTGCTGTCAGCAGAAAATGTCGAAAAGAAATTAAGATTTGCCACCGAATACATTTCACTTCCTCGGGAGTACTGGGACGATGTTATTCTCTCATATGAGACGAAAATAATGCCTTATTATCATGACGGACTGCAAAGAGTTTGGCGTAAGCCTCTGAAAGCACTAGAAAATAAAAATCTTATTCCTACAGTAAAGTTTGGAAAACTGTCTGTAATGGTATTCGGCTATATGTATATCCAGCAAGAGAGTTGGTGTTTGGATGAAATAATGACTAAGAAAGTACATCTTGATATTTTATAAAATGAACTGACCGTCAGCTTCAGGAAATTTGGTTTTATTGATCCGGTTAATCCGAATAAATTTAATCACAAGTACTATCAAGATAATGATCCTTAAAATAAATCTTATTTATATAACTCCAGGTTCCTTTACAACTGCACCAAATTTATTGATACTCTTGCCCAAAGTCCTGATATTAACCCTATCGAAAATTTGTGGGTTTATCTAAAGAAAGAGGTAGGGAAAAGATCGTCCATAAAAAAACACGATTTGGTAAAGTTCATCAAAGAAGAATGGGAAAAATTCCGTTAGAATATGACATTCCGAAGATTATTCAATCTATGAGAAGGCGTCTGCAAGCTTTAATTGAAACTCAAGGTGAACCCACAAAATATTAGCACTATACATTTACTTAATATTTTATCAAGTGTGCAAACATTTTTTTGACAGCAGTAAAATTGGATTGTTTTTGTTTTTTAATATTTTACATTAGAATATTGTCAATGTTCTAAAAGTTTTTTATTTATTATATTAACAAAACATATGTTTATAAAATCCTGTTCGAAAAAATTTAAAATTTTGATTATTTATATTAGAAATCAATGAATTTTTCCAAGTTTTCTTAATTTTTCTCTATGTGCAAAGATTTTTTGACAAACTGTATGTTGATCATGTTTTCTTTGTGCCGAAGTCTGGTTATCTCTCAAAATTTTTGTTTGAAATAAAAATAAAACACACAAACCTATGAACGGAAGGAAAAGCTTGATCAAAATCCTAAATAGTTGTTTGTATTTGCCGTGGTCTAGTGGGTAGTGTGTTGGCTTATTAGACTAAAGGCCTGGGTTCGAATCCCAGGTCAGACATCAAAACGGAAAAATATTTCTTCGGCGACTTCCTCTCAGCAGATTTCTGGCAAAGACTCTGAGAGTAAAAATTGCTATGAAAAGTTTCTCAAAAATCTGTCGTTCGGAGTCGACTTTAAACTGTAGGTCCCACCACTCATGTATAAAATTAACGCACACAACATAAGAGGTGTGAGAAGCTAGGTCGTAATCCTGACTGAAGGGTTGTAATGGCCAATTTAGTAGTAGTAGTAGTATTTGACTAAAAATTTTTGTAATATTTTTAATATAATCGCAAAAATAAACGGGTTCCAAAATTTTGTAATTTTTGAAAGAAAATTATTTTTGCCCCTCACCAATAAACTAATGCAGTGATCAATAAATTGTTTTTGATTTGGTTATTCATACAAAATATGATGAAAGAATGATGATGTGGAAGAATTTATAAAAAAAAAAAAATACATATTCAATGGGTTTGTATGTGTGTGTCTGTGTCTGTGTTTATGGTATTAACATAATTGCATTATGAGACCAACAACAACAACAACCTATCCTCCCTTGCATGGTCCATACAAGACACAACATGTCTGTGACTGTCGGTCCATCATATTTTTTTCTTCATTGTTTTGTTTTGTTTATGTGATGGGTTTTCAATGCTGTTTTTGTTGTTGTTGTTAGTGAATAAGTTAATTACGAAAGTGAGACGAAATTTAGTGGGTTCATCTTGTTTTTGTTTTTGTTATTTTTTTCTTCTTTAAACACGGGCCACATTAAAAACATTTGAAAAAGAAGATGAACTAATGGAAGTGGAACAAGAAGTGTGTGACCGATGATGATGATGATGATGATACCTAGTATTTGTTGCTGGTCATAATGGGTGACAAAATACAGGCAGACTTGCAGACAAACAGACGTATGGGACCGTAGATGATGAAGTTGATGCTCGTGTTGTTATTGGGACACTTGTGGCAACGCCTACATAAACACAATTAAGCTTTAATTTATTTTTCTTTGTCTTCTCCGCTTTTTTTTTTGTTGTTGTTGTATTTCTAAACACAAATATTTGTGTAAAAAACAAACACACGAACACTGCAGACAAGTTGAATTGTGTTTTGAGGGATACGGAGATTTTGTTTCACAAAAACACCATGACAAATGAAGTTGACAACATTGTTTCCCATTGACAAGCGGAAGACACCAAGATACCAAGTCTAATAACAGAGACCTGTGACTTGTTACTATTATTCATGATCAATTCTTGTTTGCTTTCGTTTAACGTTGGGGTTTTTTTCTCTTCTTTTTTTTTAATGGCCAGTACCGTGACAAACTGCATTTCCATCTTCCAAAATAAAAGAAAAAAATTGTACCCGTTTAGGAGGAGGTGTAAACAAGAAAAATCATTTTGAAAGGTTTTGAATTTCTTTTCGTTTTTTTTCAATAAAAATAAAGAAAGCAAATATTATTTGTTTGTTTTTTTATAGTTTTTATGAAATATTAAAAGAAATAAAATCCCAGCCAACGCATATTATTCGTTTTATTGTTAAAAAAACAAAAAAAAAAATCCCCGAAATAAAATGACTTTTAAAGTGTTTTCCGCCACTTTAACTTTGTGGAGAACCCAATACTCCAGAAGCCTATAAAAATATATCTTTTTAACGTTCTTTAACTTCGATAAAATAATTGTTTTTAATTTAATTACAACCATCTAATGGGCTTGTAAAGATAAGCCCAATTTCCATGAAAGCTTTTTCAATTTATAATTGGGGCCCTATTAACATTTTTGTAAACTAAAAAATACAAACAAAAAAATCGACAGGAATTTAAACGCCTTAGTGATGTGAAAGCAACAACAACAAAAAAAATTGTCTTAAGTTAAGCATCTTCAGTTTAATTCTCACTTTTGTTTTCCTTTCTATTTATAGGATTTAACTCCTTTGGATCTAGTAGTAAAGGCCAGATCTTTGGAAACTATAGTCGTAATAATGAAAGACAAATCGTAGACGAGATGCTTTAAGGGGAATTTCTTTCCATAATTGTCAATGAACAGTACCAGTACAGGTTTAACAGAATTACAGGTTTAACAGGATTACAGGTCTAACAGGATTAAGAATAAAACATGGTAACCCTGTCATCCTAAGACTTTACTTCAATACTACTCCTATGTAAAGCTAGGCCTATTATGTCTGAATATATTTTTTTTTTTAAATTCATGACTGCGAAGTTGGCCGTTAGTCTCAGGAAAACAGGTACATACATACATACAAGTATTGACCATTACGACCCAATAGTCAGGATTATGACCTAGTTTCTCATACCACTAATAATGTGTGTCGACCCCGAACGACAGATTTTTTGTAATTTTATTTACTCCCAGAGTTTATGGCAGACATCTGCTGAAAGGAAGTCGCCAAAGAAATATTTTTTTTTTTTTGATATTTTCGTTTTAATGTTTGACCCGGGGCTTTGAACTCGGGCCTTACGTCTAATGACTTACTAGACTACGGCTACCTCAGAAAGAAAGAAAGATAAATAGGAAGAGTAAAATATATTGTATGGTTGCAAGGGCATTTATTTTAAGGCAAACTTCGATCATAAATAACCCACCATGGAAAATTCCCATGGCTTTTATGGAACTCTTAGATTTTGTTCTCTCTTTCTCTCTATCTCTCTCAGTGTAATGAATTTTATCCCTTGCCATAGTGCACAAAAATAGTAAAAAAGGCGGGATCACCGTCTAGTCTAGTAGGTAGTGTATTGGCTTATTGTACGTGAGGCCTCGGTTCAAAGCCCAGGTCAGACATCTTCATACATAATTGGCCATTACAACCCTTCATTCAGGATTATTGACCTAGTTTCTCACACCACTTATGTTGTGTGCGTTAATTTGGCACATAAGTAGCGGGACCAATAGTTTAAAGACGACTCTGAACGACAGATTTTTGAGAAACTTTTCATGGCAAGTTTATTTATACTCAGAGTTTTTGCCAGAAATCGCCGAAGACATACTTTTTCTATTTTGTTTTGATGCCTGACCTGGGGCTCGAACCTTGGCTTTACGTCTAATAAACCAACACACTTCCTACTGGACTACGTCGACTTCAGACATCTTCAACAATACAAAATGTAAGAAAAACATTTCTTTAGCCTCTGGATGCTTCTCGGATGTGCTTCTGCTAGCATAGGGCCTAATAACTCTTAAACATGTTGCTGTGATATGGAAGAAGAAGAAGCCATTGCTCACTTTCCTAAACACTGTCCTGCAATGTAAAGTGAACAATGGACGCCAGAGCTTTCAAGTGGTTTTAAATTAGTGGGCGTACCAGCTCTGGCGAATTCTCTTCGGAATTCTCTTCTATTGAATTGGGTATGCCACTTGCCTCGCCCAAGTTGGATATTGCGAAGAAAATTCTTTCGGGCCGCCAATCTATCCCGGGTCAATGAAGAGTCCTACTCCACTGCTAGACTCAACTGGCCCTTGATGGATAGGAGGCGTACCAACCAATTACATGGTCTTGGTCGTGACGTCATTTCGACACCAGGAGCCATGCCTATAGGTCATTGCGTCATGAGTAGACACACGGAAGGAATACAGCTCACATTTAAAAACTTCTGCCGTGGATGCAGATCTATTGAGGAAGATGACACTGTTGTCCATTTTCTTTGTCAGTTACCATCTCTTACTAAGGGCAAATATAGGTTATTTGGCTTTCCAATCTTTGTCAGCTTGAGGGAGCCATCATCTATTGATATCACGGATATAGTTTCGTTTATCAAACTTTCTGACTGGTGTTCCAATGCGCGATAGTTGTGCTTTTGTTGTGCAGACCTTAAGCTGATTAACTTCTTCCTTCTCTTTCCTGATTTTGGTGGAACTTGGTCAGTACAGGGACTGTGTTCACCCGTGGCATCACAACGGGTCGCGTAGCTCAAGTGGGCTTTGTGATAGCAAAGCTACCACTCCGACCTAATCTAATCTATTGCAAACTATGGCTAGCAGTCTTTGAAAGTGTGGAAAAACAGAAAAAGCAGCGAAGTGGACTACTATATAACCCAGATGCTAACCGATCATGGATACTTCAGAGAGTACCTGCATCGCATGGGAAAATGTCGCTCGCCATTCTGCATCTACGAGGAGAAGGAAATGTTAGACGATGCCGAACACATTTTCTTCGGCTGCAGTCGATGGGACGAAGACGTCAGGGTCTCGACGCTGAAATCGGCATTATTAGTGTCACTAACGTCGTGCCGAAACTGTTAAATAGCAGAGAAAACTGGAATGTAGTAAAGCAATTTGTGCACTATGTCCTGTGAAGGGAAAAAATGACCTAGACGCAGTAGAATAATGGAAGAGCGGAGCCTGGACGCAGGCTGACAATGATGAAACTGGCACAGGTGCCCAAAAAGGGGTTCACCTCGAAGTAATACAACCGAGGTGGTTCCGAGGTGGAATGAAAGCCCGATGAAGAGATAAGGCAGGTTTTTAGTCTTAATACCCAGGGGACTATGCATAAAGCATTTTCCCTCCTTCCCTCAAAAAAAAGAAAAAAACTAAATGCAGGGCAGTCAGAGAAGCAGTTACTGAAGAATTTCTTATTCGTAAGATCGCTTTAAGGATGGTATGGAGGCCTTATTGTGGTAAGTAGCGTGTTGGCTTATTAAACATAAGGCCTGGGTTCTAACGCCCAAAAGAAAATATGAAAAGATATTTCTTTAGCGACTAAGTGGGTGGTAAACTCCATCTAAAACCAATTATAACCATGAGACCGATAGTAAACAAGTACCGTTAGGGAAAAATTCAAAAGAACTCTGAATAGATAGTTAAATAGCACGTGGAACTGCTTAGAGGTTAAGTGGTGTGAGAAGCTAGGTTGTAATCCTGTCTGAAGAGCAGGCAGGGTACTCAACAATTATGTATGTGGCTGTGTGTATAACAAATCGATCAAAATAATTGCTACAATTTTTATGAAAATACAAAAAATAAAACCCGGGCAATGAAATCTCATTTGAAATTTTATTATTTAACGGTAATATTTTTTTATTGTTGTTGGATGATTTGTTGTAAATGTTAGCCATTTCCTGACATTTATTTCTAATATTTTAAAGTTAAAATCTAAACAAATTGGCTGTTGTAGAGATCGAGAGAGGGGGAGAGAGTGAGAAAATAAGTTAAATTGTGTTATAAGAAAACATGAACACTACAATGATTGACTTTCGCCCATAAATTCGTTCGCTTTTGTTTGTACAGTGAACTCGCGAAAACATGAACACTCGAAAGTGTGAAGGGCTTAGAAACGTGAAGAAATTTATTTTTCCACAGAATATTCTAAAAAGTAAACAAATTCTGAAAGTTCTAAAATGTGAACACTTTTTTATATTTTTTTGATTCTTATTTTGTTTTTAAATTGTGAAATCTTTAGAAGGAGAAGGAGGCCGCCGTGGTCTAGTAGGTAGTGCGTTGGCTTATTAGGCGTAAAGCCAGGGTTCGAGACTCAGGCCAGACATCAAAATAAAAATTCAAAAAGTCACAAACTTAATTTAATTTACTATTAATTGGGAAGTCTAAAAATCCACGAAGTTTCAAAAACTTTACTTGTCCAGTGAATTAAAATTTTTCCAAGTCAGCAGGTTTCATCAATGTTTTATTAAAGGGGTACACTTCAACTGACAAATTTTTGGCCTTAGGTTACTGAGTTCTAGACTAAAAAGAGGATACAGGTAAACGCCCTTCTGTTAATAGGCAATGTCCCTTGATATCCGGCTGAATCCCAATCGATTTCTGATGACGGGTTCATTTGTGTAATGTTTTCGCCACCCTACGACATATCGTTATTTCAGCCCATGGACGAGAATGGTTTTAAAATAAATTCTATTGTTGACATCAATTAATCTTTTGGACTCAGCATGAAGTAGAATTTCGCAATAAATTTTAAACAAATGCTTGGAAAGTATTTTAAATTTAGTTTCGGACAAAATCATTTTTCATATCAAATTCGGTGATTTTTTGTTTTAAATTTGGGTTTTCGATAACGTGAGGTTAGCTTAGGTCGGAGTAGTAGCACAGCTATCGCAAAGCTCACTTGAGCACGCATGGCGGCCCGTTGTGAGGCCGTGAGTGAACGCAGTCCCTGTACTGATCAAGTTCCACCAAAATCAAGGAAGAGGAGGAAGAAGTTGATCAGCTTAAGGTCTGCACAACAAAAGTACAATTATTCTGCACTGGAAAACCAGCCAGAAAGTTTGATAAACGAAGCTATATCCTTGACAACAATAGATAATAGCTCCGTTAAGTTAACAAGGAATGGGGAGCCAAACAACCTATATCTACACCTAGCAAGAGACAGGCACTGGCAAAGAAAGTGACTAACAGTCTCCTCTTCCTCAGTGGACCTGCATCCATTGCAGAAGCCATTAAAAGGGAGCCTCATTCTCATGTAAACTGCCTTGGTAAAAAATTAGTTAACGTTATCGCGAGTTCACTGTATTTCTTTAACAGATAACATGGCTTAGAAGAAAAAAAACAAATCATTTCCGTTTCTTTGAGATACCCCAAATGGTGGATAATAAAATAATTTGTTTAAAAGCCTACAAATCAACGTAATCTTTTAATTTTTTTCCTTTTTGTATTTATTTGGTTAAAAATATAAAATAGTTTGTAATTATGTTAATAAAATTTTAAATAAAAAAAGAAACAAAAAATTTTTTTTTTAAAGAATATACATGAGAAATAATTGCCAATGTTAACAACAATGTTAACAAAAACTACAACAATAAAAAAAAAAAATAAAATAAAAATAAAAAAAATTTTAATTCAAATTCAAATAATTTTCCCACATCATTAATAAACAATGAAATGAACTGAAATGAATGAATTGAAGAAAAAGAAGAAGGAAAAAATGAAATCAAATCAAATAGATTATGATACAAAATGATACAAAAGTGTGGTTGGTTGGTTGGTTGTGCATTACAATAATAAATAATATTGTTAAAAGACGTTTAAAAAAAATCTTTTTTTTATAATAAAAAAAAAACCTTGTGTCTCTTTTTTTGAAAGGGAAAAAACATTTCCCCCCGACTTTTCTGTTTCTGGTGCAGTCAAAAGAGTTTGAAAATAAAAAAAAGTTAAGAAAAGAAACTTCTTTGGCCAAAAACCAAATGTTTAAAAACTGAAAAAAAGGAAAAGAAAAAAAAAACAATCAAGAAAATTAAGTGACAACAAGAATATTCTCTGTTCTGTTCTGTTCTGTTTTTTTTTAACAGGCAAAATAACCACGACAATAACGATGACAACGACAAATAAACGGATCGACGACAAATTACAGTCACAGATTTAAATAAAAGATATAAAATTGTAACAATAACAACAACAACAATAAAACAAATTATTTTTTTATTAAGTTAGTATTTGTTTGTTAAGGGTTGCCAACTTTTACGTTAGCAAAAAAAAAAAAAAAACAATTGAAGCCTCATATCCATAATAAGTCAACACGCTACCTACCACACTATGGCCGACATACCTTCCTTAAAGCATTCTTAAGAATAACTGTTCAGTAACTGTTTCTCTGTTTCTCCAAGTGAAGTGATAGTTTTGATACCAAAATTTCACTTGAGCATGCATAGAAGCCCGTTGTAATGCCATATGTGAACACAGTTCCTGTGTACTGACCTATTTCCTCAAAACCTCAGAAGAAAAACAAGTTGGTCAGCACAAGTTGGCTGCACTTGTAAAGTGTTCGATAAAACAATTAAATGGACAACCCTTCCAATACAGTTCTAATAGTTCCCATTACTTACTTACTTAATTGGCCATTAACAACCCGATTAAGGGATTTTTGCTTGCCGCAACATATCCAGCGCCTTTGTTTCTTCCGCGCCTACGCCAGTTGATCACGCCAAGCGATTACAGGGCTTCCTCGATTTGGTCATTACAACGGATACAAGGTCGTCCTCTTCGCCAACTTCCGCAGATCTCCGCATCAAATACCAGTCTAGCAGGAACATCCCCTTCATACGAACGACATCGCCGAGCCAGCGCAGCTGCTGGCTATTAATACGCTGCACAATGTCTATGTCGTTGAGGAGCTCATACAGCTCACTGTTGCATCGGATCGGATGCGGAAATCATCGCCAACTTGCACTGGACCTAAGATCTTACGTAGGACTTTTCTCTCGAATGCCTTCAAGGTTGCTGCATCAGTTCTTAATAGGGTCCATGCCTCTGCACCTTAAAGAAGCACGGACAGGATGAGCATCTTGTAGAGTATTTGTTGAATTGTTCTAAGCTTGCTGTTGTTTAAGTTAAAAGAAAATTATGGTAGATTTTTACAAATTTTGACCACAGCCCTCGTATTACCAACATCTGACACACATTCTTTTAACTCCGTTTGTATTTCCACCTTCAAATTGCTGCTGCTCCCTGCAAGGTAGGAAAATGAAACATTTTAACTGCATTACAGCAGCATAACTATGCAGCGGATGATGATGAAATTGAAAATATTTCATGAATTCAAATAAATTCAGTTGCAGTTTAAATCTATGACCTAAGAACTAAATTATTGCCTTAACGATGGGAGAAAAACTAAGCAAAAAAAAAAAATTCCATCGCCTACTCGCACTGGACCGAAGATCTTACGTAGGACTTTTCTCTCGAATACGCTCAAGGCTGCTGCATCAATGCATACCTATTCTGAAATTTAATTCGAACTCCTGGCTGTTATTTCACACCAAAACACATTTGGCTAGGAAAAGAACCCCCAATAACTTCTGGGTGACAGAGAATCATAAGCCTCAGGTTCTTAAACGTCAGAGCCAATGACAGACAAAATAGTATATTAAGCCTTTCTTTCCTTCTGCGGCATTACAATTTCTGCACAGTCTTTATGAGGTACTGCATCCAAAAACCAGTGCTCTCTCCCCGTTAAGTACAGTTTTATTATCTCGTTTTTAAAGAAGTTAAGTACGGTTTAACATAAATTTTGTTTTGTTGTCTCATTTTTAAAGAAGTTAGAGTAAGACCCCGCTTAAAGCTGTCCTGCTTAAAGCTGTTTAAGTATTACGCTGAAGTAATGGGATTCCCCTAAATCGTACACTGTATTGATACTTGTAGTATCCGTTGTATAACATGTAGTCCTAAGAGCATCCATTACATAGCCCTGCATGGGTTTTGCAAATAAGTTGGCTCCAGTTGTTTCCGAAGGCATTTTGTGCGCTTAACACGAATCTATCGAACATCCTACTTCACAGTTCGATAAAGAACTTGGTTCCTTAAACCCTTAAAAACTAAAACACACTTTAAAAAAACATCGTTCCTAAAAGTTTACCATAAACTTTAATGGTCAGCTCAAAAGACAAAAATTCTGAAGCGATTGCGAACATAAACACCCGATGTTCTATTGACATTGAAGCTTGGACTTGACTGATGTATTGTCGCTTAAATACCTTACTCGATGGCAATCCTCAACTAAAAAGAACAACTCTTGGGAAAAGAAAAACGCAACAACCCAGAAATATCAGACTTTCAGTAACAATTTGGGGGAAAAAATGTCATCTCAATTGCATAATAAGAGCTTAAGCATTGAATACAATGCTGCACAAAACATAAAACACACACAAAAAAAAAACGAGTAACAACAATAAAACAGCATATAAAAACAACAAAGACAAAAAGTTTGACTCATTTGTAACACGGTTTAAAAAAAAGAAGAAAAAATGAATCAAAACTTGAAAGACTTTAAGACTACCACCACAGGCAGTAGTAGGCAGATAAAGAGAACAAAACGAAAGACTTAAGAAACGAACACGAGAATTTAAACACAGCACAATACAACAGGCAGACAAACAAACGGCGATGCCACAAATTTAAATCAAATAAGGGCTGGCTTGTCTTAATAAATTATAACAAAAAGACCACAATAACAACAATAAACAAATTATATTGGTTAACAACAACAAAAACAACAAAACTACAGCAGCTAAGACACCATATGCAATCAAAATGCCACAATTTTTTAAGATTTAAATTAAAGCTTGAAAGGGGAAAAAAATAGTATGGACAACAGAGTAACAACAATAACAACAAATTAAAATTTAAATATTTTAAAAAAGAAAAAAATAAAAAAGATTAAATAAATAAAAACTCAGTATGATGAATAAAATGAATGCGAGAGGTAATAAAATCAAAAATGCATTCAATAAAGATATTAAAATGTTAACAACCTTTTAAACGAAGAAATTTATTAGAACATCGTTCTATTCAAACTTGAATTGATTGCATTAACCAACAATAATCGTAGAAAATAAATTCATTTTTTTTTTATTCTTAATCTCTGCCCGACTATTTTAAATTAATGACGACTTTATAAAGGTTTTTGGGGGAACTACTGTTTAGTTTTCTATTGCAAGTAGTAAATATCGTTAATATATGAGATTTTATGAAATTTAATTAAGGGAAAAAGATATTTCTTAGCCATTCAAGACTTGTTGCTCACTCATGCATTAGAAGCAATAAGTTGTTGCCACCATTTACATACTATTCTGAATATATGAAGCCACAACCAATGAATGGATTACATTTTTGACTGAGTATACGATGTAAGACGATGGCTACTTCCTACACTTTCAATTTACTCTAGAAAATGCAAGTTATCGATAAATTTACTATTGATAATGCAAGTTATCGATAAATTTACTACTAAAAATGTTAGCCATTAACAAATTTGCCTATAAAAAATGCTTGTCATTGACAATCTTCCTGCGTAAAATGCAAGTTATCGATAAATTTACTATAAAAAAAAGAAGTCATTGATAAAATTACCATCCAAAATGCAATTCATCGTTAAATTTCCTATAAAATGTAAGTTTACGATAAATTTGTTGTCAACAATGCAAGCTTTTCACAAATATAATATCAAAAATGCAATTTATTAAAAAATTTCCAATTAGAAATGTAATTCATTGAAAAATTTCCAATTAAAAATGCAAGTCATCGATAAATTTACTATTGAAAGTGCAAGTCATTGACAAATTTACCATAGAAAATACAAGTCATAGTTAAATTTGCTATAAAAGATGTAAATCATCAATCAATTTAGTATTGAAAGTGCAAGTCATTAACAAATGTAATATAAAGAATGCAAATAATCGACAAATTTCGTATAAAAACTGTAAGTCATCGATAACTTTCCTGTAAAAAAAATTCAAGTTATCTACAAATTTACTATAAAAGATGTAAGTTATCGATAAATTTATTATCGAAAATGCAAATCATCGACAAATTTCCTATAAAAAATACAAATCATCCGTAAAGTTATCATCGAAAATGCAAGTTATTGATAAATTTCCTATAAAAATGCAAATCATGTATAAATTTCCTATAAAAATGCAGGCCATCGATGAATTTACTAAAGCTCATCATTAACAAATTTCCTATACAAAATAAATGTCATAGTCAAATTTGCTATACACACATAACATAATTGGCCATTACAACCCTTCAGTCAGGATCACACCACTTATGTTGTGAGCGTTAATTTTATACATGTGTGGTGGGACCTACAGTTTAAAGTCGTCTCCGAACGACAGATTTTTGAGCAGCTTTTCATGGCAATTTTTACTCTCAGAGTCTTTGCCAGAAATCTTCTGGGAAGAAGTCGCTGAAGAAATATTTTTCGTTTTTGATGTCTGACCTGGGATTCGAAGCCGGGCCTTTTGTCTAATAAGCCAACATACTACCCACTAGACCACGGCGAAATTTGCTATAAAATATATTAATTATCGATTAATTTACTATTGAAAATGCATGTCATTGACAACTTTATTATTAAAAATGCATATCATTGACAAATTTCTTGCATAAAATGCAAGTTATCGATAAATTTACTATAAAAAATACAAGTCATCCATAAAATTATCATCGGAAATGCAAAACATTGACAAATATTCTGTAAAAGATACAAGTCATCAACAAATTTCCTATAAAAACTGTAAATCATCTATAAATTTCCTGTAAAAAAAGGCAAAGGTTATTCACAAATTTACTATAAAAGATGTAAGTCATCGATAAATTTACTATTGAAAATGCAAGTCATCGACAATTTTAGTATAAAAAAGGCAAATCATCGATAAATTTACTATCGAAAATGCAAGCCATCGTTATTTGCAAATTTTACTATAAAAGATGTAAGTCATCGAAAAATTTATTATCGAAAATGGAAGTCGTTGACAAATTTCCTTTAAAAACTATAAGTCATTGACAATTTTACTATAAAAAGCGTAATTCATCGATAAATTTCCTGAAAGGAAAATTCAAGTTATTTACAAATTTACTATAGAAGATGTAAGTCATCGATAAATTTACTATCGAAAATGCAAGTCATCGACAAATTTCCTATAAAAATTGTAAGTCATATAAAAAAAGGCAAATCATCGATAAATATACTATAAAAATAGACAAGTCATCGAAAAATTTACAACGGAAAATTGAAATCATCGACAAATCTGGATGTTTGATATGAATGAAGTTTGATTTTCGGCTCTAATAGAAGAAACGATCGTTTAAGATAGTAATTCATGGAAAGCTACTTAACTGTTAACCTCATATATGGGTTTCTGGACAAGGAAATATTGAAAGTTAAGAACAAAGCTAACACACTTGCGTAGGTTAAAAAAAAAATTCAAATGAATTACAAGAGGTTGATTTTGATAGAATAAAACAAAATTTTGCATTAAATCTAACTAGAGTACATCATAGGAACGTAATAGTAGATACAGTGGGAACATTAACTCGTGGATACATATCTGCGGATTCTTTATTTTGAATTAAATGGTAGGAAAGGAACCTTGCTCACTAAGTAATAACCTTTAACTAGAGGCAGTGCTGTCTGTTTTTTTACGAAGTGTGCTCGAATAAGAGTCAAAACTTGTTTGTTATTCAAAAAACCATACAAATGCTGAAATGAAAATGCACATTTAAGGCGTATTAGGGAAGTCGATATCTATGGTAAAACCTTTACGTTCACATAGTCCTAAGCGGTAGATAATAAGCCTATTGAAAGAAGTAAAACCCTGTTGCAAGAAAAATACTAACGAACATGAATAAGAACCTATATCGATAACTCTATAACAAACATTCTTTTTTCATTCCATTTGTTTTTGAAACGAATATTAACAAACACTGGCACGTCTGCTTACTAGTTTTCTTGTGTTTTTTTTTCCAATTTTTGTTTTTTTTGATTTTAAATTTCAAATCTTTTATTTGAGTTCTAATTTTTATTAAACATTTTATGATGATACTTTGAAATGAGTATTCAAATTTATTTTAATTACAATCACATTTAAATACTCTGATGCTTATAATCATAATCATGGCTTAAGATTGCATTCTTCATTAATATTTACTTACACGGAGAGGAGAGTGCACATGTGCATTGCAAATGCAGTTGCAGTTGCAGATGCAGATGCTCAGAAAATGCTTACGATGCTGTGAGTGTGCGTGTGTGTAACCATAAGATATTTAATTTGATTGGTTTTGTTTTGTTAGTTTTTCTTTGGTTTTTATTTTTATTTGAAAATGCCAACAAATAACTAAAAAAAAAAAAAACTCTATGAGTGAATGAATGGTTTGGCTGGCTGTCGAACTGCCAGATTTTCTCAAACTATGTACAATACAAGATACAATTGCCAATAACAGCAAACACATATTAGAACCGGAATTTATGATTTTTCTTTGGTTTTTCTTCACTCTTTATTTCTCGATTTTTATTTTATACTTTGCCAAAGACTATTTCCATGTTTGGTTGAGTTTTTGGCAGAAGTTTTGAGTTTTCCAACAACAGTCTGAGGCACATACACTCCATAATCATTGATTTTAATACGTAAAGCTTAGTTGTTAGACAGCATGTTTATGGCGTGCTAGATTGCCTGTTCTATTCTAACTATTCTGTCTGTTTGTCTGTCGTGCTGTCTGTCTTCCAGTGTCTTACTGTCTATCCAGCTGGTTTTTTGTTTTTTTTTTTTGGAAGTTTTCAGTGTCGTTTGTTGTTCTTATTGTCTGCGGTAATGACAGCTTAGAATGTTCTCAGCTCATAAACAATATTAAAAACGGCTTATTTAAATGAGCGAGCAAAAGTCTTAAATACCCAGCCTATATAATACCATCATCATCATCATCATAATCATCATCGATAATATAATCGGGAGTCTATTCTTTAATATGTTTAACTGTAGGCAGTCAGCCAATGAGGCTTCTTTGTCCATTAGACAGAAAGCATACAACCAAGACTCAAAGCCTATTTAATCACAATAATTTTTAAAAGAAACCCAATAAGAATAGGAATTCTTTGAAAATGAAAAGAAATCCACACGATAAAATATGCTCATAATTTAGTTTAATACTGATATATTGTCTAATAGGCCTGAGCATTGCTCTTAATGTTTAGAATTTTTACTTATAAAATCTCTTTATTTTAATCGCTTTTTAAATGTCTTGTGATATGGAAAAAAAGGCGAGTTTTTTCTTTAGTAATTCATTCATTCATTCTTTTAGTAGCTTATCAGTCCATAAAAAGTATTTCATTTTATTCGTATTTAATGCTTCAGAAATAGAAAAGAACAGAATAGAACAGAACAGTTTGATTGGCAATAAAGAAAAGCTGCTACGGTTCTATACAATACTGTAGGCTTTTTTCCTTGAAGATTTCAAAAATCTCTTGTGCAAACTAAGATAGAGAGAGAAAAGTAGAGAATTGTGTGTAGAAAAACATATCTTTTAAAAAGTCAAGTTAAAAATGCCTCTACCAATGTTAGTATTCTAATCAAATAAAGCTCTCGAACTCAGTAATTTATTCACAGAGGAGACTGTCTCTCACCTGGTGGGTACATGCCCGGCTCTTTGCCGAAGGAGAAGAAAGTACTTGGGTACTTGGATACACGGATGATCTAGAAAAACTGTCAAGAATTGACATTGGCAGCCTGATCCCATACATAATATACCTGATTGGTCATAACAAGCATTTAGTCAGGATTATGACCTAGTTTTTCACACCACTTTTGTTGTGTGTGTTAATTTTATGCATAACCTACGGGACCTACAGTTTAAAATTTCATTTTCTTTCAAACTTCTTGCCAGAAATCTGATGAGAGGAAGTTGCCGAAGAAAGATTCTCATATTTTCATTTTGATTTCTGACCTAGGGTTTGAACTGCGGCCTTTCTTCCAATAAGACATTACACTCCTACTTGACTACGGCAAGCCATGCTGAAGGCTGTGAAAAAAATTAAACGCCCTCAGGTTCCTCATGGAAATAATGATCAGACATGTCTTAGAAAGTACTAGAGCCCAGTAGCTTAAAAAATCTGACTCTGCCAAGAAGGTTAAGTTAATATGGCAGCCGCCAACTTTTAATACAATTAGTACCAGTTCCGTCATTTAACTACAACTCAACTCTTATAGTTCCCAACCTTCTGGGCTGTTTTATGAGCCTTGTGCCTTCAATTGAAAACTCATTTGGCTACTCACGTTCTACCAAATACATTCTATACACCTAAAGAGCCCTAGTATCAGGTTCAAGTACAACGATGCCTGTCCGCGTGGACCAAACTCCATGGTGCTCTTCGCAAAGGGTGAAATATAATGCATCCACCAACGCCCCCAGATGTAACAGATTGCTATACCTGAGTACCAATTCGAAGCCATGTGTTTGGACATAACTTCCCTCTTGGGTAGGAGCGGAGCCTATCTAAATAAGCGCGATTAAAGTTCGCCTGAGAATACAGAAATTGGGTGGTTTTACATGGGTACCTATACATGTATCTAATCTCATAGTGCTCTTCGCAACGGGTAAAATACAATGTGTCTACTAATGCCCCCAAATGTAACAGACTGCTACAGCTGAGTACCAATTCGAAGCCATGTATTTGGACATGACTTCCCCCTTGGTTAGGGGTGGAACCTATCTAAACCTCCTTCCAATCTTTAGGTCACGGCACCCGGTTGAAAATGCAACTCCCCACTGAGCCCATTAACTAGACTCTTGCCGTGATTTGGATCCAAACCACAACCACCACGATGCTTCCAAAAGGGACCACACCAACAGCCAGGCTGTAACCGAGGTTCCGTGGTACAAGAATTAAGTCTCCGGTCAGGCCTCGTAATCAAATCGTAATGGTTGCGCACTGCGACAAGGTTCACATACAGTGGTCTCGTTTCTTTCCTTGTCAATACAGCTTCTACATAAGTCGTTGTAAGGTTTTCCTAGCCTCTCACATATGTATACTCAAGGACCAATGCCCCATTATAATTGATATGAAATGTAAAGAACTCCTTATACCAGGGCAAAGGCACTGCATGTGCTCGCTAGCTTTTCACTTCTCTGCACTACTACAAACTCATTTGAATTTTTTGCCTCAAAGCACAAAAAGCCTAGTAAAAACGTACGTACACTAAGCGCCAAAAGTTAGTAAACACCACTGAAATAATTAATTTTCTTAGGTTAACGAGAAAACTGAATGAGAATAGTCGAATAAATTTCCAAAAATAAAAACGTTTATTTTTATTACTTAGAAAATATTAAAACAAAAACAAAATTATTGTTGTTGTTCTACAAGTATATTTTTAATAATAGAAAATTTGAACCTTGACGTCATGTCTAATAAGCCAAAATATTTCCTCCTAGACGACGGCGAATATTTATGAAACTTATGAAGACTCAAATACATAAATTTCATGTACAGATTTAATACGAAAAAACAACAGTCAAGTCTAGACCCAAATTGCTATGAGATTCTGCTATCTCTCCTATTCCATCATAAAGTATCCACCATACTCCTTTTCGAAAGTGCTTGAACCAAACTAACGGCTCTATCCTCATATCTCGTTAGCTCATTGCCAATCTTATTGCCTCCTACTCTTCAATTTGTGGTGGAATGTGTAAATTTTAAGAAAAATTATCGTCTCTTTATTTTCTCTACTGGTAGCAGAATCTTATTTGGTGGTACATACATATGTATCAGAGATTAGTAATGAATTGTTTTTTCGTTACTCATAAGTACTCATAAAAATTTGACTAGAAATGAGTTAACAATATTGAAATTTAACTACTCTACTTCGATTCATTCATACTGACTACAACGTTGTTTATAAATACAGGTTGCAATGAGTACGAGTACAACGTTGACATCAAACTCATACCATTCGAAATATGTTTGATTCATTCAGAAGCCTACCCATTTAGATTCATAACTTTAGAAAAATACTTACAAATGATTCGAGACAAAGCAGCAAGCATAGCAAACACACAAGCTTTTAGTGAGTATTTTAATGTCCGTACGCGATTCATAATTCCTTTTGTGCTTCGTGTATATGTTGAGTTTGGAGAAACGACTTTATCAACGTCATACGTGTTGTTAAGTATGAAGTATGATGAGCACTTCAAACTTTGAATATGAGTAGAAGGAGGTTCCATGATATTAAAATAAGTATGACTGCTGGGTATACACAAACATAAATAATTGGTCATTCTTCAGTCCTAGTTTCTCACACCACTTATGGTTAAGTGGTGTTAAGTGGCGGGACCTACAGTTTGAAGTCGACTCCGAACGACAGATTCTTTTTTTTGAGAAATTTTTCATGGCAGGTTTTTTTTCCTCTCAGAGTTTTTCCCAGAAATCTGCTGAGAGGCAGTCGCCGAAGAAATTCTTTTTATATTTTGTTTTGATGTCTGTGCTGGGGCTGGAACTCTGGATTTACGTCTAAAAAGCCAGAACACTACCCACTGACTACGCCTACTTCGACTGCTGCGTATAAGTATCAGAAATAATGAGTATGATTCGATTCTACTTATCTTTTTGAATACTCATTGCTGATCTTAGGTATGAAAGTATTTTGATTGCATAGTGGTGGCCGCATACATACAAAAATTTGAATATTGTGAGACTCTTTAAACAATTCGGTAAAACAAATAAATTGTAATTTAAATACAAACAAAAAATCGAATACGGAAACCAATATAAAGATACTGTGAAATCACAATTCCCACTTGCACTAGCATCAACACAGAGACAGACATGGTCTTCAAATAACATTTTGGGAAAATTCAAAATTTTAACAAATATTTGCCTTAAAACTCAAATAGTTTTGCTCCTCTTCACACCTGCGATAAGTTGCAACTCTTTTTTGTCTTCTTAACCTCTACTTCCAATACAAAATAGTTAAGAAAAGTCAATAAAAGTGCCAGAGCACTAGTATCAGTATGAGTACCATTACCGGGTGTTTTAATGTAAATTTATTTGTTTTTTTATTTGAAATATTTATTCTCAAATTGATTTTTGTTGTTATTTTAATTCTATTTCTAATGATAATTTCATTGTAAATATTTTGTGATTTTTCCAAGTAATTTTTCTTTCATTTTTTTTTTCTCCTCCTCTCAATATTGTCTTCTGAGTTGGCATCAAATTAACGTTGTTGTTTTAAACAGAAATCTGAAATTGGAGTGTAAATTTGGTCAGTCAATAGGGTTGATAGCTAGTAAGTAAATAAGTGTGTGAATAATGTAACGATTGAGTTATTTTCCCAAAAAAGAAAAAGAAAACTTGTTTTCGGTTTTTTTTTTTGTTCAAAATAAAAATAAAAGCAAAATTATATGGAAATAAGGAGTGCGTAGGAAAAAATTTGCGCATTGTTTTAGGTTAATGTCTTTGACTACATTAGACTTACTTAGGACAGGTTAGATTAAATTGGTAGGTGCCTCAAAAACCATAGCTTTCTTGAATCCGTTAAGGTCATTTAAATATTTTGCTTCTGGCTAGCATTTCTCAGCCAATACCAATGCTCTTGTAATGGAGTGAATTTCACCTTTCATTCACGTTCTCAGGTTCGCCTCAAAGTTCCCAAGAATAGAACAATTACAGGTAGATGTCTTGTGGTCTCTTCTTATTCCTCATAAGTATGGGCTCTGAAGAAGTAGGTATAACTGCTATAGGGTTCCTACGATGTACCTTATTTGGGTTTAACGAAAAAATTTGCTTTGCTCAGATGTATTTATCACCCGTCAGGTTTAGTTTTGGGTTTATTACCCCATCTTCCTTTTACTTATACGTAAAAAAACCTCAATCAAGAACTCCACATGCCAGGACAAAGGCCCAGCATGTACTCGACAACTTTTGACTTCCGAGCATTACCACAAACTCGTTTGGGTCTTTGCCGCAAGGCACAATGTCTAATAAGAACCTATGCAAGTCAAATAGATTTCATTTGCCAATACCCATCTCAGAATTTTTATGAGATTCTGTAATTTTCCGATTCCATTACAAAGTATCCTTCCTTCATTCCTTTTGAATCTGCTTGAAAACGTATCGTTTGGAAAACCCAAATGATGGTTCTATCGTATGGTATGCAGCCAGCTCATTGGGCAATCTCATTGCCTTCTATGTCATATGGCAGGGCATCCGAAGATGGACTCAAGTTAAGTTTAACACAAATTAAGCTCTGCTTATATCGAGAAACTGACTGAGTCGTCTGACCTTTTTACAATTGTGATCTTTAATTCCTGCACTTTTGAACTTTGCTTTGTAAATGAGAAAAGCTTGCACGAAATCATTTGCTTAGTGAGGTGTGCCTATCTCACATATAATTTTCTTAACTGGTCATTACAGCCCTTTAGTCAGGATTATAACCTAGCTTTTCACACCATCCATGTTGTGGGTGAGGGTATTAGTTTTAAACATACGCGGCGGCAACTACTGATTAAAAACGACCACGAAAGATAGATTTTTCTAATGATTACTTCATGAATAAGTCCCCGTAGTCTAGTAGGTTGTGTGTTGGCTTATATAGACGTAAAGCCAGGGTTCGAGTTTCAGGCCAGATCTCAAAACAAAATAAGAAAGTATTTCTTTGAAGATTTTCTTTCAGCAGATTTCTAGCAAAAACTCTGAGAGTAAATAAGACATGCCATGATAAGTTTTTCCAAAAAATTCTATCGTTCGGAGTCGACTTAAAACTGTATGTCCCCCGATTTATGTAAAAAATTAACACACACAACATAAGTGGTGTGAGAAACTAGGTCAATAATCCAGACTGAAGGGTTATAATGACCAATTATGTTATGTATGTACCTTGAGTAGTACCCGAAGACTGCTGAGAGTTATCTGAACTAGCATTAGAACCAAAGGTTTGCACCTAATAAGCTAACAATATGACCTCATTCGACTGAATCTTGCTTTGCTGGTCAGTTTTCGTGTTAACTTCAATATTCCTATGACCACGAAGTAACCCTTCCTTCTCATATATGTATGCATGGTATCCAGAAGGACGAAACTAATCCTATATTTACTGACTATGCAGCTTGTTACTGAACGAAGTATTCTTCTTCCACTATTCCTGACTAGCACATCTAACAACAGCGTTCTGTAGGCATTAACACAATAGCAAACGATTTATATTGAACGAAGAAGACAAAAATAAGGATGGCTAGGCAAATCTCTAAAAAATTAGCGTTTAACATGCCTAGCTAGGAGACAATAAATTAAAGTGGAAAACTAACATCCTGCATACAAACTGCAATTTATTCCTTAAGGCCCCATGCTTTTCATAGGAGTTCAATGCTGTGAACATTCAAAATTAACAAAACAAAATTCTTTTTGAGTTTTTATTTCAAATTGATTGAAGAGACTACATTACAATAATCATTATTTTTTTTTTTTTTTGAAATGCCAAAATTCTTTTTGTATGTTTTTCAATAATTTTCAAGTGGTCACTTGTCAACCAATTATCTGGAGTTGAAATGATGATCAAACAATAGAATTGAAATCAAAGAAAAACCAAAAACAAACAAACAAAATAAAATTTACTTGCGGTGAAATAATAAAAAAAAAAATTGATTGAAAACCCTTGAAAACAATAAATTTGGAATTTTTTTAACAGTGCAGAACAAAAGTGGAGTTTCATTTTATACTCTGATGAAAGTGTCAATCAAAATTCTATATTCAAGACATAAAGGAACTGAAGTTTTAAGCCAACCGTGGACTTTGTTACAATGACAGTTGATTTCTAACCTTGCCTAACCAACAGAGATTAGCAATGAATCGTTTTTGTCGCTACTCATAAGTGCTCTTGAAATTTTGAATATAAGTGAGTCAACAATATTGAAATTTAACTACTCTACTCTGATTCATTCCTACTCACTACAATGTTAATTTATAGGTTTAGGTTGCAATGAGTATGCGTACAACGTTGACATCAAACTCATACCATTCGAAATACGTTTGATTCATTGGAGACCTACTCATTTCGATTCATAACTTAAGAAAAATTCTTAGAAATGATTCGAGACAAAGCATCAAGTAGAGCAAACTCCCAACCTTTTTGTAATAATGTACGGGATGCATACTTATTTTCCGATTGGTGTAAATGTTGAGTTATGGAGAATCGAAATCAACAACAGCATCATACGTGTTGTAAGGTATGAAGTATGATGAGTACTTCAAACTTTAAATATGAGTAGAGTAGAGATGCCATGATATTAAAATAAATATGACTACTGCGTATAAGTATCAGAAATTATTTTTTTGAATACTTATTGCTGATCTTGCTAACCAAATTCAACTTTATTTTAGAAAATAAATTCAAAATGTATTCATCAAACTTAAAAATTTTTCTCTTTTTTTTACCACCCACTGTTGGTTTGAAATATTTCTTCATGGCTTATTTGTATTTGACAAATACAAGTGGATTCCAATAGTCAGTCTGTAGGAATAGAAAAAAAAATCAACAACAACTACAACAATAACAATAATAAATAAATCAACTACAAAACAAAGTTAAAACTCATAAACAGATATAAAGACACACAACAATAGGGAAACAAAGCAACAGCAACAGCAACAACTGAATAAAATTGTACAAGTGGTCGGTCGACAAGAACCACAACTTAAAAAAAAGGAAAAAATTCAAATATTTTTACAGACTCTTCATAAACTTAACACCACCATAATACCACTGGTTATTGGCAAAACATAATCTGACAACCGACGTATAAGCTAGGCTGTCAGCAGCAGCAGACATTTTTAATGGACACACACAATGCAATATGTGTGAGTGAGTATAACCTCAAATATTTTTTGGAATCCATCAAACCACCAAACTCATGAAGTTCTTTTTCGATTTCTTTTTTTTTTTTTTTTGATGAATTTGCAATCGCATAAATGAAACTGATGGTTAAAGCTGCAAGTGTTTATGATTTTAAAGGTTTAGCGGCGGTGTTTTCTTGAAGAATTTTGTTGCAGTTCTTCAATCAATCAATCAGTTACTCATTCAGACACTCATTCATTAATTTGCTTGTAAAACATTCACATAAAATCATAGAATCTTTGAACATACAGAATTTTCATTGCAGGAGAGAGAGAGAGAGAGAGAGAGAAAGTATTCCTTTATAAAACGTAAGCCGAAGTTGTAAGCCAGTGTTAACAGGTATTCAAACGAAACAGAAAAAAAGAAGAAATATTTTAAGCGCCCTATAGCTTAGAGTCGTAATTCAACTGCTCCGTCTGAAGAATTTGAAAGCATCACGCAAGGATCTGAATACTCGAGTACTCGAGAAATATATGTAAGCTGCTAAGCGTATTGCAGCGGCTTTAGTCTCCTCTATGTTTATACTTGTGAAAAGGACGTTTGCGTTTTTTGTCTTCCAATTTATGTTGGGCCATACAATATCAGTTACTCGCTTACAACCCGATTAAGAGATTACGGCTTCCCTTAATACATTCTTCCAAGCACCTCTGCTTTTTGCGCACATACGCCAGTTGCTCACTCCAAACGATGACAAGACTTACTCGACATAATCCTTCCAACACAAACAAGATCGATTTCTTCGTTGAATTCCGCAGATCCCTGTAACAGATACCCGTCCCGTCAGAGCATCCTCCTCCATACGAACGACATGGCCGAGCTAGCGCAGGCAGGAATGCGACGCATGCAGACAAGGTAAAGTTTCTGACTGTGGTCAACGTGGCGACTTCCAAGACTATCTTTGTCTTGCTGTATTCAAGTTGACACTTAGCCGCCTCGTGACATCTCCTGGGTGGGGTTCTAGCGCCCGCTAGATGTTAACTACTGCCTGCAGAGAAGTCCATTCATCCCCTGGACGTTAAATTTGGGTTGTGCGTAGGGCTTAGAACTCATCAAGTAAAAATGTTATCCAATGAAAACGATACAATATTGTCAGTAGGCTTTTTGATAGCGTGTGTCCTAATCATTCTCAATTTCTCTTCACAATTTCTGGATGTACGTACTATGATGACGAAGTAGCGAAATACAACGATCATATGATCTACTACATCTCCTCATATATTATTCGGTAAATGTATAATGTCTCCTGCAAGTCTATTGCCTTGCTAAGTCCCAGGATATTGCTTAGTATCAACCAAACCAATATACTGCCCAGCATCTGGTATTTCTTTTTGGGGGAGCATTAATGCCCATCTGGTTTCGAGAGTATGCTTCGATGATTCATTCTCATCGTTACAGAATCTATATGTTGGGCTTGAAACAATTCCCACTTTGAATAAGTTTACTCTCTGGCCTCTGAAGAGACCGATTATCAACCTCATGTTATCACTTGATAGCCTGATAAATGACTCAGGTCTTCTTGTAATTTTAATTACCCAAAAACTGCTTCAATTGCCTCCCACTCACTTGGCATGAGAAAAGTTTTTCTTTACTTTTTTAACTTTAACTTGGTTTTCGTTAAGCCTCGCTTTCGATACAAATGTCGCCTTTCCATGGAAGGGATCTACCTGCTAACGACGTGGAAAATGATTCCTTATACTCTCGAAAATGGAATCTAGATGAGATCGTTTAAGCTGAAAAAGCTATGGATGCGACATATTTCTGATACAAAGAGGCAAGCTTGTGGAGATATCATTGTGATATGATTGAAAGAGGCCTATCACTGGAATTAAAGATAAACCCGGGCAAGACTACAATAGTAATATATTGACAAGAAGGATAATACTTGCTGATTGAAATAATATGCGATTCCCATGTGAGTAAGGCAATATCAAAAAACAAAAACTGGGTACAAAAAATTGAAGAATAAAATCTGGTAATCAAGTGACATGGTGCTTCATATAGAATGCCTTTCTAGGAAAGCCAGATATGTCATAATAATATGCAGAAGGCTTACAGAAGTAAAATTTTACTAATGCAAGGCAAGAATTATGCAGTGAATGTATACCAATGTGTAGTGAAGTCGCTGTAGTTTAGTATGTAGTCTAGTATGTAGTGTCTTGGCTTATTAGTCGTAAAGACCGGTCAGACACCAAAACGGCAGCTACATCTTAGCAGATTTCTGGCAAAAACTCTGGGAGTAAATACAATTACAGTGAAAATCTTCTCAAAAATCTATCGTTTGGAGTCGCCTTTAAATTGTAGTTCCCGGCACTCATGTATAAAATTATTGCAGAGAACATAAGTGGTGTGAGAAGCTTGGTTGTAATCCTGACTGAAGAGTTGTAATGGCCAATTATGCATGTATGTATACCAATGTATGGTTAGACATAATCCGAAAACATTTGAGAAGGATTTGAAAAGGATATAGAAACTACCATGTGTTGGTATAACCAAAGCCTAGAAGTTTTGTTAGATTTAAGCCCATTGTTTATGAGTAACACTCCTGCCAACAGATACAAAAACTAATCAAAACAAATACTTTACATGACACTCATTCTCCATGTGCTTCGGTATTGCGCAAAGGCTTGGACCATATTAAGCACTAATGCTCAGCAGGCTTTAGAGTATTCGAAAGAAAAGTACAACTAAAAGATCTCCGGTCCATTACGAGTTGGCGATGATTTCCGCATCCGCATTCCGCAGTGATCTGTACCAGCTTTTGGAATGTTGAGTTACGGCAGGCCGAAATCCTTTAATCGGGTTGTTAATGGCTAATTAATTAAATAATTGTATATAATCAAATAACATTTTTTTGCTATCGATTTATACTTTAATTATCGATAATTCTTTACAAATTTTTTATGAAATATGTAACTATCATAGGATATTTCAAATTTTATAAAAAAACTTGTTATCGATAACTTAATATTTTATTGCAGCAAAATTAAAAGAAAAGTCTCTTCAACAATAGCATTTGATTTATCGAATTTTCGATAACTGGTATAACACCTACGCTTACTAACAATAAATGACAACAGAAAAGGAAATAATTTGCTATATTTAATGAAATTCTCTCATAGGGTAGTTAAAATTTTATAAAAAAAAAAATATTCTTATCGATAAAAACGATAACTTGATATTTTATTGTAGTAAAATTAAAATAAAAGTCTCTTCAACAACAGTATTGGATTTATCGAATATTCGATAACTAGTATAACACTTACACTCACTAACAATAAATGACAACAAAAAAAAATGGAGCGGTGCTGCATTTAATGAAATTGTCTCATAGGGTAGTTAAAATTTTATAAAAAAAAAAAATATTGTTATCGATAAATACGATAACTTGATATTTTGTTGCAGAATAATTGAAACAATTTATCGATTAATCGATAATTGGTATAACACTTACACTCACTAACAATAAATGACAACAAAAAAAAAAATTGCGAATAATTTATAACCGATAGCACCTTACTTTTAATTAGAAAAGGGAGTGACAAGACACCATAACACAACAAATCGTTTCATTAATGGTGGCGAAGCATGGCGGCAGTTTCTTCTTTAAACAACAGAGTTCAAACAAAATAGTTTCTTTCGGCGAAAAAAACAAAACCATCTCACACAGGATGTTGTAGTGGGTTCTTGTGTGCTTTTGTGTTCGTTCGTTTCGTTTTAAGAGAAAAATTTCTAAAATTTTTATTTCAAGAAGAATTTCTTTAAAAAAGACCAAAAAAAAAAAAAACGAAAAAACCTAAAACTGACAATTTTCTGTCTGCCGTTTTGCAGGCACAGCCACAATGAATGCCACAAAAGGGAGACAAAACAACAACGACATGCAACAAATATTTCGCGACACAAATGAATTTCATGAATTGGTGGCAAAGGAAGTTTTTTTTTTTTTTGTATTAGTTGGATGTGGCTGTAAATGGATCCAAAAAAAATGAATGAAATGCCATACACTACTTAGTTTGTGGTGTTGTTGTTGGTGTTGCTGTTGTGGCATAAAACAAATCTCTGCAAAACTAAAGAAGAAGAACAAGCGACACCAAATGTTTGTTGAAATTTAAAAATCTTTAAAGAAAAAGCAAAAAAAAATTTAAAAAAAATTAAAAAAATGCAACAGAAACCGAAAACCGAAAAAATAAAAATTGATTTTCAAAAACAAAGAAAAAGACAAGACAACCATGAACAGATGCTTAGGATGAGATCCATCTGAGAGTGCAGGCTACAGCATTACAATATTATAAGACCTCGTGATCATAATGATCATGATAATAATGTTGGACACGATGATAATGAGGAATTCTGGTTGATATCGCACAGTTACAGCAACGAAAACAATGTTACAAGATTTACGCCACGAATTAAATGGCAAAAAAGAAAAAAACAACAACAACAAAAATGTAACTACAACTGCAACTGCAACAACAGGCCTTGCAACAAAACATCATTGCAAATGACAATGACAACAACGATTGAATAAGATGACTACGATAAGACGACAATACGACCGACAGCAACGACTGATGGCTAATGCCACAAAACATATCCACCATTGCTATAGACAATGCGTTGATACGTCTACCTGCTACTCCCCCTTCTCTGCCCTTTTTTGCCTTCCTATCCTAAGCGACCGAATGCAATTTTATATCGCACGTATGTCGCACAAAACACATGACAATTTCCAAACATCAACGGTTTTGGAAACACAACACAACACGAGTATAGATAGAGGCAACACCACCCCTTTTTTATTGTTACTGTTGCATGCCACATATGTATTTTTATATTTACAACAACAATAACAACAACAACAACAAAAAAAACAAAAACTAAAACTGAGTGACTGGGATTTCAAGATCATTACAAAAATAGATACGAAAAAATCTGTGTTGCTCTGTGTTCCTCTGTTCTGTTCTGTTTTATAAACTATTTATTATTATTGTTGTTGTTTTTGTTGTCATCGTAGTTGTTGTTGTTGTTGCTGTTGGTATTATTGCCGACATTGTTCTTATATTTCCTTCGTATACCAGTTGCAATTGCAAAGATTTCAAAAAGACGCGTGTATTTAGCGACAGGTTTTATGGAATGAATTTTCAAAATACTTGAACGTTTAAATACTGTTTCTGCTGGCTGCTGACTGCTGACTGCTGACTGCTGCTATTGTTGTTTTATTCTTCTTCTACTTAAATTCATTACCATTTGTTAATAATAATATCATCATCATCATCATCATCATCATCGTCATTATCTTTATATCGAGTGTTGTAATAATGATGCTGATGCCGAGGATGATGATAATAATGATGCTTCTAATGAAGATGAGCACAAGTTCTTGCAACAAATCAGTGGAGTAAGTAATGAAACAAAAAAACTCAATTTTAATGTAAAACGAAACACTTGAAAACAATTGTTGCAGAACTAATAACACACACTCATACACCCAAGCATAGAATTAAAGTGAACTAGAAAAGATTGAATTCATTAGAATTAATAAGAACATAATTTATCGATAACTACTTATCGAAAATGTTCAATATTATAACGTAGAAGAAAGCGGAAAGAATATAGAAAATTAAAAATTCACGTTACACTGTTTAACTGTAAAAACTATCGATAACGGCGATAACGATTTTTAAAGAAAACATTGCTATCGAAATCTTAAACATGAGAATTGGATAGGATAAAATGGAAGAAAGTCAATCATAGCTTTCTTACATCCAAATTCAATAACAACTTTCGGTCTTGTTGATAATACTCATCGGAAAGTTACATTTAAAGCCTGACTTCCTCAACAATCAAGCTGAATAGTCATAGCTTTCTTACGTCAAAGTTCAATTTATCACACATAACGACTCGTTGGAGTACCACAAGGAATTAAATGATCGATCCGCTATCTAGCAACGGCAGCGCTGCTAGACTAACAAGAAAGGGGTAAAGCGAATGAGAAAAGTCTGCATTGAGCCAGAACCGAAAATATTGCCAAAAATAAGTGGACAATACTCTCTTACTCATCAATCGAAATATAAACGCTGCAGAAATCATTTACCAAAATAAGCGAAACTTCTCCACATGCCTATACATTACACAATGACTCTTGATAATAAAAACGGTGACCGTGATATCTCCACGATTCAATATAATTAGTTACGCCAAGGCAAACTGATATTAAAGACAAATTCCCCTAAAGCCCATGATTTTTAAGCTGCCTAATAAGATAACCTCAAGTTGCCGCGGTCTAGTATGTAGTGTGTTGGCTTATTAGGCGTGAGGCCTCGGTTTAAAGCCCAGGTCAGACATCTTCAACAAAACCAAATATAAAAAAAATATTTCTTCACCGACTACCTCAGACTTGAGGTCACCGTGGTCTAGTAGGTATTGTGTTGGCTTATTAGACGAAAGACCCGAGTTCGTATCCCAGGTCAGACATCAAAACGAAAAATTGAAAACAATTTTTCGGTGACTTCTTCTCAGCAGATTTTTGGCAAAAACTCTGAGAGTAAAAAATTGCCATGGACTGCCTCTTAAAAAAAATGTGTCGTTCGGAGTCGACTTTAAACTGTAGGTCCCGCCACTTATGTATAAAATTAACGCACACAACATAAGTGGTGTGAGACGCTAGGACGTAATACAATGGGTCAATTCGACCACCGAGTACTGTACTTGTCAGAATTGACAAGTACACGTCCTCTAACCTAACCTAACCTAATCTATCTCAGACTTCTGGATAAAAACTCTGAGAGTTTCTACGTGCACTTTTGTTTGCACAGGGCCTAATAACTCTTAAAGATGTTCCTATGATGTGGAAAAAGACAAACACTGTCCTGCTATGTAAAGTGGACGCAAGTGCTTCCAAATGGTTTTAAAATAATGGAGAGTATTATGAGCAGTCAGAGAAGCAGTTACTGAAGGATTTCTTATTCTTAAGTACGCTTTAAGAAAGGTATGGGACCCATTGTGTGGTAAATTTTGTGTTGGCATATTAGACATGAGGCCTCGGTTCTAACACCCAAAAGGAAATATGAAAAGTTATTTCTTCAGCGATTTCCTCTTATCAGATTTCTATTAAATTGCTTTGAAAAGTTTCTCAAAAATCTTTCGCTTGGAGTCGACTTTAAACTTTAAGTCCCGCCATTCATTTATAAAATTAACGCACGCAGCATAAGTGGTGTGAGAAGCTAGGTCATAATCCTGACTGTAGGATTGTAATGACCAATTTGTATGTATGCATGTATGATGTCTCCACGACAATTTTCAATTAGTTACGCCAGGGAAAACTGATATTAAAGATAGATTCTTCAACAGCCTACGTTTTTTAAGCTGCCTAATAAGATAGCCTAGTGTCCACGAACGCATCACAGATTGACATAAAACTGCCTTGAGAGTAGATCAAGATTGAGAGTGGATGAAGGTTACTCCTAGAAGTGATCTGATTAAGACTAGTCGTTAATATCGACAGATATCTTACTAAGTGTCAGTTTCGCATCGTTATTAATGTATACCAGCTCGCCTAGAAATTCTCTACGTTAGTTAGCTAGGCGGAGAGATGCACTACGCTTAAGCCTTTTGGAGAAAATGCAGTCATGAACCCCTAAGTGAATTCCTATAGAATCCTCAGAGATAACTATGTGAGAGATTCAGTAATTCTTGCTTTGAATTGGAAATTAGTGTGATATCCTGTATCCTAAATATATTAGATACAGATAAGATATGATTGATTTTCCTCAAGACCTGAGGAACCTCACGTAGGATAGACAAATGCCCAGACAGAATAATGTGGCAGAAGTCGCATTATTGCCTATGCAAGGCAATCTATCATAACAAAGAGGATCCTAGTTGGCGAGTAATCATCACTTTACTTAGGAGTTTCTCTTTGTAATTTAAATGAAGAAGAAAACAATTTCTGGAAAGTACTGCTCATGGAATAAATCCAGCTAATCATACCACAAGGCAACCTGCAAATCTAATACCAATTGCTGTAAACTGCTTAACGAGCTTAGATCTGTTTAACTCCGTTTGGTTTTAACTCCGAATTCTGAAAAAAAACCGGACCGGACACTAATTTCAAAGGAAACTGTATGCCTGTATGGATCTCCACAGGCTGCAATGGCGATTTTTGCCTGCATAAGCAATGACACAAGCCATTTAAGGAGCATTTGTAAGGAAAAACTATGTATCCCGAATTATCGATAACTTATTTATAAAATCTGATCATATATAATTTAAAATAAAAATTATTATCGATAACTTCAATAACATTTCAAAACAATTAATTGAGTTATCAATAACAAATTTGTAAAATCTGGGCATCTATAATTTAAAATTTAAAACAAAAATTTGTTATCGATAACAGCAAAGAAGATTTGAAAACAATTGTTTTAGATATCGATAGCAAATTAATATAATCTCATCATATATAATTTCAAATTTCGAATAAAAATTTATTATCGATAACTTCCATAAGATTTTCAAAACAATTAATTTAGTTATCGATAACAAATTAGTAAAATCTGATCAAATATAATTTCAAATTTAAAATAAAAATTTATTATCGATAATTTCAACAAGATTTGTAAGCATATATAATTTCAAATTAAAAACCAAACTTTATTATCGATAAGATTTGAAAACAATTGTTTTATATATCGATAACAAATTAGTAAAATCTGGTCATATATAATTTCAAATTTCAAATAAAAATTTATTATCGATAACTTCAGTAAGATTTGAAAATAATTAATATAGTTATCGATAACAATTAAACCATTAACAAAAGCGATGAAAATAATTTAGTTATCGATAACAAATTAGTAAAGTATAAGCATATATAATTTCAAATTAAAAACAAAAATTTATTATCGATAACTTCAATAAGATTTTCAAAACAATTAATTTAGATCTCGATAACAATTAAACCATTAATAAAAGCGATGAAAGTATACCTTTATAGTTAAGCATATAATTCCAATAATATTAAATAAAAACAAAAACAATAACAACAACAACAACAATGAAAAACACAAAACAAATCAAGGCTGAATAACAATAATAATATGAGTACAACAACAATAACAAGCAGCAACATTATAAAAATTACACTCTAAAGCAGGCATTTGATGTGATGTGACTGAGGAACAGCAGCAGGAATAGCAACAGCAATAGCATCAGCAATAGTAATAGCTAGAGTCACAGCAACATATTGAAAAACTCTTCTTGTTGGCGTTGTTGTTGTTGCTGTTGGTAGTAGCTGAGCAGAAAAAAAACTGAAGAAAAAGAAGAAGCGTGTCGCCAATTGATCGTGAGTTTTACTAAGAAAAATGTCGCGACAATTGTGAGACACAAAACTCTTCTTTTTTTATTTCAGTTTTTTTTGTTGTTGTTGCTGTTTAAATCGAAACAACAACAACAACGATAACAACAAGGTAAGTAATCGTTTTTGTTGCAATAGATTATAGAAGAAGAAAAGAAAAAACAAACGAAGAAGCAGCAACAGGCCAAAATGAAACGAAACGAAACTCCAATAAATAGTGAGTGTGGTGGGGTGGGGTGGGGTGAGTTGCTATAAAAACGGGGTAAAAGGAACACCGAACCGAACCATACCGAGCTGCACTGCACTGCACTGAACTGAACTGAACTGCACCGAACTGAGTTGAATTGAAGAAGAAGAATCAAATCAAATGGAGAATAGCGGACGGAGTATGTAATTGAAATTGTTAAGAATTACGTGAAGAATTCAAAAATTGTAATTCTTCTTCTTCTTCTGTCTTTTTTTTTTTACAAGCGATAGTTTTTGTTGTGGATATTGTTATTGCTTCGATAAGTTGGTAAACTTAGATTGTGTTTTCTGGCTACTAATACCGCATTAAGCCACTTCCAACTGTTTAGAGTAAAATATTCGTAGAACATCTAAGAATATAACTACGTATGTATGCTTGTACATATCTATGTAGCGTACATGTTTGTATTTATGCTTGTATTTAATAAATCATATTTAAGTACAGAAAAAAAAAACAAAATATTGTTATTGTTGTAATTGCAGCTGTTGCTGCTGAATTAAAAAGTTCAAAGCCATGCTTCAAAGTCTTCAAACTTTATTGAAAAGTATAGAAAACCAATCGATATGTGGAATATATATGTAAGTAATCGATAACTTTATCCGAATTTTATGTAATTTTAAAAAACTTTCAATTTTGCTTGTTATCGATAACAATTTGATTATTATTATTGAAAAATAAAACATGAAATTAATCGGATGCACTTAAACACAATTTATAGAAATCGATAGAAAGTAATTTAATGAAGTTATCGAAATGGTGCAGTTGTTAAAATCCTTGACAACAAGTTCTAGCATTCAAGGACAGCAGAAGACAAATCAGAGTTTTGAATTTTGAAACATAAGGAAGCTTTGTTCACTTTATAAATTATTTACTTAGAAGCTTCTTGCCCTGCAAAGAAGATCACATTAACAACGATCATAATGGGAAAAAAAGTCAGCTTAGGTTCCTGAGAAAGAGAAGGATAGCGTACCATGATAACCCGATCATCATAGCAATGGCTACAATACGAAAGAAAGTATATCCAACGATAGAAACCTCAGTGGCCTTTGTTATATCCTAAAAAGGGGAGACCCTACGCTTTGCACGAACTACAGATGCATTTAAGATTTTTACAATCATTTTTTGTAAATCACACAAACCACTCGTCAAAACACCAACTAACAATCAAAGCGGTTTAGACCTAATAAGTCTAAAATCAATCAAATATTTACATTAGGCCTGGAGAAGACCACGCCCACATACCTTCGTTACGTTAGGTAGTTTCGATAGTCTTTGACAGCCCACTCAGGGTGAGAAAGAGACCCTTTGAGCCTTCAAATACCACTTATCGTATAACATCTTCAACTTCAATAATAAAAAAGTGTTCTGCCGCATTACTGTGCTTCCTCGCTAGGACTATTTTTTACAAAAACTGTACATACTGCCCAACTGGCATAGCCCGATGACGATGATATCATTTGACGTACACAGCGAGACGTTTCTGCTGCCTTCAGTGCCACAGATCAGGACATCTGTTCAGATGCGTCTAAGAGAAAAATCGAATTATAAGATGATCAACGAATAAACAAAAATATAGCAACAACATTAATATAAAAAAAGGGAACAAAGAAGTAAACAAGCAACAACAAACTGCAGTATAAAAAAGCGGACAATCAAGTAAGCAGGTAAGAACAACACTGCAAGCAACTTGTTTCCATTTATAGAGATTTCGCAAAAGCAAAGACATTCTTATTCATTCATGAGACTATTTACACTACGATATAAAAGGCTAGACAGAGCAGGCAACAGCGATTCAGTAAGAATTCAGTCAGTCTTGAGTGAAGACACGTGGGATTCATCAAGAATTCAGTCAGTCTTGTGTGAAGGCACGTGGGATTCAGTAAGAATTCAGTCAGTCTTGTGTGAACATACGTTGCGTGTGAATAAAATAATTGTGGTTTAATGATCTCCGTACTAAAGATCTAACGAAGAATTGTTATTGTGTATGCGAAGGAGTATGCAAGAAGAATACCAATTTAAACAAATTGTTGTTGGTTAAGTCAAATCGTGAAAGGTGGCACACAGAATTGTAAACCCAAAATTATATTTATTTTATTTGCAATCGATGAATTCATATTTTTAATGTTTTTAAAAGGGTAAAAACGTAACAGTATTATGGTTTTTGAATTGATTTTTCTTGACGGACCTCTTTCTCATATGATGAATTCTACAAGTTGCTCATCTCTACTGTTCTGCTTGAAATCTGCGGCACCTTTTGCTGCCTTGAAAGACTTCAAGAGAAGTTGAAAGTCAAGGAAGGAATATTTGGATTTGATGTGGCCAACTTAAAAAGGTTCATAAGAGGACGAAAATGTAAGTTTTATCTATCTACATACATAGCCAGGATTACTGTCTAGCTTCTCACACCACTCATGTTGTATGCGTTAACTTTATTCGTCGGCGGAGGGACCTACGGTTTTAACGTCGACTCCGAAGGAGAGATTTTTGAGAAACTTTTTCATGGCAGGTTTATTTTACTCTCAGAGTTTTTGCCAGAAATCTATTGAAGTGACCTGGTATACGAATCCGGGCTTTACGTCTAATATGCCAACACACTACCTACTAGACTACGGCGACTTTAGTTTCATCTATCTATTGCTGATAAATAAGTGTTATTGCCCTCTCTCAAATATCTTTTTAGCCGATCTTGTGTTTTTCTGGTTATTTTAAAAATATCCTGTGAGGTATCCAGAGAGAGAGAGAGAGAGAGAGAGAGAGAGAGAGTGAATGGGAATTAGAGAAAGATTTTCAAGAATGTTAAATGAAAACTCTTTTCAACTTTGTGCCACAAACAATTTGACAATTTTTCCATCATCATACGAGTATATTTAATAACCAGTGGCGGTCTGACTGACGGGAATAATCATGGACGTTAAAAAGAAATTCTAAACATTTTTGTTAAAACACTGTCTGCCTGGCTGCTGCATCAAAGTGATAATGACTGCGATGACGGTTATAGAGTTAAAGAGATGATGGCCAGCCAGAAAAAAATAAAAAAAAAAAACAGAAAACAAACGATTATGAACGATGCTGCTTAGTAATGACAATGACAACGACGACAACAGCAAATAGCAATAGAGCGGCATGGAGCATGACGCGATGATGATGGTGACGATGGTCACTCACAATGGACGGTCATTATCATTTGCTAATAGTGCGCAAAATGTTTAATTCTTATTCAATTCAATTCAATCATCATAATACGACAGACAATGACAATAAGAATAAGAAAACAAAAAAAAATTAAAAATAAAATTAAATTAAAACAACAACAACAAGAAATACAAATAATTGTAAATAGACTTCCGGTTGTCGCGTCATTATTGTCCATCAACATTCAACTTTTCAAAACGATGATGATGATGATCATCATGCGGCGATGATGATGATGATGATCTTGTTGTCATCCTTAAAGGCAACAGGTAACTGGCTAAACCCCAAAAGCTAAAACTAACAAATGAAACTGCTCTGAATGACTGGCTGCTGACTGACTGACTGACTAACTCATTGAGTGAGTAAGTAAGTAGAGTGACTGATAGTGACTGTCGGAATAACTGCCTTCTAAGTACCTTAACATTGTTGTTGTTGTTGTTTTTTTTTCTTCTTGATCGTTATTTATTTTTTCATGATCAACAATCAAACCAGAGAGCATTCAATTCATTCACACAGTAAATGTATTGTAAACGCTTGCCCTCTCGATCGGTTTACCCCGATCGTTTGGTCTTGTGTTGTATGGATTTATGAGATAATATTTCTTCTTCTTTTTCTTCTTTATCTTTCCCTTTTATATTTTATTAATTTTTTTGTTGTTGTTATTGTATAAAACAATTGCAATTTTACTTTGTTGCCTTCATTTTATTTTATTTATTTATCGATATATTTATCGATAATATTAGTTTTACCTACAACAACAACAACATCAGCAACAACAATAGCATCACTTTTCATGATCATGAGCCTTGTGTTTTTTCTTCATCTTCTTCTTCTTCTTTGTAAATGATCATTTAAATGTTTGAAAACAGAAATAAAAACTGCAGCAATCAATGTCTTTATTGTTGTTATTGTTGTTGTACTTCCCAAGACCCCGTACAAGCAGCAAAAGTAAGCAACAGTAGTGCTAATGGTTACTTGGCGGTAATGGTGCTGTGGATGGTGTCGGTGGTCATGCTTGCCAGTGAAGCTGAAGTGGTAATAGAGGCGGAGAAGTTCATTAAGATGCTTTAAATTTATGGCTAAAGTTGGAAAAATCGAAAAGTTTTTTAACAGCAGCAGCAGCAGCAACAGCAACAGCATAACGAGTACATACGTATACGTATGTACGTACGTACAGCAGCCATTGAATGAATGAGAGATGATGCCTCATAATGATGTCCATGAACCACCAGTCAAACTGTGAGGTTTTTCAATATTTTCCCATTTAATGCATTAGCATCGCCACCACCATCACCACCACCAAACACCGTCCATATGGCGGTAGATGATGGTGTAGAGCGCTTAGAGCAGCAAGCAGGGAAAACCTTGATCAGCTGGAGAATTTGTTGAGAATTTTATTTTATTGTTCTACTAAAGCATTACAAAAAAATTTTTTTAAAGACTGTTTTGTTCTGTTCTGTTTACAGGGCAATGTTGGTGCATTTGTTGTGATGTTCAATGCAATTTAAAAAAAATTTAAAAATTTTTTTTTAGAAAATTGGAAAATAAAATAAAGAATGAACACGAAACAAATTCAAACAAATTTTCTTTTGGTATTAAAAAAAGAAACAACAACAATTTTTATTGGCCTAACAATATTGTATTACCGAGCTGTGCTTCTAAAGGGTGATTTTTTAGCTATCATAGCGGGACCTATTTTTTTAAGTCGACAGATTTTTGAGAAGCTTTTCATGGCAATTTTTCATATAATCGCAGAGTTTTTGACCGAAATCTGCTGAGAAAAAGTCGCCGAAGAAATATTTTCACATTTTCGTTTTGATGTCTGACCTGGAATTTGAAAGAATGATTCAAGTTACTCAAATCATTCTTGAGTATTATAAGAATTTTTCTAAAGATATGAATCTAAATGAGTAGGCTTATGAGTATTAGTTTGATGTCAATGTTGCACGCCTACGCTTTGCAACCTAAGCTTGTACATCAACGTTGTAGTGAGTACATACGAATGAATCAGAGTATAGGAACGGTTGAGTTTTTAGCAACACTGGTTTAAACAGCTCACGCACGTTTCGTGTTTTGTTTCACTGTCAAACATTTTCAGATCGTCTAACAAACGTACAACGCTTGCAAATAATTGAATTTTATTATCAAAATACGTTCTCTGTTAAGAAAGTTCATCGCGCGCTTCTTCCATTCTTCTTTTATGGTCAATTTAATCGACCCATTGAAGCGGCTATTCGGCTTATTGTGACTAAATTTCGCAGCAAATTTACATTGTTGGACATTAAACCACCAACACGCTTACGTAAAGCGCGAACTGAAGAAAATATCGCAGCTGTATCGGCCAGTGGTAATGATAACGATCAATCATTGATTCGTCACCATTCGCAGCAATTGGGCCTCTGTTATTCAACAATGTGGAAAATTTTCCGGAAGGGTTTAGATGTAAAGCCTTTCAAAATACAGCTGGCGCATGAATTGAAGCCGAATTGGGCTCTTGGAAACTTGCCGAAGATCCACTTCTTCATCGATAAATTGTGTTCAACGACGAAGCTCATTTTTGGCTCAATAGATACGTAGTCGCAGTGGTCTAGTGTTTTGGCTTATTAGACAAAAGGTCCGGGTTCGAATTCCAGGTCAGACATCAAAACGAAAAAATATTTCTTCGGCGACTTCCTCTTAGCAGATTTCTGGCAAAGACTCTGAGAGTAAAAATTGCCATGTAAAGCTTCTCAAAAATCTGTCGTTCGGAGTCGACTTTAAACTGTAGGGCCCGCCACTCATGTATAAAATTAACGCACGCAACATAAGTGGTGTGAGAAGAAAGGTCGTAATCCTGACTGAAGGGTTGTAATGGCCAATTATGTATGTTATGTAGATACGTAAATAAGCAGAATTTTCGATTTTGGAGTGAAGATCAGCCGGAAGCATTGCAAAAACTACCAATGCATCCAGAAAACAGTCACAGTTTGGTGCGATTTATGGACTGGTGTTATCATTGGACCGTCCTTCTTCAAAGATGCTGTGAATCGTAACGTAATTGTGAATGACAAGCGCCACCGTGAGATGACATCCAACTGTTTTTTGCCCAAAATGAAATAAGCTTGACTTCCATGACATGTGGTTTCAACAAGACAGAGCTCCATGCCACTCAGCACGCATAACAATGGACTTATTGAGAGGCGAGTTCGATGAACATTTTATTTCACATTCTGTACCGGTCAATTGGCCGCCTAGATCGTGCGATTTAACGCCTTTAGACTAATTTTTGGGGGGCTATGTTAAAGCGCATGTCTATACAGACAAGCCCGCTTCAATTAACGTGTTGGAAGACAGCATTGAAGCATATATTCGTGAGATACCGGCCGAAATGCTGGAAAGAGTATGCTTAAGGTGGACTAAGCGGATTTATTATTTGAGGCGCAGTCGCATTTGCATGAAATAATCTTCAAACGTTAAATTATATGGACGGTACCTTCGAGTCAAATAAAGATTTTCTAGTATTTTTCTGAATTTTATGTGTTTTTTTTCGAAAAATTTTCCTATAGCTCTTAAAAAATCACCCTTTTTATATAAGATCTTTAGTCTTTGCACATTTATAGCACCAGTCTCATTTCTATTAAATAAGAAACTTTATTTACTAAATACTAAAAACTGAGTAACCCCCCTCAGACCTTATTAAATTAAATCTTCATACTCTTGTAGCAATTATTGAATATTTCTCCGTCTATTTTCCATCACTCTTCAATTGTTTTAAATTTGAAATCTTCAATCCTGTAAAATTGTTTGTTATTTTGAATATACACTTCGTTTAAGAATGAGCAATTAGTTTGTGGAAACGTTTTCATTAATATTCATATCAAGACAGTATGCTGGCCACGATGAAACCTCAATAGATTGGTTACGAAACCATTTCATCCTCTGTCTGCTTACATGAATTCTAGCATTGTCCTCGTTTTTTTAATTATTTTCTCTCGAGAACGGGATCAAACTACAGCTAAGAACAGTAATGTACACTTTACTACAGTATTCCCTCAATGTACGTCGTAGAATGTTCCGGAAACAATGTAAAGAGACGTAAATCGAATTATGACGCAAATCGAAGTTTAAGGGGACAAAATTTTTAACGACGTTAAATAAAACAACGTAAATTGAGACGACGTAAATCGAGGGAATACTGTATTCCTTAGCCTAGTTGAAAACTGAAGATCGAGACAACCACTTGAAGAAATTGCCCCCCAAACCATGAAACTGCCTCCCCCAAAATTTCTTTTAGTAAAATAATTTTGGTTCCTTTCTATGGTCACGTCAGTTGTATCGACAGCCACATCTGGTCCATCTAAGTTTCACTCTTTTTCATCAGGGAATATAAGGTGAAGACAATTTTATATTCATTGTTTGTTATTACTGAAATGCTGCGGTGTTATAATTATGAAAAGCATTATAAAGATTGAATTAGCATGTGAGTATCTGAGTAACGCTTAGGAATTCGTAAAACTTTCTGCCGCATAAAAAGAAACGAAGTTGTAGCAGAATTAGGGCCCTGCAGGGCCATACATACATACATAACTCACATACAACCCTTCAGTTAGGATTATAACCTAGTTTCTTACACCACTTATGTTGTGTGTGTGCGTTAAGTTTCAAACATGAGTGTTGGAAAGGATCTACAGTTTTAAGTCGACTCTGAAGGACAGATTTTTATAAGAAACTTTTCAGCGCAATGTTTATTTATTCTCCGAGTTTATGCCAGAAATCTCCTGAGAGAAAGTCGCCGAAGAAGTATTTTTTTGGATTTCGTTTTGATGTCTGACCTGGGGGTTTAAACCTTGGCTTTACGTCTAATAAGTCAACACACTATCTACTAGACTACAGCGAATTTTGAGGGACCCTTCCCCAAGAACGAAAAATAAGGATGGAGAGTTCTTGAGAAAAAGCTTAGAAGATAAAAATAATCGTTATTATATACGCTTACGACTTTTAGGGTAGACGCCTACCAGCGAGCAGTAGATGAAGATGCCATATACAAAAAAAAAAAAAACGGAGGCTATTCCAATAGAAATCGCCATAGTAGTAATGTATTTTCATCGTAGTCCATGAGGTCTCAGGTCAAACACCAAATCCGAAATCTCAAACAAAACGAAAAATGAACAAATATTTCCTCTGCTACTTCCTGTCAGCAGATTTCGGGCAAAAACTTTGAAAGCATTAACTACGTTAATTTTGGAGCGATTTGATCAAATGATTATTCAATCTCTTCACAAGAGAACATATTTTAAGAATATTATCCCGTATTCTATATTTTTTTATTTGAACTTAAAGTTTGTTTGATGAGATGCAATGTATAAAAAATATAACACGACTGTGAGGCTCCTTAAATATTAACTATGGTAATTTTTGAGCGATTTGATCAAATAATGATTCAATATCTTCACAAGAGAACATATTTTAAGAATGTTATTACATATGCTGTATTTTTTATTTTGAACTTAAAGTTTGTTTGATGAGATAAAATGTATAAAAAATATAACACGACTGTGAGGCTCCTTAAATAATAACTATGGTAATTTTTGAGCGATTTGATCAAATGATCATTCAATATCTTCACAAAAGAACAGGCTTTAAGAATATTATCCCTTAACCTGTATTTTTTATTTTGTAGTTAAAGTTTGTTTGATGAGATGAAATGTATAAAAAATAACACTGGACTGTTAGACTCTTTAAATAATAACTATGGTAATTTTTGAGCGATTTGATCAAATAATGATTCAATCTCTTCATAAGAGAACAGGTTTTAAGAATATTATTACGTTTCCTGTATTTTCTATTTTGAACTTAATGTTTGTTTGATGAGATGAAATGTATAAAAAATATAACATGACTGTAAGGCTCCTTAAATAATAACTATGGTAATTTTTGAGCGATTTGATCAAATGATGATTCAATATCTTCACAAGAGAACAGACTTTTAGAATGTTATCACGTTTCCTGTATTTTCTATTTTGAACTTAAAGTTTGTTTGATGAGATAAAATGTATAAAAAATATAACACGACTGTGAGGCTCCTTAAATAATAACTATGGTAATTTTTGAGCGATTTGATCAAATGATCATTCAATATCTTCACAAAAGAACAGGCTTTAAGAATATTATCCCTTAACCTGTATTTTTTATTTTGTAGTTAAAGTTTGTTTGATGAGATGAAATGTATAAAAAATAACACTGGACTGTTAGACTCTTTAAATAATAACTATGGTAATTTTTGAGCGATTTGATCAAATAATGATTCAATCTCTTCACAAGAGAACAGGTTTTAAGAATATTATTACGTTTCCTGTATTTTCTATTTTTAACTTAAAGTTTGTTTGATAAGATGAAATGTACTCGACTGTTAGACTCTTTATATAATAACTACGTTAATTTTTGAGCGATTTGATCAAATGATTATTCAATCTCTTCACAAGAGAACAGACTTTAAGAATATTATCCCTTAACCTGTATTTTTTAGTTTGAACTTAAAGTTTGTTTATTGAGATGAAATGTATAAAAAATAACACTCGGCTGTTAGACTCTTTAAATAATAACTACGTTAAGTTGCACGTTGAGCGGTTTGATGAAATGATGATTCAAACTCTTCACAAGAGAACATATTTTAAGAATATTATTACTTCTCCTGTATTTATATTTTGAACTTAAAGTTTGTTTGATGAGATGAAATTTATAAAAAATATAATACGACTGTGAGGCTCCTTAACTAATAACTATGGTAATTCTTAAGCGATTTGATCAAATGATGATTCAATCTGTTCGCAAGAGAATAAGAATATTATCCCGTATTCTGTATTTTTTTATTTGAACTTAAAGTTTGTTTGATGAGATGCAATGTATAAAAAATATAACACGACTGTGAGGCTCCTTAAATATTAACTACATTAATTTTAGAGCGATTTGAACAAATGATTATTCAATCTCTTCACAAGAGAACAAACTTTAAGAATGTTATCACTTGTATCATACTTTTTTTATTAAAGTTTGCTACTATGAATGGGCAATCATAAAAAAATATAAAAATAATTCGAATTTTCCAAGTTTACCTCATCAAACTTCATAGTATATTAAGTCAAATAATGGATATATGTATACCGTTTTAAAGGTCCATTTCTCACCTTTTTAAAAAGAAATAAATTTTGGATATCGTCTTCGAAATGTTTAAATAATCCAGGAATTTGTAAGTAAGACAAAAAAAAAAACAGTTTTTGTCAAATAAACAAGTTTGAAGGGTTCAAAAAATATATAAAAAAAAAAAATATTTTTGAGATCTATTTAACAAAATTCACTTTAGCCGGGTGTATTTAATTTTTTTTTATTTTGTCGCACCGTGTTATTTGTCATGTTGAAGTGTAAATTTTGTTTGATGGGAACACATGATACCACAGACATGTTAAGATCTTTTTTTTTGTTTTTATTTTATAAATATTTATTAAACATTTTGTTGTTGTTTTATTAACAATAGTATGTGATGTGTTGTGATGTTATAAATAAAATTCTCAACCATAAACAAACGTTTTTAAGCAATTTATTTATTGTGTTATAAAATGTGTAACAAGTATTTAATAAATCGATAAAAAAAAAGAAATTTTTTTAAAAACTTGTTAAAAAAAATTGGAAAAAAATATAATTTCTTGAACATCAAACAACAAGAACAACACGGTGTTATAAAATTTTTTTTCGGGGCTCTTTACGGTTTCTCATTTCAAATATTTTATGGCAAATCTTGTTAAATTTAGAACCATAAAATTATTGTGTTAAAATATCGAAAAAAAAAACAACAAAAAAAAGAAACTTAAACGCCAAGTAAAATGAAATATAACAGCTTGACTAGTTGACAAATGATTAACACATACAGTGTACAAAATAAGTATTGAAACACACAAGCAACACTATGGTGTGTATGCCTTATTTGTTGGAAAAATAAAAAAAAATTTTTTTTTTGTTTAAATTTGTGGAAAAAAAAATTAACACAGAGAAATAATCCGTTTTTCACCTAATTAAGAACAAGTTTAAGATTTCAAAGCCAATGTAATGATAAGAAACGTTAAAAAGACAAACCTCCAGCCCCAAAATGATCTCCAAACCACGGAGAGAAATCAAAACCAGAAAAGGCGGCGTTTCAATTCCTTAAGGCCTTTGCAATTAAAACTGAAATTTAAATTCTTTTTTCTTTTTCTTGCCACTTACTTATGGATCTCACAAAAAAAAAAACTACACACCTCTTTTGGCCAGTTTGCTTGCATATAATAATGCAGGGCCCAGATGAGAATGATGATGAGGATGATGGTGTTGTCTTAAACTAACACAATGCCTTGGTATGTAAAGAAAACTTTGCTGCCTTTTAAACCCTTTAAAAAAAAAACAGAAATCATTCTAAGCCTGTGAATGCTGCTTTAACAGTATGGCTGGGCCTCCTAAATGTGATGTGAAGTGAAATGAGGCTTCTGCAAAACTGCTGGAGACCAAAAAACAAACAAGCAAAAAAAATCCTCTGAAATAACTTTCGTCTTTTTAGCTGTCTTGGGTTTTCTTTTATTTTTTTTTCTTCACTCAAGTCATCCGTTTAAAATTGTAAGACGTTTGCATCTTTTAATGTCATTATCAAGATCGCTTGCATTTAATCCCAGTTTATTTTAACAAACTGGGAAACAAAAAACTTCAGCAAAAAAAAATATTTCAAACGCACTTTGCTTCAGACACACGAAAACGTAGCATTTTTTCTGTTTTTGGTTTCTTTACACTCCATCCATCCAGCAGTTCACACACATAATGTGCCATAGAAAGTTAAAATCGTTTAAGGGAAACGTCTCTCTGGCCATACACCATACACTTGCTGATCTGTTACCTTAACTTTCATTTCAGTTTTTTTCAAAATAAATTTTTAATAAGGATGTGCCTGATCGTCCGTCCTCAAAAAATAAAACTGAAGCTGATGATGTTAAAGGCGATCTAAATGATAACAACGATGACATTCATAATTATGACCCCGTTTTACAAATTTCTTAAGAAATGACACACAAAAAAAAGAAGAAACTTTTCAAATTTACTCTCATTTTCAGATTACAAAAAAAATCTCCAAAAGAATTCTTTTCAATCAAAGAATTCCCAAATCAATGCTAAACAAAACCCTGCAACATTTAGTAAAAACTTAAAAAAAAACTCTTAACGAAATAAATCAGCTGTTAGACAACATTTATCATTGCCAGAAGTGGTTTTTCTCATCATTATCATCATCCTCAGCAGCTATGGTAACATCATCGAACACTAGAATAAGCGAATCAGCGAATAGACAGCCATTCAATCAACTATAGAGCCAGCGGCATAGAAAATATGCAACAATATGTGGCATCTTCATCATTGTTTAAATCAGTGATACTCTCTCCCTCCCCACTCTCCCTCTCAATGTGAGTGTTGGTTGCTTGTGGTGGCAGTTAAGGTGGTGGCCTTCTGTAGTAGCGTTATAACAACTTTTTTTTTTTACTGGGTTATCAATTGCAAGTGAAACAATGCTGTTAACAGCATAAAAGTCATCAATGTTACCTGATTGGTAATGTGGTAACAGCACAAGAAAAATTACAATATAGGGAAGTATGAATATCAGAAATCAGCAATGAGTATTCAAAAAGATAAGTAGAATCAAATCATACTCATAATTTCTGATACTACTACGCATCATACGTAATATAGAACCCATCAGTCAGGATTATTGAACCAGTTTCTCATACCACTTGTGTTGTGTGTGTTAATTTTATGCATAGTAGATTTTATGAGAAACTTTTCATGGCAATTTTATTTACTTTCAGAGTTTTTTCCAGAAATCTGCTGAGAGGCAATCATACTTTTTTTAATATCATGGAACCTCCTCTGCTCATATTCAAAGTTTGAAGTACTCATCATACTTCACACCTTACAACACGTATGATGTTGTTATTGATTTCGACTCTACATAACTCAACATATACACGAAGCACAAAATAAGTATGAATCGCATACGAACATTAAAATACTCACTAAAAGTTTAGGTGTTTTCTCTGCTTGCTGCTCAATCTCGAATCATTTGTAAGTATTTTTCTAAAGTTATGAATCTAAATGAGTAGGCTCCTTATGAATCAAATCTATTTCGAATGGTATGAGTTTGATGTCAATGTTGTACGCATACTTATTGCGACCTAAACTTATAAATCAACGTTGTAGTGAGTCTGAATCAATTAGAGTACATAGTGGCACACACTTATATTTAGAATTTCATGAGTGCTTATGAGTAGCAAAAAATGATTCACAATCTATGATGTTCACCCTACGCATCCATAAATTAACATCAAAAGATGTTTATGTCCCTTCAAATATTCAATCTAGGAAGCCCAAATCGATACTGAATCGTCTCAATGAGATAAATATTGAAACACGATGTTATAAATTCTACAAAGAGGTCAGACCTTGCTGATCTCTGCTGCGCTGTTACGGTAATGTTTTCCATTCCCAAAGGGAGACGAAACTGCAGAACATGTGTTCAAATGCATGAGATTTGGCTTACATTATAATGGAAATGAAAGTCATGATTGACCAGATCCTGAGAAGTTAGAACGTTTTGCAACACTCTGCATGAGCGAAAAACGATACACTGCTGGTCTCTAATACACACGCATTATTGGTCATTACAACCCTTCAGTCAGTATTACGACATAGCTTTTCACACCACTTATATTGTGTGTGTTAATTTTATATATGAGTGACGAGACCTACAGTTTAAAGTCGACTCCGAAAGACAGATTTTTTCTGAGAAACTTTTCATGGCAATTTCTTTTTATTCTCAGAGTTTTTACCAGATGCCTGACCGGAGATTTTAACCGCCAACACACTACCTACTATACTACGACGGCTGTATGTGTTTATGTATTTCAAGGCGTGCCCTTTAAGACATCGATGGCGGAGATGCTTCATTACTTTTCCTTTTCTTTATAATTTTATGTTCAGTTTCGTAAAGCATAAGATTAGGCAACTCTAGTCAGTTCTAGAATGAATGGGTTGTCATCTATCTTTGGGATATTACATTAAGTTAAATAGCAAATCGGTTCGATATCGTTTGATGGACAATTTCAGTATAGAAGATAGATTAGCATTGCTTTCGAATATTGGAATTTTTGTTTCGGTGGCTTGATGATAAAACGATGCATTCAGCGTTAAACGTCTAATATAAAGGCTTGACTCTTTCGATTGCATTCTTGATATTCAGAAAATACCAGAAAATACCTTCGGCTACCGCCTTTCAACAGCATGCTGGCAAAAGCGCTGAGGATAACTACTTTTGTTGCAAATGATTGTCAAACCTGTCTTTTGAAGTCCACTTCAAGCTGTATGTCCGATTGCTCATGAATACAATTCACATCCGCAACAAGGTAGGTTTGAGGAAACAGGCATGAGACCAATAAAGCACCACACATTTGATTGACTATAACACCCCAGAGTCCGGGTGATTTTGTACGTTAGGTAAGTAGTCTAGAAGGAATGGTGCTGGTTTATTAGATATAAGGCCACGGTTCAAACCCTGCGTCACACATTTTCAACATCTTCAAACATGAAAAGATATTTCTTCGGCGATTTCCTCTCAGTGGATTTATGGCAAAAACTCTGAGAGTAAATATAAATCTGTCGTTCGGAGTCGACTTTAAACTCTAGGTCCCACTACTCATGTATAAAATTAACACACAGAACATGAGTGGTGTGAGAAGCTAGGTCGTAATCCTGACTGAAGAGTTGTAGTGGATAAGTAGATAGGTTGGAGTGGTAGCTTTACACCAAAATCTCACGTGAGCACGCCTAGTATGCTAAATAAATTCCACCGAACTGATAAAAGAAATTGGTAAGCGCGGGAACTGCACACTAAAAACTTTCCTTGCCCTATGATGGAACCAGCCTGAAAGTTTTATGAATGAAGCATATCCCTGATATCAATGAATGGATGACATCTGCGTTAAGATTAATTTTGCGCATCGCGGGAGATGTACATTGGCAAAGTATAACTGGATAATAGTCACCTCCTCTTCAGTAGACATCCACAACCTAGGATGTTGTCGTCGTTCGAAGGGAAGCGCAGTGTTTTCGCAAGTCTACATATAAAGCAGTGACCTTTGACCTTACGATAGAGTTTACGTTGTTGTTTGGTATGTCTCCTATCTATCATGGGCCAAGTGTCTTAGTTTCAAGAACATTTTTGCTATTGTTGTGCGTGGCGTATGAGTAATATCAGTTATCAACTAATATTTACATAGTCACCGTGGCCTAGAGGGGTAGATGGAGCTTATTAGATGTAAGGCCTCGGTTCAAAGCTCAGGTGAGTCATCTTCAACAAAACGTATATATAAAAAATTATTTCTTCGGCGACTTCCTTTCTCAGTAAATTTATGGCAAAAACTCGGAAAGTAAATAAAAAAATTGCTATGAAAAGAGTCTCAGAAAAAATCTATCATTCGGAGTCGACTTTAGATTGCAGGTAATACCACTACATGTAAATGGGGTGAGACACTAGGTTGTAATCCTGACTAAAGGGTTGTAATAACCAATTACAGTCGAACTTGCATAATTTGAACTTCTTTACTTGAATTTTCTTTAAGTTGAAGCACGGCAACAGCATCTTGGAGATAAATTCGATCAGATTTTGCTTGTTTAACTTGAAGTTTCTATAAGTTGAAGTTTTTTGCTGGATAAATGGTGATTCAATTTATAGAAGTTCTACTGTCTGTATGAAACAACTAATTTTAATAAAACATTCATTAGTTTTTTGTTAAAGAAGATTAAATGTGTTGGAAAATATAAGGATTAAAGTTCTTCAAGATAATAATTTTTAAGAAAATGTGTAATTAGATAATGAAATAAAAAAAAACAAATTTTTTTTAACACATTCCCTGTCAAGCCTAAAGTATATGAATTCATTCCCATTGCCATTTATAGTTTGAGAGTTATTGTTTACCAAAACCCTGTTATATCTTGGTAAGACCACATATATTATCATAAATAATCATTTACAAGCAGAAAACCAAAGACGAGTATACTCGTCAAGTGCAATAAGAAGGCAGAAGGACTAGTTTTAGTAGAAAAACAAATAATAAATCATGCAGCCGGATAAAATTAGGAAAATATAATAAAACGAGACACATTGTGATAATTGCCAACACTTAGATATTCACTATTGTCGATTGGCAAAAATAAAAATTTGCTAATTCAAAAGGCTATATGTTATAATTATATTTAAAGTATGACGAGTATACTCGTCTTGGTAGTAGAGGATACCCTGTCAAAGACGAATATACTCGTCCTTGGCAGCAAATGTGTTAATTCAGTTTCAGTTTCAAATTTTTTTCTATTTTTTTGATGGAAAAACTAGAAAAAGTTTTTCACACACTTTTATTTTCCATATGATTACGACTGCGAAAAACTAAGTAGAAAAAAAAATTGTGTGTGTATGTGGATGGATGGATATGCGATAAATAAAAATGGAAAATGTGGAATGAAAAGAAAAAAAAAACTCAAATAATTGCCATCTTCCGTTTACATGCCACGACAGACAAAACAAAAAGTTTGTAATTGAAAATAAAAGAAAAAAACATTGATTTTGAATTCGTTTTGTATGTACAAGAGTGTGTGGATGGATGTGGAAAACAATGGCCATTTACAATCATAGAAAACAAAACAAGAAAACAACAAAAACTGAATTTCAAAAGTTAACAACAAACAACAATACCTTGAGAACTCGAGCATCGGTTTGCAATCGCATGTGTCATTGGCAAAGGCCTTTAAGATTTCAACTGACGTTAGTTAGTTAGCGAGTGAGTGAGTGGAAAAAACGCAGCAAATGCAACACTATGTTGCTGGCTGTGTAACTGGCAATTGCCAATATATTGGCACAAACATATTGCCACAAATAAAAGAATAGAGCCATGGTGGTGGCTTAATGGCAACAATCAATATAACCCACTATAACTATGCACAAAAACAAAACAGTCGAGTTTTTTTTTTATTTATTTTCAAAGAACAATTGCACGATCTGTTTTAGTATATTCAAGCCCAACAACGACAACAGCAAGCCAGCCAGTGATCAGTCAAGTGATCGCGGCTTAACTAAACTAAACAAAACAAAACAAAACTTCGTATTTATTGCACCAGTTAGTTGCAAGCAATGTAATGCATTAACGTTAAATAGTGCAACATACTATAAACAAATAAACGTGTGTGTATGTATGTATGTATATGTGTATGTATACGTGTATGTTGTTGACTGTTAACCACGGCCCTATTGCAATAACAATGAAAAACAACGTTGTTGCTGACAATGGTCGTCACCATGATGATGACGATGATACTGATGCTGTTGCTGATCATGATGCCACACCGCATGTCGCATAACGTTTTTGCTATTGTTCTTTGCACTTTAAGTGTCTCTTTCCCTTTCCCTCTCCCTCTCTCTCTCTCTCTCTCTCTCTTTCTATTTCATCATTTGTTTGTTTGTCTACTTTTTTTTTGGTTTTTTTTATTTGTTTAAAGCACGACGACATTTCAGGATTTTTTTTTGTTAAATGTTGTTGCATGCCACAATTGTTTCTATGCTTAATGTCATCGTCACCAGCTTCAGCTTCATCATTGTCATTATGTTGCCTGTTATTGTCATCGACCCGTAATAATAATTAAAGAGTCGCATCGAATCCAAAGGGAAATTGTAATGCAGTCCTGAAATATTCATCCGATTGTTGTTTTTCCAATCCACACACATAATTGGTCATTATAGCCCTTAAGTCAGGATTACGACTAAGCTTCTCACTCCACTTATGTTGTGTGTGTTCGTTAGTTTTCATTCATGAGCGTCATGACCTACACTTTAAAAACGGCTCCCAACAACAGATTTTTTTCTGAGAAACTTTTCATGGAAATTTGTTTTTAATCTCAGAGTTTTTAGCAGAAGTCTGACCAGGGGTTTGAACCATGGCCTACCTACCAGACTATGATGGCTATATGTGTTTATATATTTCAAGGCGTTCCCTTTAAGAAATTTATATCAAAGACGGAGATGCTTCACTACTTCTCCACTTTATAATTTTTTCATCCGTTTCATTAAACATAAGATTGGGCAACTCTAGCCAGTTCTAGAATGAATGGGTTGCCATCTATTGTATAGGATGTTGCACGGAGAATGATGGTGAATCGTTTCGATATCCTTTGATAGAAAATTCCATTCGATTTCAATGTAGAAGATAGATTAGAATTGCTTTCGACATTGAAATCTTAGTTGCTGTGGTCCGTTAGTAAATATGCCTTCAGCGTTAAACTTCTCGCCTCTCAACAGCCTGGCAAAACTACTGAGAAGAACTAATTTCCTTACAAACGATTCTTAAATCTGCCTTTCGAAGTCCAACTGTCAAACTGTATACTCGATTGCTTATGGAGACAATTAACATCCACAACAAGGCAGGTGTGGGAAGACAGGCATGACTACATAAATTGTTGTAGTGACCAATAAAAAAAGGATTAGCAAGCGGATCCTTAAAGCCAAAGGCATTTTCAAACTCACAATCATATTACTAAGCAGTTTTGTTAAGATCTTTCAAGAGACTTAAGTGGCTTTGAAGACCTTGAGTATGGTTTACACGACATGCAGTCTAATACGGAAATGCCAAGCATATCTACTTTGAACCATCATCGGGAGAATCGCTAAGTCCGCATGATAATCTAATCTCTAATGGGTGCATAAGAACTTCAGACCGGATTGTCTGTTACGAATATCGATTACATGCCCTCACTATTATTGATTGAAAATGAAATTGATTGTTCCGCAGAAATAATAGAGCAGGCCCTGTGGTCCCGAGCACTTACTCGTGATCTGATACGGCTGCAGAGACCACAAAAAGATCGGAAAAGGTCTACTGATCCGGCCAATGAATGATAGTAAGTATAAATCCGTCTAACATGTAAAGCAGTGTAAAGGGCGGTCGTGTAACCGCTCTTCTGTAAACTTAAACTTCCTTATAAGTCAATGCATTAAAGGAAAATTTAATATGCGCTTGAGAAGAACTAACAGTTACGACATAACAAGAATGAATAACATACCAAGATGATCTTACTAGTAACGGAACATTAGTAAGAAGAGAGTAGCGTTGACAGATCTTGGATGTAGATTTCGAATATTGTCCCTCCTGTGTATGTTTATGGGTCACTATTGTACTCTGGGAATACAATTCTCATTCGAGGATATAAAAATGGAGAGCATTATGAGCTTCATAAAAAGCACAGTTGTCATCGCCTTTATTTGGTACGTAGTGTGTTCCCCTCTTAGACCTGAGGTCAAACACCAGGTCAAGCACCACCAACGAAAACAACAAAATTTTTCTGCGACTTCCTCTCTCATTACAACCCAGAATTTTTGCCAGAAATCTGCTGAAAGGAAGTCACCGAACAAATATTTTCATGTTTTCGTTTTGATGTGTGACTTGATACTAGACTACGGCGTAGTCTACCCGTATATACAGGGTGGCTGATATATAATACAACAAAGTAAAGCGCTTTATTTTTTTAATTTTTTTTTAATTTTATTGTACAGAAGGAAAAAATGTTGGAAATAACATAAAATTTTAGAATCAGTTTAGATTTGTACGAATTGGCCACCTTTGGTATGAATTATGGCCTTCAAACGGCCGACAAAGCCATCACAAGTTGCACGAAAGTGGCTCTGCGGTATTTTGGCCCATTTCCGGCGAAGCCGTCTTGAGATGATCGACGCTTTGACACAAAAGTCCAACGGATTGATATCCGGAGATTTTGGTGGCCATTTTGCGGCAGAAATGAAGCGAAGAACCTCCTTTTTAAGCCATTCTTGGTTGACGTTACTGAGTGCGGTGGTGCTGAGTCCTTTTGGAATGTCCATGGTCTGCGGCTGAAATATTTGTCTGCCCAGGGCTTCATTTTCCCGATAATATTTGGCATTTATTTTGACCCCACGGTTAATGAATACGAGCGGGGAGCGACCATCGGCCGTTACGGCGGCCCACAGTTTTGGTGTCAAATTAAATTTTCAGCTAACCTCTTTGGCAAGCAAACCCGATCATTTTGTTTGTTCACAGACTGTTCAATTTGGAATGGCTTCTTATCGGAGAAAAGCAAATTCGGTAACTGGCCACTTTCGTGCAAGCGAAGTAACTCCTTAGCTCTTTTCAGTCTAACTTTTTTTTGTCCATCGGTAAGCTCTTGCATTTTTTGGAATTTCAATGGCTTTAGTCCAAGCTCATTTTTCAATATGTGTTGCATCTGGTCTAGCGATATGTTCAGTTTACGGGCAATTTTTCTACGACTGCGGCGTGGATTTCGATCAAATCTGGCCTTCACTTTTCGGATCATTTCTGGTGTTGTTACCGTTTTTTTTTTGCTCCACTTTTTTGACGCGATGCAATACTGCAAGTATCACGGTAACGAGCAATCGTACGAGAATCAACAGATTTATTCACATTTAAATGCTGGATGGCTCTAACGACAGCCACCAGTGGTTTTCCATCCAAATATAAAGCAATCACACTATCAAGCTTGAATTCCATCACGAATAACTTTTTTCCTGAATGCAATAGATCAAAATGCTTTTGTAAGCTTGTAAATAATAAAATGAACTGTCACTGGAATAAATCTGTCAGCTGTCAGACGAGCGGTTTACAAATGATAACAACCTGAAGTTGGTTGCAATACATTATCAGCCATCCTGTATGGGAGCCATAATGTGAGAGTGAGAGCTTAGTTGCTGCTATGTTGTGTCTGAAGTATAACGATAGAACAATTTTCTCCACCATAGACCATCCTTTTAAGGATATATCTTACTGACTATCTTTCAAGTGAAAGTATTTGGTAATTGCATCGCTCAAAAATGTAATGAATTCTGGAAGCATGCTCTGGACATTTTGATTTCTTCCGGAAATTTCTTAACGAAAAGCCAAAGTGTTTATGATTCACTGTTGTAAACTAATTCCTAAACCGTAATGAGTGCCATATGAATCATCTGCTTTCCAATTTTTTTTAAAAGAATTCCTCTTTCCACAAGGAAATACCAAATAACCTGAACCATCTTATCCTGTTGCATTTCATTTTGTTTGTTCGTTACAAATTATCTCGCCAACTATTTTGAACAAATTAACGCAAAAATTACAACGTAAAGAAAATTAATAAAACAAAAAAAAAACTTTTTATTCCCACAAAAACATTCTTAAGCACTTAAAACAAAAGCCGATACTTGATGAACCAAAAAACTAAAAAAGTATCGAACCAAAGTGGCTTAAAAATTAAACTGAAAAGCCACAAGAGAATTTCATCAAAAGCAATAAAAAAATATTAAAAAATACGAAAAAATTAAATTTAATGAAATGAAAACAAAACGAGGCATAATAAATATTTAGAAAATGAAATTAAAAAACGAAAACTTAACAGAAACAATCCCAACCAAACAGAGAGACAGTCAGACAGACTCAACGATGGATCCATACCATGGATAGTGGCGCAGTAGAACAGTGGAAGAAATGAAGATCACACACACTCGATTGGATGATGGCGTTTAAAAACAAAATGTGAGTGAGTCATGGCGACAAAAAAAAATATTCTTTCTCAGATCTCAGATGTTAAGCAGATAAAGATTTTTTTAAAAATAAAAAACAACAACAATAAACAAAAAAAAAAGGAAATTAAAAAATGAAATAATTTTTTAAGATTTTAAAGATACGCATGCTGATACGCATCCGATGTATGGAGGGGATTTTTAAAACTCAACTTAAGCCAATAATAAGGTATGTGAACAAATGAACAAAAAAAAGGTGAAGACATTAAAGCCTTCGTTGTTATTGTTAAATAAACCGAATAATCGTTTCATTTTCGATACCATAAAAAGTTAATTTCCAAGGTTTTGATCGTCATACCAAAATACTGGAAGACTCGTTTATCTCAACTTGAAGTTAACACGTTGACTGTCGCGGCAATTTTTGGAAAACTGACCAAAACACGACGATTTAATTTTTTCACACTTGTCGGTACGAGATAACTCGTAGTCTGGCTTCCTAGAACAGAACCCAATCCATGAGTTATCTCGTAGTCGGCAGTCAACGAGCTAAGATTACAAATAATTTTCAATCATCAAAAATCAATTAAATTTTCAAGAATCTGTGTTCGAATCTAAGGTATTCTTGCAGTTTTTCACTTCTTTTCACCGCCAATTGATGTATCTGTGCCATGTGCCCATTTTTTTGGAACTGAAAAATTTAAGAAGAAAGAGAAATAAAACAGCGAGATAGGTAGTCATCTTACAAGTTAATTAATATTGGAATACAAGCCAACTCTCCTTATCCTTTGAAGAAATCCCGGCCAAGAATCTTAAGTCTTTACATACATACATACATAATAGGTCAATACAACCCTTCAGTTAGGATTACGACCTAGCTTCTCAGCATAAGTTGTGTGCGTTAATTTTTAAACATAAGTGTCGGGGCCTACGGTTTAAAGTCGACTTCAACGACAGTTTTTGAGAAGTTTTTCATAGCAATTTTATTTACCCGCAAAGTCGCCAAAAGAAATTTTCGTTTTAATGTTTGACCTGTGGTTTGAATTCGAGCCTTTAATCTACTAAGCCAACACTCTACCTACTACACTACGACGCCGACTTCTTTGAGCCTTTGCCTTTGTTTGTTTAGGAAGAGAAAAAATGTGCTTAATAGACTTGCGCTGCTTCTCCACATTGTCACAACGCCGATGTGGTTTACATGGGTACCTGTCCAGGTGGACCTAATCCCATGGTGCTCTCCGCATAGGGTGAAAAATAATGCATATACCAACACCCCCACTTACATGTTGTAAACACTAGCTGCAGCCCTGTAAGTTGGTACCAATTTGAAGTCATGCCCAAAAGCATGACCCTCTTGTTTAGGGGTCGGAGACCATCTAAACTCCTTCAAATGCGTTAAGAATGCACCGCGACACCGTACTCAAGCACTCCCCGCGATTTGGGTCTAAACCACAGCCACCACGTTTCTGTTCACCATTGCTGGGCAGGGACAAGTCCCTGGGGCTCCTCGCACCCGTGGTTCCAGATTAAGACCTCTGGTCAAGCTTTGCAGCCAAGAAAGACCAACCTGCTGCCAGTTGAACCCCAAAAAGTTCTTAACTGGTAACAGCACCCTCAGTCGACTTTTACAACAAGTATGGTGATCACTGTGGCAATATTCTCTTCCCTGCTACCACCCCGAGGACCACATTGCCAATCTCTCCCAATAGCTTCGCTGCCTTCCCATCTAGAACGATTGAATCTGGAACGTGCTAGCCTAGGTGGCACACATCTTCCATATTCGGGTAACAGTTTCTGATCGGACGGCGTCATACGTATTGGGGTGATGCTGATTTAACTATGGTCTTGAGTAGAGCGGTACGAGCGAACTAAAAAAGATTTTATGGTGAAACGTGAGTGGTAGCCAGCATTGTGTTCTGTAATCTTTCCTATTCCTCAATGAAGAGTTCACTCCCCTTATGGTCACCCAAAGAAATGTCCCAGAGAAGATCTTAGCCATTGTTGCTCCAGGTTTTTGCCTTTCGCCTTGTCAGTTCATCTGCCGAGCAATGGTTTGGAATCTAACAAGTTCCTGTACTTTGTTCGGGCATTTCTACAAACTAAAAACACTACTTCATGACAAGGCATTATGATTATTAGCAAAGATAAGCATCGTATTCCCCTAAGCTATACGTTTTCAAAACAGCCTCACTAAGTTGGTGACACAAATACGTCGGGCTGGAACTAAAACCTGAGTCAGACCATCGGGTTTAGATATCGAACAAACGATTGCCATGCAATAGGTGAAAGACAGTTTCCTCTTCTTCTTCATCTATGCAGCTTCTGCAGAAGTCATTAGCAAGGTGTCCAAAACCAAAGCGCCTCGCATGCGTACCCATAATTCAATGCCCCGTAATGATACTGACTACTACACTCAGAGCGCCTCTTTGGAATTTAAGTAGACTCATTATTGTGCGCCTCTCATTTAACCTTGACCAGATTTTGCGACTCGTTCTACCTATGTCCGAGGCCGCTTACTTGTCGTTAAAGGAATCGCCGATTGCATAATCAATTATGAGCTTGCAGGTCCTCATAAGGATGTCCAGATTCGAGAATTCTTCGAGAGTTCGATGGAATAACACTGTGCCCTGGTATCCATAGAATATGGATGTCAAATCGCTCCGCTATCCTGTCAAGATATCTGCGACTGCCGTACACCGTCTTGGAGTTCATTACGTTAGAAGTTAGAGCCTTGATACCCAGCCAGCTTATCCGAAAGTATTGTAACGTTCCGCTTGGAGACCCTAAGTACTAAACTAAACTCAGAATGTTGACTGGTAACAATGGGTATATCTCTCTACCTAGTATTTATAGGAACGTCTGCTTCCATATGAAATGTAAAATAAGTCCTTCCTCTCTCAGCAGATTTCTGACAAAAACTCGGAGAATAAATGTAAAATTGCCATGAAAAGTTTCTCAAAAATCTGTCATTCGGAGTCGATTTTAAATTGTCGATTCCCCGCCGCTAATGTATAAAATTAACACACACAACGTAATTGGTATGAGAATCTAGGTTGTAATCCTGGCTGAAGGATTGTAATGCTGTTAGAAGGACTTGCGTTGATGCAGTAATTTGACTCTTAAAATTTTTAATCGATTAATCGTTTAGGCGATCAAAATCGTTAATGTGGCAACACTAAATACATCAAACTGTGTAAAACGATTAATTTATGGCTTCCGTATAAACGGTTGGTCTTAAAAAAAAAAACACAACAAAAACAAAAACGATCATTAATATTGACGGTTTTCTGTTTTCTGCTCAATTTCAGCTGGTCGAAGAAATTAAAATTGTTTCCGAGATTTTCATGGGTATTTATTTAAACGCCAGCTTAAGTTAATTATAAACGAAACGATTGGAGGAAAAAAAATTTAAGAAAGAAAAACAAAAACAAAACAAACATTAAATAATAAAAGAAATTTGATTTATCATTATCGATATCGATAGCTTGAGTAATCGTCAAAATCTACTGTCTGCACCATCATCTTCCTTGACAGCGACAGCCACCATCAAAATAAGCAGGCTTAACTGATGGTTTTTGTTTTTTTGTTTTCTGGAATAGAGAAGGTGAGATGGAGAGAGGGTGAGAAAACTTTTAATTTTATTTTCTGTGTGAATTTAATTTTTTTCTTTTCGTTTCATTTAGATTTCGCAATAAAATGTCAAATCAATTAAAGTTTTCATTACTTTTCATTTCAATTTCATTTCGATTCAAATCCATTCCATTTGATTTTTGTTGTTTCATTTTAGTGTCGGATTTATTTCAGTGATTGATATGCATGAAGTACACCAACCACCAGCCACTAGAAACTAAAAACTGGAAACTAACTGACTGACTGATTGCCATGGATTCAAAGAAAAAGTCATGCCACTACAATAACTCAGTCAAACTCTACTCAACTGAATACAGAAAGTTAGTCATTCAATCAGTCATTCAATCATTCCTTCAATCATTCCTTCAATCAGTCATTCAATCATTCATTCCTGTGTTCCTCTACACGTTCATTCATTCATCTTTTTAATCTTTTTCCTTTTAAATGTTAGGCATGGGGAAAGAATATTGTATGTGAAGTACAACCAATGGCTTGGCATGACTTGGCATGGCCTGACATGAACCTGTTGTTGTCTCTATTCAATAATAAATTGAAAATGAAAAGTTATGAAATAGAAATCGACAAACAATCAACAATACAGTCATAAAAAATGGAAGGGATTTCCACCACTACCATCACTTCAGTCAGTCTTTTAAAATATTCAGGAAAAATCAAACAACTTCAGTCAATGGATGCTGGCTGGGGTCAGTATATTCTCTTAGAGGCACTCGCTTAATCTAAGCAGGATTATATCTAATCACAGAGTTTTACGGTCGATTACCAGAATTCTCAAACAGATCTTACGGAACGCTCATACAATGAAGTACCCAGAACAGAAGAATTTCGCATCCATTTAGCTGGATTCCCATTTGCGAGAAAGGGTGCTTCTATGCAACTACAAGGGTCAGAATTTTACTGTGAAGTTGAAATAGATATTTGGAAGGTTATTCTCGAGATCTGTTCGATTTCTATGATGTGGAGAATGAATCATTAGAATGTATACGTAGACGTTAATGAGTCCTAAAATACATCACTAGAATGACTAGACAGACAACTGACATTACATTCTCTCATAGGCACAATCTAAACTAGATTATCGCTGACCACAGACAGTTGTTATCAATACGTGCGAGAAGAGAACAAAATTTCTGGTGAAATGGCAAACAGATCTTAAGGAGCATATGCTAAAGAAATTCGGAGACGTTTAGCTGGATTCCCATTTGCGAGTAGGGGGACTTTTATTCGACTATATAGGCCAGAACTTTACTGTGGAGTTTGAAGATATATTGGGATGATTAGATTCGGTTAAAGGCAATATTCAAACTAAGGATCGGTTCGAAACCTTAATGAAGACAATTAACGGTCACAATGCATACGTAGACATTAATGCCAGAATGCCTATCATTTACTTACTTACTTATTTAAGCGGCAATTAACAACCCGATTATCCGATTTCGGGTTGTTGTAACACATACTGGCCTACGCCAGTTGGTCACGCCAATCGATGACGGGGCTTTCTTCCAACGCAAAACAAGGTCGTCTTCTTCCCCGAAGCAAGAAGGTCTTCTTACTTACTTACTTAATTGGCCATTAACAACCCAATTAACCGTTTTCGGCCTTCTTTAACACATCCTTCCAGGCTCCGCCCTCCTACTACTCCAATCAATAACAGCGCTTTCTCGATTTGATGCTTCCAACGCAAATAAAGTCGCCTTCTTCGTCGCCATCAGCAGATCACCGCATCAAGTACCCGTTCTGCAGGAGCATTCTCCTCCATTCGAACGACATGGCCAAGCGCAACCGCTGAATATTACTACGCTGCACAACGTTGATGTCGTTGAGGAGCTCATATAACTCACTGTTGCATCGGATGCGGAAATCATCGCCAACTCACAGTGGACCGAAAATGTTACGTAGGGTTTTTCTATCGAATACTCACAAGGCTGCTGCACCAGTGCTTAATATAGTACATGCCTTTACGCCATAAAGAAGCACGCGGAGGATAAGCGCCTTGTAGTTTTGTCGTACATGATAGGTCTCTGCTACACAATTGCCTATTGAGTTCTTAGTAGCACCATGAGAGAGATGGAATGTATGAAAACAAGGTAAAGTTTTGGATGCCCAGGATGATCCTTATCTTGCTGTATTCAAGTTGACACGCGGCCTCCTTGCGGCCCCTGCTGGATGGCATACTAGCACCCTCTATATGTTAACTAATGTGTGCAGCAAACTCGAATATTCGGGACGTTAAAATTGGGTTTTGCGTAGGGCTTGGGAACCCATCACGTAAAAAACTTATCGAATGTAAACCAGAACACGAGCCTCTAGAAAGATTCCCCATAAAAGTTGGCGATCAAGTACTAGGTAGACAGCTGTCCCTGTTGACGAGACAAAACGTTATGCAGTTGTCAGGGCAATACGTTTGGAAGAGACTTTACAGGAGTACCCCACAATGCTATGCTACGTCTATACGGTAACAGTGGTGCAAACAATATTAGAAAGAATCTTACAATGAAACTACAAAGCTGGTGTATAACGACAGACCTAGAAGACTCTATTTCTGCTTGAGCAATCTTTTGAACAATTAAAAGCAATGAAGTATTATTGCCATGCTATTGTCAACAATTTGCCTGTCTTCTATGAAAGACGTACGAAACAGAGATCAGCAATGAGTCTTCAAAAAGATGACTATGATCGACTCATACTCTTAATTTCTGATACTTGATACGCATTCATACTCATTTTAATACCATGGAACCTCTACTCTACTCATATATAAAGTTTGAAGTACTCATCATACATCATACTTAACAACACGTATGATGACGTTGTTGATTTCAACTCTCCATATCTTAACATATCGTATACACGAAGCACAAAATAACTATGAATCGAGTACGAACATTAAAATACTTATTAGAAGGTTGTGTGTTTGCTTTGCTTGCTGCTCTGTCTAAGACTGTAAATTTTGATGAATGATTCGAGATTTCTGGCAAAAACTCTAAGAGTAAATAAAATTGCCACTTTAGACTGTAGGCCCCGCCACTTATGTATAAAATTAACACACACAACATAACTGGTGTGAGAAACTAGGTAAATAATCCTGACTGAGGGGTTATGATGACCAATTATGTATGTGAGATTCGAGTATTTTTCTAAAGCTATGAATCTAAATGAGTAGGCTTCTTATGAATCAAACATATTTCGATTGGCATGAGTTTGATGTCAACTTTGTATGCCTACTTATTGCAACCTGTACTTAGAAATCAACGTTGAAGTGAGTATGAATGAATTAGAGTAGAGTAGTTAAATTTCAATATTGTTGGCACTCAATCAATCAATCAATCATATTCAAAACTTCATGAGTGCTTATGAGTAGCGAAAAAACGATCTCTGGTACACAACGATAATGCACCTCCATCGAACTTAGAGTTAGCGAATAACAGGGTAGTGATCTTTATAATGTAAACACAATCTCCTGTATTTTATTTTTGTGATAAATAGGCCTTCGACCAAAAAATCTATCAACTTCATATGATTTTGAAAAGCATAACTAAACAATATTTTGATTCTATTTCTTTTTCCTTAGCTGTGAGGCATCTATTCATCATGACTTTATTTAAACCTTTAGTGGCAGCCTAAAAAGGCTTAGCTATGGGACCAATTGCCAATTTTGGAATGTTGTTGGGAACAGAAATGTTTTCATTTCGAGAAAAATTTACGCACTCTTCAGCACACAATGTGTGGTTTCGCGAACCAAACAAATGCGTTTTCCTAAGACAACTCTAAACTACTCATACAACGTTGGATTGCAACATTGGCATCAACGCCATACACCTCTACTCCGCTCGTATATAGAGTCTAGCCCGTGAATGTATGAGAAACCACAACGAAGTCTCGATGTTGCCATCTGTGTGTTTGTGTTTGATGATGTCGTCTATGCTTGTCGACATGATGATTGACATTGGCGGATTAAGATGTTGTTATTTTTGTTGATTAGATGATGTATAAAAACAACAACAACACCGGCAACAGAGCAACAACACCATATGGATCTATAAACACATAAGGACGGCCATCTATTGACAATGCGAAAAAAGAAAAAAAACACTTCACAAGTTGGTTGGACAGACGACTATACAGTTAAGTAAAACGCGTTTTTTTTTGGAACGGGGTGTAAATTGATTAGCGAGTAAGCCCAGAGTGAGAAAAACTAAAGAAACGAAAAAAATTACAAAAAAAAATAAGAGAAAAACGCAGCATAAGTGACACAAATTCAATACAAATATGGTTCGAATTTAAGCGCCAAGTGACGATGGCGATGACGATGACAACCAAACAAAAAAAGCAATAAAAAGGCAACGACAACACTTTACTCCACTCTACTCCACATCACACTTTACTTTAAAGAGTAAATGAGAAATGAAATTAACCAAAATAAGAAAATTGTTGCAAGTGTTTGTTGCACGGCTAGAGGGTGTTTCACATAGCACCAGCAGCAGCAGCATCTTGTACTGTCGGGTCTGGGGGAGAGAGAAAGATGGACAGATCTAGAGAGTTTAGAAGAGGCTTGATATTGATACTGGCAATGCATAAGTGGGATTGTTTTTGAAGGTGTTGTTGGTGGCTTTAGCTATTGTTGTTGTTGTCGTTGTCGCCGGTGTCGGTGCCAATGCTGATGCCGGTGTCGGTGCCGGTGTCGATGTTGTTGGCATAGCAACATGTATAAGAGTTTTAATATTGAGTTTGAATTGTTTGTAAAGAAGTATGTGACATTTCAACATGTGGCAGCAAATAATAATGAGGCACGTCTTGAAGACACATCACACATATGGCTAAAATGGCTAATGCTGCCAGGCAGCCAGACAGAGGCAATCAGCCAGACAGCCCGTGAGCCAGCCAATCATTCTTTCATTCATTTACACGAAACAAGGATGCTGTGCAGCAGATAAAACTGTTACAGGTTGCCCCAAAAAAAAAAAAGAAAAAAATTAATTGCAAGGTGTGTGTGTGTGTGTTTGCGAGTGAATGCCACATCTGAAATGTTGTAAGTGAAGCTGTTTTTTTTCTCTCTTCTTTTGTTTTTACTTCGTTTAGGGCAATTAAGGTTTTAAAATTTTTGTGGGAATTACCCTCTCTCACATACTCTCACCTTCACTAACATTCCCTCTCTCTCTATCTCTTTTTTTGTCTCATACAAACAAGATCAGCAACATAAACATACAATTGCTGGCAATATTGTTTTATGTCTGCCGATAATCCTTGTTGCAATTTCTTTTTTGCTTTTTATGTTGTTGTTGTTGTTGTTGTTGTATTAACTTTTATAAGATCAAACCAAAATTAGTGCAATTTTCGTAAAGTATGAAATGAATTCAATGTTTTATTACCGAATGAACGAACCCCTTTACCCTTTTTAACATCCCTTCACTGCTTAGTTAAGCAGCAGCAACATCACCAACATCTCACATAAAAAAAAATGTGAAAGAAAAATTCACTCTTCAGTAATGTTTACCTGCCTTCATATGCACAATTTAAAATTGTTTGGAATTATTTTTTTTTGTTTCTTCATTTTGTTGCTGCTGCTGTTGTTGTTGATCACATTCCTGACTGAACGCAAACATTCAAAGCAACACAGTAAAAGCAACAGCAATCTAGCAACATCTGAAGAGCACAGCAATTGCTGGACAAAAAATAAAAAAAAAACAAACGAAACTTTCTGATCGAAGCATAGTGATAATGTTGCAACAACTACAATAACATTAATAACAACAACAACAACAATGCCAAAAAAAAACACACAACACGGCATTGGATTATCCTGTGAAGTTTTCAAAAATAACTCTCAGCCACCAATAACAACAACAATGTAACAACAGCCAACAGAACAACAGAAATTTAAAGGAATTAAAACATCACAAACACTTCAATACCGTTGTAATCAATATGACCGTATGGATGATAAACGAAAATAGTTTGAATATCAAAATATCAGCCATCGGTTCGATTCTCTTTAACAACCATTAGCTGAATTCCCTGTGGAATAAAGTGGCCTATTGGCTGGTACCGGCACTCAAGCCTAATGAATTGATAAGGAATGTATTCTGTATTCTGAGATAATTATAGTGCAACGGATCTACTAGCTGTGGTTATAACAGGGACAATATGCTTAAGAGTCTTTGTGTAAAAATTTCAAGCAGTTTTTAAAGCTTCCGCTTCCACAGTGAATTGTGTTAGCATAGGATAGGACAGAGTGTCAGCTTTGATCATGGATCGCTACTCTATAATACATATACGTGTGTGACCAGAAACCCCCCTCCCCATATCTGTATGTGGATTAAGGGAATCCCGACATGTGACAACGAATTTACTTACTTACTTACGTACTTAATTGGCTATTAACAACCCGATTAACGGATTTCGGCCTGCCGCATTACAGCTTCCCAGGCGCCTCTGCTTCTTGTGGGCCTACGCCACATCACACATCAATCGATGACAGGGCTTCCTTGACTTGGTCCTTTCAAAGGATCCAAGGTCGTCTTCTTCGCCGACTTGCGCAGGTCCCCGCGTCGAATACCCGTCTCGCCGGAGCATCCTCCATCATTCGAACGACATGGCCGAGGCAGGGCAGTTGTGTCGTAATAAAGACTGTTTTGGTACGCTTTCTCGGATTTCGGCCTGCTGTAACACATTTTTTAGGCGATTCTGCATTTTGCTTGCCTTCGCCAGTTGGTCAAACCATTCGATGACAGGACTTCTGACAGCCGCTGGATATTAATACGCTATACAACGTTTCAGTCGTTGAGGAGCTTATACAGCGCACTGCTGGATCGGATGCGGAAATCATCGCCAACTCGCACTGGACCGATGAACTTACGTAAGACTTTTCTCTCGAATACTCTCAAGGCAGCTGCATCAGCATAAAAATCTCTGCGCTATAAAGAAGCACACGGAGGATGAGTCTCTTGTAGTTTGTTAGTTTTGTCGTACGTGATAGGTCTCTACTACATAATTGCTTATTGAGACCTTAGTAGCACCATGGGATACAAATAGAAAAACAAAAGTAAAGTTTCTGACTGTGATCAATGTGGCGACCTCAGTTCTTAATAGGGTCTATGCTTCTGCGCCATAAAGAAGCACGGGTACGATAAGCGTCTTGTAAAGTATTAATTTCGTTTGACGAGAGAGGTCTCTGGTACTCAATTGTCTATTGAGACCATAATAGCACCTATTGGCAAGAGTTATCCTGCGCTTAATCTCCAGACTGACATCATTTTTGGTGGTAGCGGCAGAGCCAAGATAAATAAATTCCTTTACTGTAGCAAAAGTATAGTTATCGGCCGTAATCTGAGAATCAATAAGCCGTACGTCTCTACTTGTCGATTACATTTACTTTGTTTAGAACTCATTTACTATCAGACCCAGTCAAACATTGAAAACGAAATATGAAAGAATATTTCTTCAACGACTTTCCCTCAGCAGATTTCTGGCTAAACTCCGAGCTTCTCAAAAATCTGTCGTTCGGAGTTGACTTTAAATTGTAAGTCGTGAGTGGTGTTGAGAATCTAGGTCGTAATCCTGACTGAAGGGTTGTAATGGCCAATTATGTATGCCTGTACTGCCAAACCCATCTTCTTAGACTCCCGTTCAATAGCTTGAATATTGCAGCATCCGAACGTAATATGGTTGCCGCCTAGCTGTCAGAGAGGCCAGATCTGCATCATGATTTATGAGCATTAGGTTAGCCTGAAAGGGAGAAAGGTTAAGATCTAGCCGTTCAAACTAAATTCCACTTGTGGCAGTCTGTGCTTTTTTTCCACCGAATCCTTTGAACTGACAATTTCAGGGATTTAGTCCTTCCTATTTGGAATTCTACTGTGGCATAGTCAATTGCATACAGAAAATCACAGTTTTATTGCAACAGGTGCTGAACTTTTTCCCGCCAATAATGTAGATGAAAGTGGAAAGTGGTCTCCAGCATCCCGGAAAATCGCATTGGAACAGATCCACGGATTACATATTCCGTTGCTGTATTTATAAAACAATGGACCGCATGAGAGATTGTAATGGTGATCCAATGATTTAACACATGTGGATACCCTACAGTCAACACTTTCTTTCGTCTTCTTCTATGAGCAGTCTTAAGGACAATTTCGTTTGTCCTAAAAGACCTGCTAACTTGCAAGTGATAGACCTGTGACTAAGGTCTAGGTCTTATAGGAATCATTTGTTTCTTGTGCATTTCTAAAAATCAGTAGAGAACTCCCAACAGCAACAGTATAGCTGGTGCAACAATAAAAGACTATACACGCTCTTAGTAGAAATTAATAGAGGAAATCATTTGATTCCTTTAAGTGACTGGTTTCTTATTCGCATGGCCAATAAGTACTTGCGCGGTATGTGCGCGTATGTAACCTTTAACAGTCAACATGTAAAATTTAAATTGTTGTTGTTATTATTGTTGTTGATGGAGTTTAAAAGACGATGAGGAATATACATAAGCATGTAGACGACGATGACTATGAGGTTGAGGATGATGACTGAAGCGGTATTAAACGTCAGCAGTAATAATAAACGCAACAGCAGCAGCTTAAAATAATGACAATGATTCGCATGACGTACACTCGCCGGGATGATAATGGCTTTGAGAGCCATTGCCCAATGCCTAATGCACAGAGTGAAGGCACTGAAAAGGAAAAGGATTGTGCGGCAATTTTATTCTTCTTCTGTAATGTTTAGTATTTTATTGTTGTTGATGCTGCTGATGTGCATGTGTGTGTTGTGTGTGCATGTGTTGTTATGTGTTGGTATTTTAAGATGATGTGTAGTAGTTTGATTTTTTTTTTTTGGATAGACGACGACGATGAGAATGATGCAGATGTTGGTTGGTTGGCTGGTTTGTCTGCTGATGCCATATTTACTTATTGTGTCGTCGTTCGTTCGTTGTCGTTGTTGTCGGCGTCGTCGTGTGTTATTTGCACGATTAAATTGATCACCCGTGTACGCATCACTAAATGTACGAACGTATACACATACATACACCCATATGGATGGATAAAGATAGTGGCATGGACATCTTTTACTCGTACACACACACACACGCACACACTTTAAAAATTAAGTTCTATGCTGTAGTTATTGTACGTGCTTTTTAGGATTTACACGAACAGGTTCATATTCTGCTGCCGACAATAAAAATAACAACAAAAACCAAAACAAAAAAACGAAGACGAAAACTTTAAATTCACGCTTAACATTGTCAGTTCGTTCACATCACTAAATAAATTTCATTGAGCTTCCCATTCTCATTGCTGCTTTCTACCACCACCACCGCCACCACCACCTTCCTCCTTCTACTTCTTCTTCTTCTTTTGCTTAATTTATGTTGCAGTACGAGTACGAGTAGCTGTCCGAAGGTTTATTGGTTCCCTTTACTCTATCATGATCGGTTTTGAATATTTTTTTTTGTTGCTTTTAAACTGCTGCCCAGTGTTTTAAAAAGATCACAGCGAATTACATGAAGCGGTACTTGGCAAGTACTTACTCTTGGCCGTAGGAACCTTAAATAGTTCTGGGGATACAAAGTTGATGTTCTTCTAGGGGGTTCTTCATCAGAAACGTTTCATTTAAGCGTGTTTTCAGTTTACTCTGCATAAAAATGGTACAATGGACAGCAGTCCTGTGTAAATAAATTGTGAATGTGTTTCACGGAAGCCATGCCTGCATAGACTAGTGGATGAGTACGACTTTAACAACGAAACTTTATTCTGAAAGAATAACCTAAAGTGTGTCCCAGCATACGATATCAAAAAATTAGTAGAGATGATCGGCGTACCACTTTCAAGGTCGAAATTTCTGTTCAAGGCGCGAAATTGTCTCTACAACAAGGCGTATTCTGTGAGGTAATAACATGGATTCCAGGTGAAGGCTTAGAAGACCTTTTTGCGTAGCGTTTGTTGGGGGACGAAATATGTCCTGAAAAGCTTCTAATTTACTCCAAAAATTTACGATCTGTTCCGTGATGTTCGCATTCGACCACAATCACTCAAAGATTGCTTGTAGATTTGTTCCAAGACATTGGAATATTTTCGAAAATTACGCCCGGTACCCCCAGGCTTATCAATTTTCCTATTTCACCAAATATGGGTGTTACTCACTAGCTCAATTGTCGGACTTACATACATACATACATAATCGGCCATTACAACGCTTCAGTCAGGATTACAGCCTAGCTTCCCACACTTATCTGGATGAAGAGAGCACTAAAATGGTCTTCATTTTTTGAATCACAAGGTCTGCCTTAGCGTAACTTTCTCAGGGCACAGCTGCCGTGAAAGCCTAGCCAATAAAGTAGGCGTATTTTTCGAATGATTTCTGCAGCAACTAAAAGAGATGGAGAATGAAGTGCAACACATCATGCAGCAGTGCCCAGATCTTGCTTTGGAAAGGCAAAAGTTATTGGACTTCCAACTCCTGTCATCTAATTCATTCTGGACTAAATTGCCCAAAATAAAGATCAACACAACACTGGGAATTATTTTGGGAACAGAAAAAATTCCCATAGATAGATTGTGTGATCACAGTGTAAGATATTGCCTTGCGTAACCTCTCACCTAAGTGAGATCACACTCTTCAAGGGGCCCGCTGTATAATCCAAGGTAATCATAAGGTTTACAATGAAGTTTAGCAAGGCAATGCACAAGCAAATCTTGTACTCTTGTTAATCATCATTATACTAGGCGGGTATTTATTCTGTTGTCCTAACCGTTCATATAATTCGGGCAACACTTTTCAGCAATACCGATTCATATTTTTCAGTGTTTCAATCACTCGATTTAATCTTCATCACTTATTGGCAAACGATTGGATATTTCGCATCAGCTCGGGAATGTGTTGTTTAGTGACAGCATTTTAGATGGTTTTCCGAGGTAGTAAACCTCCAACCCGCACCGGTGAAGATAGAGGAAGGTCGACGGCGAGACTTATTTCGGACATAAGAGCATGGATTGGAGAGGTAAAGGTAAATTACAACGTTGAAGTCGCCGTGGTCTAGTGGGTAGTGTGTCGGCTTATTAGACAAAAGGCCCGGATTCGAATCCCAGGTCAGACTTCAAAACGAAAAATATTTCTTCAGCGAGTTCCTTTCAGCTGATTTCTGGCAAAGACTCTGAGAGTAAAAATTGCCATGAAAAGCTTCCCAAAAATCTGTCTTTCGGAGTCGACTTTAAACTCGTCCCGCCACTCATGTATAAAATTAATGCACACAACATAAGTGGTGTGAGAAGCTAGGTCGTAATCCTGACTGAAGGGTTGTAACGGCCAATTATGTATGTATGTATGTAAATTACTACGTTACTCAGATCCTATCGGGTCACAGATATTTTAGGAAATATCTGCACAGGAGGCAATATCGCCTCTCCTTACTGTTTTCGAGAAACGGGAAGTAATTCCGGGAAGTTTTCGAATTTGTACGCTGGCAAAGCTATCGCTCTGTACTGACGTCAATAATTGGAACGATCACGGTCGCTAACATTGTCGGGGTCATAATTGCGAGTAGAGAGAATTGGGCCTCAGTGGCGAATTACGTGGAGCGCATTCTAAGACTGAAGGAAAGAAGCAGACTTAGATGACACTGGCATACGTCTCAAACGAAATTCCAAACAGGAACCTGTACAAAATGAATAGTAAAAACACTTAAACGTCTCCTCAACTTTCGATATGCAATCCGGACGCCGATATGAGCATGTAGGGGCGAAAAGGCCAAAAGGACTCCACTCCGAATTAATAACACCGTAGTTCCGGAGTGGGTACAACAGTCCACGAGACGAGAGAGGGATTTAGTGGGTAAGGAGTATGTGGCGACTTCCTCTATAGTGCGGTTAGGTACATTTACACCTCCTCGGCATAAAAAAAAGAACCCGCACCGGTGCCAAGTCATTGTTGTTGTTATCAACAGTTTCTCCTTGTTCCCCCATTAACTATGTCAAGGCATTGGACATTGACTGTTGATTAATCGTATTCAAATGGAATCCTTGCAGGTTACATCACCTACTCGTGATTGGTGGCCAGTCACTCAACAGACTTAATTGCCTAACCAATTTTGACCAAAGTTAACTTTGTTAAACTGCAACATCCTTCGTATTTAAAACGAAGTTGGAATTGAAGTTGAACAAGAAGTTCAACCAAAAAAAAAAAAAAACAACAACAAAAACAACAAAAAATTGAGCAAAAATTAAATGAAAAATAAAATTTAAACAAAAAAATCTTTGAAATTCTTTTAAATTTAATTTTGATGTTGTTGCAGCATTTTGTTGCGTGTCACGTACAACCAATTCACATGTTTTCCTTTGAGTTTCACTAAAAAATTTTGTGTACATGCCATGCTCTGGTCACAGCATGTCGTAGAGAGTGTGTTTTTTTTTTTTGTTGTTTTGCTTCTTCTTCTTATTATTATTATTTTTCCTTTGGATTATGCTCCTCAAAAAAAGAAAAATTTCAGCAATCCAAAAAGTACCACAAAACGATAACAACAACAACAATTGCAACAAAATTTATAAGAAAGTTACGATCAAAAAGCTCTGCATCCATGGCTCTTAAGTAATTTTTGCTCAAAATAAATCGAAAATAAATTGTTTTTTATTCGACTAAATTCACAAACAAGCCGATTAGACTTGGAATTTTTAAATGCGATTTACTACTACTGCTCAGATATGCCACTTGCTGCGGTCAAGCTGGCAAACGCGAGGAAATTCTTTCGAGACGCCAACCTATCATAGATCAATGAGGAGTATAGCTCCATCGTTAAGCTCTCTTGTCCTTCAATGGATAGATGGCGCACCAAACAGTTACTTAGACTTGGTCGTAATGTCATTTCGATTACAATGGCCATGCTTACAGGTCATTGTGTAATGGGAAGACATGCGGAACGAATGCTGCTTCCATCCAACGACTTCTGCTATAGGTGCAGATACGCTCTCTTTGTCAAGGCCCATCTCTCGCAGGGTGCAAGTATAGATTATTTGGCTTTCCAACCCTTGTCAGCTGGGCCGGGCTTTCATCCAGTGATGTAAGGAATACAGACGTAGTCTAGTAGGTAGTGTGTTGGCTTATTAGACGTAAAGCCCGAGTTCAAATTCCAGGTCAGACATCAAAACGAAAATGTGAAAACATTTCTTCGGCGACTTCCTCTTAGCAAAATTCTGACAAAAACTCTGAGAGTAAATAAAATTGTCATGAAAAGCTTAGCTTCTCAAAAATCTGTCGGTCGGAGTCGACTTGAAACTGTAGGTCCCGCCACTCATTCATAAAATTGACGCCCACAAGATAAGTGATGTGAGAAGCTCAATCGTAATCCTGACTGAAGGGTTGTAATGACCAATTATGGATGTCAAGAATACAGCTTGGCGTAGTCCAGTGTGGGGTAGTCGTGCATTAAATTTGCAGCACTTGTGCTGACTAACTTCTTCCTATTTCCTGGTTTGGAGGAACTTAGTCAGTTCACAAGGTCTGCGTTCACCTGTGGTATCACAACAGGCCGCTATGCATGCTCAACAGAGCTTTTGGTATCAAAGCAATCACTGCAACCTAACCTCACTCTTTCAGATCATTTATGCAGCATAGAACTGATGCAAAGCATCTAATCCATCCACATATGTGAGAAATATTGAGTTCACAGTCAAGAATATACAGCCTAAATTGCTTGTGAGTAATTAGGGGAGCATGTCCTATCCCTGAAGGTTACTTTGTTTGGATTTGGGCTGATATTTGTTTGTATTGCACGGTATTTCTCAGATATCCTATTATTTTTACAATGTAAACTTTTAAGATAAAGGTAATATCAAGGGCAAGACAGCTTTTTCTACTGCGATCACTCATTATCTATTGTAGATCACCTTATCTATTGCATACTTAATACATCCAACTGTTTAAAGGACTGTGTACGGTTTACCAGAGATCAGCAATGAATCGCTGTCTCACAACTCATAAGCACTCATGAAATTTTGAATATAAGTGTGTGCCAACAATATTGAAATTTAACTACTCTACTCTGATTCATTCGTACCCACAACAACATTGAGTTTTAAGTACAAGTTGCAATGCAGTATGCATACAACGTTGACATCAAACTCATACCATTCGAAATATGTTTGATTCATAAAAAGCCTACTCAGAATAAACCTACACAAAAAGACAGAGCAGCAAAGAGAGCCAAACGCACAACTTTCTAGTGAGTATTTTAGTGTTCGTATGCAAATCATAAGTATTTTGTGATTCTTGTAAATGTTGAGCTAAGGAGAGTTAAAATCAACAACATCATACGTGTTGTGTGTTAAATATGAAGTATGATGAGTGCCTTCTAACTTTGAATATGAGTAGAGAAAGTTTCATAATGAATGCTGCGTATAAGCATTAGGAATTTATGAGTATGATTCTTATGAATACTCATTGCTGATCTCTGCTGTGTACCCAGCAAGCCCGGACTAAATCTCCTATGCCTAAGTGGTTTATAGTTGGCGATCTAGTGCTGCATCTAGTCCTCTTTCTTGGCTGTGCCTATTCTTATTGCAGGAACTTATTCCAGATGCTTCTGAGTTATTCTCATGCCAAACAATATTTTTAATTTAATTACCGCCTCTACATGATGTTTTTGTTTTTGTTTTCTTGTTGTTTTGGCAATTAACTTTCCATTTCAATTTAATTTTTCCTACATAAGGTTGAGCAAAAGCCAAAGCGACAACTATAAACACCAAATTTGTGGCATTAATTTGGTTTGAAAGTCCTAACCCTTGGGGAACACCCGCTAAATGGACGGCGTTTCTTATGTTCAAAGAGACAAAGTTTTGTTTTTATTTTTTTGTGGTAAATTTTAACCAAAATTGTTAATCGTTTTCCATGAGTTATGCGATGCCTTTAAAAGGGATGCCAGGCAACAATCAATCAATTAAACTCAGAAATCGTTAATAAAATCGAATAACGATGCTTGTGAACCTGTGTAAACAGTGGAATGCCAGTTAGCCAGCCAGATAGCCAGCCCACCTGATTGCCATTTAAAGTTGAAAGAGAGAGAGAGGAGAAAACGAGGAATTGAAACAAATTTTCAAGTGAACACCGCAGGTGCAATAAAAAAATTTCATGTGCGCCTCTCATTAATTAGAGCAATGAAGCAATTGTTGCGACTGCAAGTGAAACTGAAACAGCAACTGCAACTTCAATACACACTGGATTTTAGGTAGGCCTTTATAAGCAAACAACATTTATTGTGTGGTAATAATTAATGTTATTAGAGGGGCTGTATAGTAAAAAAGAAAATGAAAAAAAAACGAGAGCGATCTCAGGCACTGACTTGTCAAACACATTTATTTGGTCGTACAAATGAAATAGCGCCCGCATAATACGTTACTAAACTAAGCCAAGCTAAGACTGTCTGTCTGGCTGTCTATACAAGTCAAGCCTTTTAAAAACGTTAAAAGATGCACACACACCGACAGCCAATGCATGCTTACAAGCCCCTGGTATCTCAGGCATGAAATGAAACATGCATGCAACACAACAGCCCATGCAAGTAAATAAGCTTGGCTTGCCACCACCAACTCACGTTTGCTTCGATTGCAAGTGGCAGCCAGTAAATGAAGAGCAAAACAAAAGCACAGAAAAAAAGAACGAAAACATGGTGATGCTGATGCTGATGCTGTTGGTGATGGTGATGGTGATGGCGACAACGATTGATCTTTCTAATGATCACAAAAGATGGATAAACACAGCAGGTATGCCATCCCCAAAAAAAGAAGTTCAGCTAACAGTACAGCACAATACAGCTAAAGTACGTGGATTCATTTTGCGAAAATCATTAAGAGTACAACGTACCTGTTGGTTGAGCCAACGAAGCCAAAACAATACAAAAAAGGCATGCAATGTCTGTCCCCTTCTTGCTCTATAAGTCGCTCTGTCTGTCTGTCTGTCCGTTCGGTTGTCTCTCTATAGATTTGGAGGTGGTGATGGTAATCGTTAAATGCTGGCGTTAGATTTTGTACCATTTTGGTAGCAAAAGTGTCACCGCTATTTACACAAACGCACTCACATTCACAGACACGCTATTTTCGTTGCCAATTGTAGCAGCAGCAGCAGCACCAGCACCAGCACCAGCAATACAGCATGACAGCCAACTAACGAAAGTATAACAAACTTATTATGACCATGTTTAGGAAGGTTTTTGGCCAAACTTTACGAATTTATTACTTTTTTTCTTTTTTTTTTGCACTCTTTGGCCTCTTGATTTGATATCATTTTGGATTTGATTTCTTGGTTTCCATAGCTTTTGTCTCCATCATCAGCCATCATACGCACGCATTGTTTGTTTGGGAAATAGAAATCACCAAAGAAAACAGAAAAAAAAATATTGTACGCGTAGAGGGTGAGACACTAACAATGCTGGACTAGAGTAACTGATAAAAATGGATTTTCCAGCTTAATAGAAATGTTTACACGCTGCACAATGGGGCGATACATTGTCTAGAGAATTACAATTTCTTTGACAGCGAACTTTACCGTTCACCTGAGCTATACTTTAAATTGGAGTGGGTATACCTGCTCCCATTTGAGACTTTAAGGGACATAATTGATTATTATAACCCTTCAGTTAGGATTACAACCTCGTTTCCAACACCACTTATGTTGTTTGTGTTAATTTTACCCATAAGTGGTTGGGACCTGCTATTTAAAGTCTACTCCGAAATACAGATTTTTTTCTGAGAAACTTTTCATTTTTATTTATCCGCAGGGTTTTTACCACAGAGTTTATCCAGAGAGAAAGTCGCCCTTTTGATGGAGATGTCTAGCCTGGGATTTGAATCGAGGCCTCATGTCTAATAAACTGACACACTACCTGCTAGACTAGGACGACTCGAACAGGAAGAGTATTGTACAACCGAACGACAGAATTTTTTAAGATACTTTTCATGGCAATTTTATTTTGCTTTCAGAGTTTTTGCCAGAAATCTACTGAGAGGAGGACGCCCTTTTGTTGGAGATGTTCGATTTGGAATTTGAACCGAGGACTCACGTCTAATAAACCGACACACTACCTACTAGACTAAAGCGACTCGAATAGGAAGAGGATTTTACAACCGAACGACAGAGTTTTTTCAGAAATTTTTTTCATGGCAATTTTTTATCGCACAGTTTTTGCACGAAATCGGCTGAGGGGAAGTCGCCCTTTTGTTGGAGATCTCTAACCAGGGATTTGAATCTAGACCTCACGTCTAATAAGCTGACACACTAACTGCTAGACTAGGACGACTTAAACAGGGAGAGTATTGTACAACCGAACGACAGAGGCTTTAAGAAATCTTTTCATGGCAATTTTTTTTTTGCCCGCAGAGCTTCTGCTGAGAGGAGGTCGACCTTTTGTTGGAGATGTGTAATCTGGGATTTGAACCGAGGACTCACGTCTAATAAGCCGACAAACTACCTGCTACACTAGGGAAACTCAAACAAGTACAGGATTATACAACTAAGACATGTCTTTCATGATTGCTATACTAGAAAAGCTTGAACTCCAAGCCGATTAGTGTTTAAAAACAGTATCCACTACTGAAGGAATTCGTTTATTTTTACACGATTCAAGATCCAAGACGTTGTAATTTGTGGACAGGGGGCTTCCTTTTTATTAGCGGCAGAAATCCTTGCTTTTACGGTATCAGCAGCTGGCTGACAATCAATCACTGTGCCATTGAGGCTTTAACATCAATGAAAATGAAAATTGCTTTCGACTGTCGCTCATCTCAAAACTTAAGCTTGGTGCTGGTTTTGGAGTGTTGGCTTTGCACTATGAGAAGTCTGGATTGAGTGTTTTAAAGGAAGCTATCGTACCATTGTAGAGATTATGGTCAAAAATGTTTACCAGTTTTGTGCTGAGATGGCATATATAAAAAATATAACACAACTGTTAGGCTCATTAAATAATAACTACGTTAATTTTTGGCCGATTTGATCAAATGATGATTCAATATCTTCACAAGAGATCGGACTTTAAGAATATTATTACTTATCGTATATTTTTTAATTAAAGTTTGCTACTATGAATGGACAAACTTGAAAAAATATGAAAAAAAAATCTAAATTTTCCAAATTTATCTCATCAAATCTCATTGCATATTTAGCATATTAACATATTAAATAATAGATATATGGATACCGTTTTAAAGGTCCTCCTTTCCCCTTCCAACAAGATCTAAACTTGTACGTAAAGTTGAAAAGAAAACAGTTTATGTCAAATAAAACAAATTTAGATGGTTCGAGAAATATTAAAAAAGGTATTTTTGAGTTCTACTCAATTAACTGAACAACGTAGACTATGTAGTTACTCGGGCGAATTTTCACTGTCGCACCGTGTAATTGAAAATTTATCGATAAACTCGAAATTAACACTTTTAAAGTATTTATTGGACCCAACTTAAGTCCGTATCACAATTATCGGCAGTCTAAATGAGTTTCAGTGTCCAGTCGAGTGCCAATACATATTTTCAGGTTTCGGGTTTTTATTTTATTATCATTTCACCTCAGGCCAACCCATAGTGCCTAGAGCTGTGTCTTTTTCCTTTATTAAGCTTAGTGGTCCTTGTAGTAGGCAATCCATTGTTATTTCTTGGGATATTTTACGATTTAAACAAGACTTTTTGGTAATCTTCATTTGTAATTCCAATACAAAACTTGTTATGATTGGGGTACACGTACACACAGCATACTTACAAACATATTTCCTTCCCTCTTAGTTAAAACTTTTTTTTTTTGTTTTTTGGTGACATTTTGACCATTAACGTCGTATTGAATCGAATCGGATCAGATCATCAGATGAGTTAGCAATTGCATGTGAATTATTTTCGATTTTTTTTTTGTTTTTTTTTTGTTTTTCTTGATTTTTATTACAACAAATGCTGGTGGTGAACACTAGTCTTATGGTCATTTTAAATGAAATACAAAATAAATAAATATTGTCATCAATCATTGGCGAAAATTGCACAACATTTCGTCCAGGATCATTGTACTGCATATGCAGCCAAAGTGAAGGGAAACGAACGCATATTGTGGGGTCAAAGAGTTCAGGGAAATATTTACCTCCTAGAGATTGCTACTCATTTAATTAAAATTTCTTTCTTTGTGTTTTTCATCATTTTTTTTTTATTGTTTTTAAATGCTGCAATTAATTTTTCATTAACAGAGATTGAACAACAACAACAACCTAGAACGAGTCTTTAAAGAGGCATAAATATTTATAAATAAAAATGCAATATTCGTACAATAAATCACATGAAAACGAACGAAACTTAAAGCAAAAAAAGCAAAACTAAAACCAATTAAAACAAAAATCTGAAAAAGAAGAACAAGAAGCAGCAACAGCAGGCACATAGCCCTAGACATGCAATAATCAATACATTCTTAAAAGCCAGAATACCATCAAAAACCATCCTAAACTGTTGTCAGTCCAAGCGATCAAGCGATCTGTGATCAACGATCACCAAACCAACAGCAGACCAAGTAATGCAAGAGAAGCTTAGGATCTTCTTGCCTTTTATTGTTGTTTTTGTAAAGCATTTTTAATAATGAATAACGACGTTGGATAATAATATGATCAGTCGTGTTGTGGTGGCTAAGGTATATAGAGGGTGTCGTATTGTGTTTAGATGACCAGCATCATTGGGATGGGGGATTGATGATCAATAGTGCAGCAGCAGAAAAGTAAACACCCGCTGTAAATACTTCCGAAAGACAAACAGACAGACAAGCAGACAGTCAGCCAAATTAAATAAAAATCCTTAAAACAATAATAAACGAATAAGAACCCCCAAATGATTTGCAGAAAAAGAAAAAAAAATTTTAATTTTTAATGAAAGAGAAACCATTTGTTTATAAGATTTTGTATACAAAATAGGCCCCCCGACAATCACAGTGACAACATCTTACAAGCTGCATGAACGCAAACAGCATCATGAGTACAAAGTAATGCTTTGAAATGAAAAAGGGTTTTCACTGCATTGGCATGCAAACCTTCATGGATTTACTTCTGCGTCTTCTTCTTGGAGATATTTAAGTAATGCGTGTTGATGATCTTAACTTAAGATCAATAAACAACAACAACAACAACAACATCAATATTTAATTATAAACTTTGTTTAGTTCAAGGTACTGCTGTGAACACAGAAACTCTGCTGAGATGGTTGGACTCTCTGCTAAGATTTTAAGGCTCATTGAACTCTAATAAGGAGTGTGGACAAAAAAAAAATGGGCTTACTTTAAAGCTTATAACTTTTATCATAATTGAAAAATATTAATACCGTTATATTGTTTTTATTAGTCATCTGTTTCAAAAGTCCCGTGACAAGAATGTCGTAAAAAAATAACTGAAATTTTCAATGAAATACCGCGCCGCTTACGGTGTCGCCGTGGTCTAGTAGGTAGTGTGTTGGCTTATTAGACGAAAGACCTGGGTTCGAATCCCAGGTCAGACATCAAAACGAAAAATATTTCTTCGGCGACTTCCTCTCAGCAGATTCCTGGCAAAGACTCTGAGAGTAAAAATTGCCATGAAAAGCTTCTCAAAAATCTGTCGTTCGGAGTCGACTTTAAACTGTAGGTCCCGCCACTCATGTATAAAATTAACGCACACAACATAAGTGGTGTGAGGAGCATGGTCGTAATCCTGACTGAAGGGTTGTAATGGCCAATTATGTATGTATGTAATGAGTCTTTGAGTATTGAGAGAAAGCGTGAAAGTGGAAGAAAAAAAAGGATTTGCCGACCAAAACAAAGCAAGTAAAATAATACGTATTTTCCTAAAACACCCTAACATGTCTGGCAGAAAAGTGGCTCAAGAAGTTAAATCCTTTGAAACCTTGGTCAGAAAAAAATTTTATTCACAAAAGAATTCAAATATTATTTACTTTAATTGAAATATAAAACGAAAAAAATCCGCCACTTAGTTTTATTTCTATAACGAAAAGTGTAAGTCCAGTTTTTTTTTGTGCGCATTCCTTACAAACAAAATCTAAAAAAACAAATAAAACGTTTGTATATAAAACGATAGCTAAAATTTATTTCATTAAATAAATATCAACAAAACAACACAAAACAAGTAATGAAAAGAATTAATTCATCAAAACAATTAAAATGTTCATCAAACAAACATTTCGTCAATATGACTAGACGTCGGCTCAAAGAGAACATGATAAAAATGTAAGTATATTTATAAGAGGCATGTGTATAATCCAGAGGAATATTGTTAGTAATATTTTCAAGTGTAACCTAATAATAATGTGTTTATGTAGTGGAAAATATAAAAGAAGTACAACACCAAAGTCCCTAAGACTGCGTATTTAACTTGACAAATATTCCTCCAAAAGTGGAGATCATTCCTCATTTTTGTTAGTGAATCTCATTAGAAAATAGTGGAACCTACTCTAATTTTCCTTTGAGTGTATAAACCTGCTTCACTAAAATCTGACAAGCGACTGAATGCATTTTTACGCTCTTTTTATCGAACATTGTTGATGTTCGTGTCCTGTGCCGAAGATGATTTCCCCTGAGGGACATTGGTGACGCACAGTCTCATTAGGTGCGCAACACAACAAAAAAAAAAAAAATGGCTGAAACTGAAAAGCATACAAAACCAACCAATGGCTACTTGGCAGAGATCAGCAATGAATCCTTTTTACTACTCATAAGCACTCATGAAATTTTGAATATAAGTGAGTACCAACAATATTAAGATTTAACTACTCTACTCTGATTCATTCACAACACACGCTACAACGTCGATACCTAAGTACGGGTTGGAATGAGTAGGCATACAACGTTAACATCAAACTCATACCATTCGAATTATGTTCAAATCATAAAAAGCCTACTCAGAATAAGCCAACACAAAAAGACAGAGCAGCAATCAAAGCAAACATACAACCTTCTATTGAATATTTTAGTATTCGTAAGCGATTCATACCTATTTTGTAATACTTGCAAACGTTGAGTCATGTAGAGTCAATATCGACAACATCATACGTGTTGTGTGATAAGTATGAAATATGATAAGTACTTCAAACTTTGAATATGAGTGGAATAGAGGTTCCATGATACTATAAGAATCCATTTAGATTCGTAACTTATAATACTTATGAATGATGCCAGTGAATCGAAGCAGATCAAACACATAACCATTTAGTAAGTATTTTAGTATTCGCATGCGAATCATACTTATTTTGTAATTCTTGTAAATGTTGAGTCATGGAGAGACCAAATCGACGACATCATACGTGTTGTGTGTTATGTATGAAGTATGATGAGTATTTCAAACTTTGAATATGTGTAAGGGGGGTTCCAAGATTAAATTAAAATAAGTATGAATGCGTATAAATATTAGAAATTATGAGTATGATTCGATGCTATTCATCTTTTTGAATACTTATTACTGATCTCTGCTACTTCGGCGACACTATCGTGATGGCGACAATTGACAAACTATTCCAAAGTGTCCTATTGGTAAAGCTTCACAATAATTTCAGTTCTTTTGTCCCTCGAACGAGCAGAAGTCTGTGTTCAGATGATGAATTGTTTTCAATAAAAATCGACCACCTAAGTAGGTCTAATGTTGAATGAAATATAAGGTTTTTTGTTTCACCACAATGGCAATTGTTGTTGCAAATTGCACTATGCGACAAAATTAAAAAAAATTAAATACAACCGACTAATAAACTGTGTAGGTTGGGAGTTTTGTTGAGTAGCTCTCAAAAATATTTTTTTATTTAACAAAAACTGTTTTTTTTTTACGCACAAATTTCTGGATTACTTAAACATTTCTGACCCCATTTTCAAAATTATAATCTTGTTGGAAAGGGAAGAGATGCATCTTTAAAACGGTATGCATATATCTATTATTCGACTTAATATGCTATGAGTTTTGATAAGGTAAACTTGAAAATTTTAATTTTTTCCATATTTTTTCAAGTTTGTCGATTCATAGTAGCAAACTTTACTTAAAAAATATACGATAAGTGATAATATTCTTAAAGTTTGTTCTCTTGGGAAGAGATTGAATCATTACTTGATCAAATCGGACAAAAATTAATGTAGTTATTATTTAATGAGCCTTACACTCGTGTTATTTTTTTATACATGATATCTCAGCAAATAAACTTTAAGTTTAAGTTTAAACATTTTTGATTGATCTTGATTGATTTATCACAAAATGTATCAATTTCACGTTTGCAAGACTATCAGAAGTTGGCCAATGTTTGCGCAAAGACAAATAATAATATTTGCAAAAAACCAAAAATATCACTCGACTGTTAGGCTCATTAAATAATAACTGCGGTAATATTTGTCCTATGTGATCAAACGAAGTGTCAATCTCTTTACAAGAGAACAGACTTTAAGAATATTATAACTTATCGTATACCTTTTAAGTAAAGTTCGCTGCTATGAACGGACAAACTTGAAAAAATATGAAATTAATTCGCATTTGTCAAGTTTAACTCATCAAACCCTATAGCATATTAAATCAAATAGTGTTAATATGTAGATTCTCTTAAAGATACATCCCTCTTCTTTCTAATGAGGATTAAATTTTGAAAATCGGGTAAGAAATGTTTGAATAATCTAGATATTTGTACGCAAAGTAAAAAATACAGTTTTTGTCATATAAAACATTTTAGGAGGGTTCGCAAAATATAAAAAAAAGTATTTTTGAGTTCTACTCGACTAACTGAACAATGTGGACTATGTAGTTACTCGGGTGTATTTTCATTGTGTTATTATTGCCTTAAGTTTTATGAGTTGCAAGTTGCAACACTTCTCCCTCTCTCTCTATTTTTTGCTTTTCTTGTTAAATACTTTGGCTTTAGAAGAAACAAAGAAAAAACACTCTGATCACGATATTGTTTACACAGGTATTAAGAAATAATTTTTTAAACACCACCAAGTCAAGCTTAATTATGCAACAAATTTGATGTTGCAAAAAAACCTGCATGAGTGTGGCAAGTAAATGTTGATGCAAGGATGGATTGCATATGCATAAGTATTTAACAAATTCCGAGTGGTTGGGGGGGGGGGGGTTCATAATTGTTTTGTTTTACTTTCAAAAGATTGAAATCCTGCCAACATGCATGACATGCTTTAAACTGTGGCATATACAAACTCTGGTTAAATGCTTCGTGGTTCTTGCTATGCAGATGATGATGCAAAATTCAAAAATAATAAAAAAAAACTACTGCAGCCCATGTCATTAATTTACTGAAATTTTCTTGGTTTTTTTTCTGCAACAGCAACTTTAATTTGTTCTCAGTTCCATTACAAATATTGTTGTTGGTTGTTGTTTATTGCTAATGAATCGCTGTGAGTGTTACAAGTACTCAAAACGCATCATCACAATTTTTGTTGGTTTTTTCTTAATTGAAATTCAATAATTATTTCCGATTTTCAGAATTATTTAACACTGAATTCCTATAAATTTGCTTACCAATAGGCCAAATCAACTGTGTGCACTTTACACAAACTTTTCCAGAATACCGAAAGGGCGCCAAGGATTAGGTGGACAGCAGTCTGTGTTTTTAAGAATTTTGAATGTGACTTGCAGTACGAACTCTCTAGCCATAGGAGCAGTAGCCTTAATTGGGCAGTAGTAAAATTTGTAGTTTGAATGCTTAAAAAAGGTTGTGCAGATATAGAACTCAATCCTAGAACAAAGTAAAGATAAACTCTTGACACTTTTTGAATCGCTGAGAATCTGGAGGCTTCTGTCTAGGAATATTTCGGATTACTAATGACTTTGTCATCTTGCCAATGACTTCTACAGAAGTTCCAGATGACATGGAAGAGAAGGTTTCACAATTATTCACACTTAGCTTGAGTGTATATCCTTCCTATCCACATTCAACACAAATTATGTACAAAAACAAGCTGGAGACATTCTTTCAGTTCGATGGAAATTATTGTTGTCATTGGAACGATTATGTGTTCAAACCTCTTTCGAACAGTCCGTTTTACCTGCTACCTAACCACGATAATGCCGCAAACAATTGTTTACACCGACAGCATTGATAGCTGGAATAGAAGCGGACTACAGGAGATCTGCCCTTAGCGTAGTTTCTGCCTTCTACACGTTGTCTTCTGATGCAGTGCATTGGTGATTGCAAGCATGATACCCCTGAAGATAGTAGTGGACGCAGGAGAGGAGGAAACATGTCACAAGGAGGGAAACAGACCTTTCGAACCCCGATCAATTAGTAGATTATTCTATCGATAAATAGCAGCAAGACTGGTCCAATTCCACTAAGGTAAGATGGACCCATAGACTTATATTGAGTATAGGCGCATGGAACAAAAGGAAAAACGCCTAGGTGAACTTCCACCTGACACAGTTGCTAACCATGGCCATGGATGTTGGTAGTGTGACGAAAGAGTTTGGATTTAATACGTAGGCGTTCAGCAAGTGCCAGAGTACACATTGTGCACATTGGGTAGGCGCGTCTTTTAAAGATTCTCAGCCTTTAGCTCGTAAAGTCATAAAAAAACCCACAACATGAATATTTCGCAATAAATTTGTCTTTAAATTCAAAAGAACAGCTTTAAGGGCCAAAAGTTTTATTGTAGTTGTAAGAAAACCATTGTGGCACAAGGTAATTTAAAATATATAGACGATCCTGATCAGAAGAGAGAACTTGAGAAAGATTGTTGAGATCCTTAGGCCCACTAGAAAGTCTGACTTAATATAGGGTATCAACGATGCTAAAAATCAAAAACCTTTCGGGTTTTGTGAAGGTACCGCAACTTGTTGAAACCACATAACTTCTCTACAATTACCAGCCAAAAAAAGTTGTTTTTTTTGTAAAACTAGCACTCAGGGGATGGCCCAAACTCATGCAGTGCATTGTGCAGGTTTAGAAAAGGTGGAAAGAGTGGCAAGTTGCTGCTAGGTGACTATAAAATGGCCAATGCTAAACCTTCACCATTAGATAGTCTACAGCAATCATCCCTAAGGAAGCCCGCAGTTTCTCACACTACTTATGTTGTGTTTGTTAATTTTTATACACAAGTGGCGGGACCTACAGTTTAAAGTCGACTCTGAACGACAGATTTTTTGAGAAGCTTTTCAATGGCAATTTTTACTATCAGAGTTGTTGCCAGAAATCTGCTGAGAGGAAGTCGCCCGAAAAAATATTTTTTGTATTTTTTTTATTTTGATGTCCGGCCTGGGACGAACGACAACTGTGCTTTCAATTGACATCATAGTTATTACCATTTTGTGAAACAAATAAGGACCACTTTATCCGGATGTAACATAGTTTTCAAAATCTCCATTTTTCTTATTATTATTGTTCTGAAGAGATGCCGATAATGCCTCTAAAAATTCTCCTAGAAGTCTATTACTCCAACAAACTTCAGCATACTACTCACTGACAACAGAGATAATTCCCCTCATTTTACTACAAAAACTGCTAAAGAAAAGAATGAAGTTATCACGGCTATTTTGATTACCTTTTTCTAAAATGTAATCTATTCTAGGAGAAGTATTCTAAATCTGACAAAGCAAATAGTAGTCGGACAGCTTAAGGTCTAGACTGTGGGAAATATGAGGCAAAACTTTCCAACTACAGTTTGTGATAAACTGTGCAACATGTTTCGGTGTTTTCTAATTCAATTTTCAATTGAAATGAATCAACTGTGTTCTCTAGAAGTCCCTTCTGGTTGTCTAGACAAATTTCTGTAGCCAGTAATAGATTGATCTCTTCTACTTCCTTCATGTACTGAACATTAGTTTGGCAAATAGTTGATCGGGATTTCCCTACGATCTAACTTCAGAATGTCACCGTGGTTTAGTAGGTAGTGTGTTGGCTTATTACGCGAAAGGCCCAAATTGGAATCCCGGGTCTGATATCAAAACGAAAATATGAAAATATTTCTTCGGCGACTTCCCCTCAGCTGATTTCTGGCAAAAACTCTGAGAATAAAAATTGCCATGAAAAAGCTTCCCAAAAAATCTGTCGTTCGGAGTCGAATTTAAACTGTAGATCCCGCCACTCATGTATAAAAATTAACGCAAACAACACGAGTGTTGTGTGAAGCTAGGACGTTGTACAATGGATCAATTCGATCTCCGGATACTGTACTTGTCACAGTTGACAAATAGACGTCCTCCAACCTAACCTAACTTCAGGATGCTACTTGGTTTCAATTGGGATAATTCCCTACCCAGCACTAGATATGCATCCAGACGTTCTAGGAATGTGTTCATCATCGCAGAAGCTATATGTTGAATTGGAGATGATTTAAGTATGTTTTTAGTCTACAATAACTCAACTCAGGATACTTCTTAGACCCTCTTATTATTGTGGGATTATTCCACATACTTTCTGTAATGAAAGCAATACTTTCGACATTTCCGTAACGTTGTCTAAGGCCTTGCACCGTAGTAAATTTTAACGACTTTCTGTATATGATCTTCGGTTTTTGGGATGATCCGAATTCATGAATGGCTAATCTTTAGCTAAATCAATGACCATCCCTTTCTTCAAAACTTTTCCAGGAATAATGTGTTGTTCTCTTAGTTTTTTTTCATGTAAATGAATCTTTTGTATGAGCAATGATTTCGTGTCGAAATTTTTTAACCTTAAGCCTGTAATTTTATCTAAAGCTGGTGTTCGTTTTCATAAGATGAGTAATGTTTTGTCATGATTTCGATGACAATTCTTTTGTATTGTAATGTTTTAAAACAAAAGAAATTAATTGAAATTTTTATTGTTTTTCGAAAAATATTATGAATGGTAATCACATGCAATATGTAGTTGGGATTTTCCAAAAATAGGAAAAAAATTTTTAAAAAAAAGAACAACGAAAAACAAATGCATCCTCCTCTTACAATGACTAGCTATCGGGTCCGCCACTTAAAGTTTTTTATTTCAACAAGTGCTTATTTCGTGAATGGCACCACTTAGCTTATGTTTGATTTGACAGATAATTTGTTTTATTCCTCCGCTGAACAAATATGGTTGTGTATGCGCTTGAACAACGCTGGGGAATATTGCGAGATCATCATGGCAATGTTGCAGAATGTGTGCGAAAATTGCGTACGGATTTTGAAAGAAGAGAAGTTCCGTCAGCTCCGTATGTTCGTTATCTTGTGAAAAAAAAGTAAAAGAATCGATAAACCAAAGCGTGAAAAGCCAAAAACAGTGCTTACACCCGAGAATATTGCGGTTGTGGGAGAAAGTGTGCATGTTAATACAGCGTCGTTCTCAACAAGCGAATATTTCGGAGACATCTTGCTCACTTACTTAATTGGCCATAACAACCTGATTGTTGGTCACACCAATCGATGACAGGGCTTCCTCGATTTGGTCCTTCCAACGGATACAAGGTCGTCCTCTTCGCCGACTTCCGTACATTCCCGCATCAAATACTCGTCTCGCCGGAGCATCCTCCTACATTCGAACAACATGGCCGATCCAGCGCAGCCGCTGGATATTAATACGCGTCCATGTCGTTGAGAAGCTCATACAGCTCACTGTTGAATCGGATGCGGAAATCATCGCCTACTCGCACTGGACCGAATATCCTACGTAGTAGTTTTCTCTTGAATACTCTCAAAGCTGCTGCCTCAGTGGTTAATAAGGTTCATGCTTCTACGCCATAAAGAAGCACGGGTAGGATGAGCGTCTGGTAAAGTATTACTTTCGTTTTAAAGAGGTCTCTCCTACTCAATTGCCTATTGAGACCATAATAGCACCTGTTGGCAAGAGTAATCCTGCGCTTGATCTCTATCATTTTTGACATCACTTTCGGTGGTAACGGCGGAGCCAAGATAAATGAACTCCTTGACTGCGTCAAAAGTATAGTTATCGGCCGTAATTTGAGAATCAATACGCCCCACGGCTCTACTTGTCGTTAACATATACTTCGTTTTGCCCTCATTTACTGCCAGACCCATCTTCTTAGACTCCCGTCCAATAGCACTAAAGGCAGCAGTGATATCCCTTTTAGTACGCCCAATGATGTCGATGTCGTCAACGTACGCAAGCTACTGGACAATGTTTTGAAAAATAGACCATTGCGATGCATTTCCGCCTTTCGGAGACATCATACAAACGAATTTTCCATAAAGACCTTGGTATGACGCCATACAAAGTCGAAGTTACCATCCAATGCGTTTTCGCTTCGTTAAGTGAGCCTGCGATCGACTTACAGAAAGAAGATGCCGATTTCTGCAAAAAAAATCATCCTTTCAGCTGAAGCTCATTTTGATTTTTGCGGGCATGTAAACAAGTAAAAAAAACAACAATTTGGGGCGCAGAAAACCCGCAAGCATACATTGAAAAGCCGATGCACCCAAAACGAGTCACTGATTGATGCGGATTTTGGTCCAGAGGCATAAATGGATCATTTTTCTTCGACAATGAGCAAGAAGTGGCCGTTACAGTCAATGGCGAACGTTATTGGGCCATGTTGAATGAATTTTTGTTTACAAAAATCGAAGAGGATGGATATTGGCAACATTTGATTTCAACAGGACGGTGCTACGTGCCACACAAATAGCAGTCACGATGGGAGAGCAGTTTAAAGAGAAGATGAACATTTCAGCTTGTCCCTTCTATAACCCCTTGGATGGAGAACAAACATTGCGAGTTGAATTACTAAGTGACCCAGTTCGTAACTGGTCATGGATGTTTTAGGAAGTACCTGCACAGATATGGCCATGATACTTCTCCTATATGTCCAAACTGTGTAGATGAAGAGGAAGATGCAGAGCATATTTTAATTCATTCTTCCCTTGATTTAGATGGTCCGGAGAAACTAGATTAGCTGTTGAATTCTATAACGCTATGGAGCCAATATAGCCAGAAAACGGCTGAAGTAATGATGGTTTTTCAAAAGTTGGAGGAACGAAGGCGAAATTTGAGATGATGTGATAAAGCTTTCGAGCTAACTAGGCCCCCCGCAAAGTAATACCTTACGACAGTCCTGCGGGGGGGGGGGGGGGAAAGGGTCGAAGTGTAGGGGGTGGGTTAGTTCATAGGCACCAGTGATGGTGAATCGTGAATCGTGCACGCTTTTGTTGAAACAAAGGTATCTTTTGAAGATTTCCCACCTTCGGCCCAAGGCAGAAAAAAAAACATGCCACACAACCGAAGTTACACTCAATGTTTTGCGCCCTGTTTTTTGAAGAAAGCATTATCAGCCGCAGAGCTGATGTAATTTGGCCATTTTGGAGCTAAGATTTGACCACGTTGGACTGTGGGGTGCCGTCAAAGATAAGTGTTACGCCGACAAACCAGCGACAATTGACGCTTTAAAGGACAATAATCGTGAAGCCATTGGTAAAATATTGGTGCACATAAGCGATAATGTGCTTAAATAGGCATGGCCAGCCGAGGCAAGCCATTTGAATGAAATGATTTTCCATTATTAATCGGAAGGATTCTACTTTCAAATAAAAAAAGGAATTTGAGAAAATGTTCAGTCGATTTTTTTTAAAAAGCATTTTCAAAAAAGTCGCCGTGGTCTAGTGGGTAGTGTGTTGGCTTATTAGACGAAAGGCCCGGGTTCGAATCCCTGGTCAGACATCAAAACGAAAATATGAAAATATTTCTTCGGCGACTTCCTCTCAGCAGATTTCTGGCAAAGACACTGAGATAAAAAATTGCCATGAAAAGCTTCTCAAAAATCTGTCGTTCGGAGTCGACTTTAAACTGTTGGACCCGCCACTCATGTATAAAATTAACGCACACAACATAAGTGGTTTGAGAAGCTAAGTCGTAATTCTGACTGAAGGGTTGTAATTGCCAATTATGTATGTATTTTCAAAAAAAAAAAAAAAGGATTTTTGGCGGACCCTTTAGTTAAACAATTAAAAATATAATAAAATTAAATAAAATAATGAATAAAACTATGGAAATAAATGAAAAAAATAACGATTGTCGTTCGTCTATTGCTATTGAAACTGAATCATAAAAATGCAACTAAAAATAGATTTTTTGTTGTTGTTTTTTTTTAATTATAAACAAATTACCCAACATACATAGTTTTATTATAATAATGAATACAACAACAATAGCAACAAAAACTGATTGTCAAGTGCGCAATTGTTTAATGAAACACAAGAGAAGGAGGAAAATGAAATTTAATTTCATTTTTATTTTCTGTTTTTTCTAACATTTTTTGCAAATAAAATTTAACAAATAAAATCCATTTAAGTTTGGTTTTTTTTTTTGTTTTTGTTGCCATATTTAAATATTTTTTTGTTTTTGTAGAATTAAAATTAGAAACAGAATATAAAAATATGCTGCTGCTGCAGCTGCTGCTAATAAATTTATAGAAAACAAAGCGTTCTTTTCATATTTAGTCCGATAGCCAGCCAGCCAGCCACACTAACACTGCCTTTAACATTCGCCACTTAAACAACGGGTAAGCCAAACAGCCATTCTATCAGTGAGACAGTCAGTCAGTCTATGGGATTTAAATTTCTATGAGAATCTGCAGCATCGTTGATGCTCAGATGCTCAGGTTATTCTGAGCAGTAGCCAGCAGTTAAAATGTTAAATGCCGGTGGTGGTATTGCTGCTGTTGTTTCCTAAGTATGCTAAACTTTATTTTCCTCTTTTTTTATTTTATTATAATTTTATTGTTTTTGTTGTTATTTACACTGTTGTTGTTTTGTTTATATGAACAACATGTTTTTAACCTTGTTGTTCATGATGCATGTTAGATGATGCATTTTCTAGTTTGCAAACTAAATGGTAATAGTGCAACATTGACAACAACCAACAGCAGCAACAGCAACAGCAACAACAACAACAACAACATAAAAATATAGTCATGATTAAACAAATACTGGGTGATTTTTTTAAAAGCTATAGGAAAATGTTTCAAAACAAAATCAAATTCAGAAATGTCCAAGAATATCTTTATTTGAATCGATAGTACGGTTCATATAATTTCATGCAAATGTTAACCATGACTGCGCCTCAAATGGTCCATCCAATTTTGATATACTCCTTCCAACATTTCGGCCGGTATCTCACGAATAAATGCGTCAATTTTGTCTTCTAATGTGTCACTTGAAGTGGGCTTGTATATATTGACATTAACTTTAGCATAGTCTTCCAAAAAAAATAGTTTAAAGGCGTTAAATAGCACGATCTAGACGGCCAATTGACCGGTTCCGAATGTGAAATAAAATGTTCACCGAACTTGGCTCTCAATAAGTCTATTGCTACGCGTGCTGTGTGGCATGTGGCATTGTCTTGTTGAAATCACATGTCATGTAAGCCAAGCTCATGCATTTTGGGCAAAAAAAAAATTGGATGTCTTCTCACGGTAGCGCTCACCATTTACAATTACGTTACTATTCGCGGCATCTTTGAAGAAGTACGGTCCAGTGGTAACACCAGTCCATAAACCGCACTAAATTGTGACTTTTTCTGGCTACCAATGAGCTTTTGCAATGCCTCCGGCTGATCTTCACTCCAAAGTCGACAATTCTGCTTATTTACGTCTCCATTGAGCCAAAAATGAACTTCGTGGCTGAACACAACTTTTCGATAAAGAAGTGGATCTTCCGCCAACTTTTCAAGAGCCCATTCACCAAAAATTCTGCGTTGCGGTAGGTCGTTCGGCTTCAATTCTTGCACCAGCTGTATTTTGAAAGGCTTCACACCTAAATCCTTCCGCAAAATTTTAAATGTTGTTGAGTGAGTAATAGAGGCCCAATTGCTGCGAACAGCGACGAATCCATAATTGATGGTCATCATTAACACTGGCCGATACAACGGCGTTATTTTCTTCATAAGCGTGTTGGTGGTTTAATGTCCAACAATGAAAATTTGGTGCGAAATTTTTTCACAATAGCCCGAATAGCCGCTTCAGTGGGTCGATTAACAGAGCACGCATTTTGACAATAAAATATAATGATTTGCAAGTGTTGTTCGTTTGTAAGACAATTCATGGTTAAATTCTAGATCAAACTGAAGATGTTTGTCTGTGAAACAAAACACGAAACGTGCGTAAGCTGTTTAAACCAGTGTTGCCAAAAAGATATAAGTTAAAAAAATCACCCATTAAAAGCGAATCTATTTCAACTACCAACAGTCAAACAGTAATATTTGTTGGCTTTCTAATGTAATCCACTTCATTACAATTAAAATTCTGTTCCTTATGTACACTTGAAAAAAAATTGCCTAACACCAGATATCCATTCAGGCATTTCCTTCTGGGATTAAGGCCTCACAAGTTCCAAGATCACTGTGCTAATGATTGATTTCCATTGTCAAAGAATCTATACATGGAGTTGGAGACGATCACTCTCCCCCCCCATTCTAAATAAGTATATTTTTAGCCTACAATGCCAATGCCCTGTCAAATACAGTCGAACTTCTATAGTTTGAACTTCAATTATTTAAATTTTCTTTAAGTTGAAATACAGCAACAGCATTTTGGAGAGTAATTCTATCAGATTTTGCTTCTTTAACTTGAAGTTTGAAAAAGTTGAAGTTTTCTTTTCTTTATAATGGTGATTCAATTTATAGAAGCTCTACTGTAACTGATTACTAACTTCAGGGTACTTCTTAGACCTTAAAATTATTATGGATTTGAACCATTGCCTTACTCCTAATAAGTTGACACACTATCTACTAAACTACGGCAACTACACTAAGAGTCAGGTTAGATTAGCTTGAACTGGTAGCTTGAGCATGCATATCGGTCCATGGTTAAGCAAACTCATCGAAGAAATTGGCCAGCTCAGGGGCTGCAATACTTTCGACACATACATACTTGCATGCATAATTGGTAATGACAACTCTTCAGTCAGGATTACAGCTTAGCTTCTCACACCACTTATATTGTGTGCGTTAATTTTATACAAGAGTGGCGGCACCTACAGTTTTTAAAGTCTACTCCGAACGTCAGATTTTTTTTATTTACTCTCAGAGTTTTTTGCCAGAAATCTGCTGAAAGGAAGTCACCGAAGAAAAATTTTTTTCGTTTTGATGTCTGACCTGGGATTTATACTCGGACCTTTTGTCTAATAAGCCAACACACTACCTACTAGATTACGCCGTATAACAAAGGACAATAGGGGAGATAGAGAAAAAGGAGAGGAAGTAGAAAAAGGAGAATAAGGAAGCATGGATATTACAACATAAGTCTAGTTAGGCCACCTTATTGTAAAATCTTATCTGTTCTACAGAAAGCATTCTAAGTCTAACAAAATTCAACTACGATTTTCGATCATTGTTTGTTTGAAATGAAGCAACTACGTTCTCTATTAGTTCCTTCTGGTTGTCTAAACAAATTTCTGTAGACAGTAATAGATTAAAGGCTTCTATTTCTTTAATGTAATGAACATAAGCTTGACAACTGGTTGACCGAGATTCATTTGCGACCGTAATGTATGCATGTATGAACAATATTTTTTCGAGTGTATTACCATAACTATGTATTGACAACTCTGTGTCTAAAGTTTCTTATTGTGTTCTAAGCTTCTTCTAATACCATTCAAATAGTGATTTTCAACTTTTAAATACTACAATATGGTTCGTATATGTAAATCGTATTTAATCGTATTTTAATAATAATGTGGCAAGAGCGTAGCAAGCTTTAGTTTTTAGAAGGAGCAGTCTTAATACTAAAAATTATACGGACGGAAAACTTTTTTTAACTCCTATCTGTCTCATCTCCCTAGTCCGTTACAGTACAAGATGAACAAAATAGGTTATCCCTTTCCCCTTGCCTTAACATCTGCCTCTGTTTTAATAATATCGTGAATGTTAATATGGATTTAAGAATAGCGAATGAATTATTTTTAATAGAGACCCTGACATACGTTTGCTGATGCATTTACTTTTGCGGTCATCCATCCATATTTGTCAAGAGATGAGTTTGATTTCAATATAATACGACTGTTTATTTGAATAGAAAATTATGTGATTCTGTAGAAACACTGAGACCCATATTATCACTACTTTGTGTTATAGCAATTGGTTACAGGGATCGGCTAATATGCCCACATATCTACAACTGTAAAGAGATGCCACTAAATGTGACATTAGTCGGCCTAACTTATAAAATAAGGCACACTAGTATGTAGTTAAAGTGCACTTTCGGGTCCAACGGAAGAACTATTAAGCATCGAAGTTCAGAAAGAGGCGTTTTTCAAATCGTTATGTAAACTCCTGAATAATCTTAGATACAATGAAGCCAGGTTCACACAATCCTGCCTGTACTCATTTAGTACAATATTTATGCACTTACGGTAGGATCATACGAGGCAACCTATTCACTCTTCATTCAAAACTATCAAGAGGGTGCCAATTGATTTTATCGGGTTTTTAAAGAGCACTCAAGCCTGAGAACAGTATGGATGTGCATGCTAACTAATCTAATTAATAAAATTTTACTCAGTTATTCAGTACAATATGCAATTAAAAGGACACCACTGAAGTTACGAATGGTCGTTTAAATCCATCATCGTGCGTAGGCCATTTGATTGTTGCTCTGACATTCCCCTTTGGTTGACTTGTCTGACTGTGCCGGGGTGCTAAATAAGGGACAGTAAAAACTACATATGGTGTGCCTGTTGTTCAGACTCTAACCTACCTGATGCTTTAACCACTGGTACTGGACGTATACCATAGGTTGCAGAGCCACAATCATTCAGAACGTATGCCGTTTGATTGTCACTCTGACATCCCCCTTTGGGTGACGTGACTGACACTGTTACTCGACGAACCGTATTTGGCCAGCCTCTAGGGCTTATTAATTAACATTAGACTTAATTTCTAACTCATTGTAGCCCTAACATAGTGTAAAAAATAAGCTATTTTAAGTTATTTTACAAATTGTAAATAAATAGCCTAGAACCTACAAGGGAATGACTTTCATTTATGTAACCACTGAACGTCGCTGAACTATCGTTACAATGCAGATGATACTTCTCTGGTAGATCGAAAGTTTGCTGAAATATTCGGCAAATTGATTGGATAATACACCCGCGTAGACACCGATTACCTTATTGCTAAATTCTTAATGGCTGTTCAGCTCACGTGAGAAAAATACGAATCAAAGGATAATCATTGATTGAAAGTGTACAATTAACTCGAATCTATGGAATGTTGTTCTCATTTTGATTGAAAAAGACCAACTCCATTGACCAGCACTTTTTAAAGCCACCTACACATGATGACTAAAGCCTTTACTTGTTATTGTCAAAGAGGGACTTTGCAAAGGCCTTACGCTGAATGATTTTTAAAAGATTTACAATTTTTCGCCGATTATTTTCAAGATACTCTAGGTTAAGTTTTTTGCTCAAGCATTTGTTTCTATTGATGGTTATTTTCAAGTACCAAAGAAATTATTTCTTGCATCCAAATAAAGTAATATAAGGTTATTAACATTTATTTCAGTCTAGATCTTAAAAACAGTTTACAAACTACGACTCATAGTACAGCAATCTGGCAATCCTTTACATTAAAATCCTCAATTAAAAGTTCAGTCAGTTTTGTGTAAAGACGCAAAGTGTTTGAAGAGAGTAATTGTGGTTTGAAGTCGCCATGGTCTAGTAGGTAGGGTGTTGGCTTATTAGACGTAAAGCCAAGGCTCAGACCAAACATCAACAAAATACAAAAGGCATTTCTTCGACGATTTCCTCTCAGCAGATTTCTGGCAAAAACTTTGAGAGTAAACAAAAAAACCTGCCATGAAAAGTTTTATAAAAATCTATCGTTCGGAGTAGACTTTAAATTGTAAGCCCCACCACTTATTTATAAAATAAAAATACACAACATAAGAGGTGTGAGAAGCTATGTCAGTAATCCTGACTGAAGGGTTGTAATGACCAAAAATGTACGTATGTATGTATTTACTTATGTTGATGGTGAGTTTCAGGTACCAAAAAAAAATCATTTTTTCTATCCAAGTGGAATTACCATTATTACCATTTATTTCAGTCCAAGATCTTTAAAACTATTTGCATTTAATGTCTCATAGTACAGCAATCTGGCAATCCTTTACATTAAAATCTTCAATTAAAAGTCCAGTCAGTTTTGTGTAAAGACGCAGAGTGTTGTTTGAAGGGAGTAATCGTGGTTTAAAGATCTCCGTTACAAAGATCTGTCGAACAATCGTATAGTAATTGTTCTTGTTTATGCAAAGTTTGTAAACAGAGGAATAACAAACACCGCAATTGTTGTTGTTTACATCAAGTTGTGAACAGTGGCTCACATAATTGTGTGAATAATAAAGAATTTTAATAAAAATTAATTACAAATTTATTTTCACTTTTTATTTGCAATCTGTGAGCTTATATTTTAAACGTTTTTAAAACAGAAAAATACGTAACAATTCAATTCCAAACAATTTAAAAACTTTAAGGGACTCCACCATAAGTTAAGTTAGGTTAGGTTAGGTCAGAGGAAGTGTACTTGTCAACTATGATAAGTACAGTACCCGGAGATCGAATTGACCCATTGTACAACGTCATAGTTTTTTATACCATGCGTGTTGTGTGATTTAATTTTATACATGAGTGGTGGGAAATACAGTTTAAAGTTGACTCCGAACGATTGAGACACTTTTCATAGCAATTTTTACTCTCAGAATTTTTGCCAGAAATCTACTGAGAGAAAGTCACCATTGTGATGCCACGCTTAAGTAAACTCATCGAAGAAATTGGTCAGCGCAGGGGCTGGAATACTTTACCTAACGGAAGCAATACTTTCGAAACATACACACGTGCATGCATAATTGGTAACGACAACTCTTCAGTCAGGATTACAGCCTAGCTTTTCACACCACTTACATTGTGTGCGATAAATTTATTCATGAGTGGCGGCACCTACAGTTTTTAAAGTCGGTTCCGAACAACAGACTTTTGTCAGAAGCTTTTTCGGGGCAATTTTATTTACTCTCAGAGTTTGACCTGTGATTTAAACTCGAGCCTTTTGTCTAATAAGCCAACACACTACACACTAGACTACGGCGACTCATACGTTAGAGTAAACAAAAATAATCATGACATAATAATTAGTGCCATAGTTTTAGATACCAGCCGTTTAAAGAGGCCTTAGTGTTTTTAACGTTTTGTTTGTTTTTGTTTTTAGCCAATAGAACATAGAATAGAATTTTTATTTTCTGATTTTTCCACACACAGATTAATTGTTAAACAAAATTGTTGTGGTGTTTTGTGTGTGTTTTTTTCCCATTATTCACTGACACCATCAACATTACCCCCCATTCCTCTTAATTGTTGTTAATATTGTTTCAAAAATGGCATTCAATTCCGTTAAACAACAATTGCAATTCTTTCTACACACACTTTAACACTTTGTATGTGCATTTGTATTTGCTTGTGTCTTTGTATTGGTATTTGCATTTAAAAAATCTCCACCATCGAGTGAGTGTTTAATTCTATGTGATGCCATTGCCATGCCATGCCATGTGACGAATACGTGTGGCAATTGTTGTTGCATTTAAAAACGGATGGATGGTGTTTGCTTGATGGCGGACGACGATGAAATTATTTTGTTTTGTTTAAAAATTTTTTTGTTTTTTGATTTTAATCACATGCAATTAAAATTGTTGTTGATTCTTTGTTTTTTTTTTTAATATTCTAACACCATTACCTATCACTGCCATCGTTTGTTTTTTTGTTTTTTTTCTGAAAAGTATTAAAAATGATGTGTATTTCCCTTTCAAAAAAAAAAAAAAACTAACAAAAATACTTAATTACCATAAAAGGTGACAACATCACTTTAATTTGTCGCTTTAAATAATCATTTGAAATTTACAACAATAACAACAAAGAATACAAAAAAAACATTAAATTTTTATAACGATTTTTTAAAGTATTTTTTAAATTTTTTTTATTGTTGCTTAAAAATGCATATTTTAACACCAAAAAAACCAAAAAGAAAACGAAAGTAGACCATGAAACATTTTTAATTGCTTAGGAGACCATTATGACATTGATTTTCCCACGAAAGGTCTGATAAATCTGACATTCCCTTGAATGCAAGACAGTAATAGCATGGAATTACTGGTCCTATAGCAATTCCGTTAAGAAACTACACAAAACAAGCATGGATGATGTCTTGCGGAGCGGTTCAACTAGTGTAAACCCGATTAGTGCCATTCAGTGTTCAGCAATGAGTATTCAGAAAGGTGAGTACAATCGAATCATACTCATAATTTCAGATACTTATACGATGCTTTCATACATGCATACATAATTGGTCATTACAAGCCTTCAGTCAGGATTTTTGACCTAGTTTCTCACACTACTTATGTTGTGTGTGTTAATTTTGTACATAAGTGGCGGGACCTACAGTTTAAAGTCGAAACCGAACGACAGATTTTTGAGAAACTTTTCATGGCAATTTTATTTGCTCTCAGAGCAATGCTTTCATACCAATTTCAATATCATGGAACCTCCTCTACTCATATTCAAAGTTAAAAGTACTAATCATAAAGGGCTATCCATTTCGTAATTTCAAAAGTATGGGACTGAAATTCGATATCTGTCAAACTAAGTTGCGAAACTAAATGTTTTCTTTTCAATTGGAAGTCTAACATTAACTAAAATTGATCGCTTAACTATCGCACAACGCATAAAAATTATCAAAACCTACTACAAAAATGGTAATTCTGCCACAGCCATGCATCATCCTTTAAGAGGAGATTATGGTTTACATAATCGTCCAACTACGCAAGCAATTGGCAAAATTATAAAGAAATTTGAAGAGACTAGAGTGGTTACAAATATTGAAAGGCCTGTGCATCATCGTTTCGCTCGTTCCGCTGAAAATATCGATATTGTAAGTGAAAACGTTGCCAAAGACCCGAATGTGTCGATGCCTCATCGTCCCCAGGAATTAAGACTGTTTTCCGGCACATTATAACGTATTTCTCATTTAGATCTACACCTACACCTCCATATAAAGTCAACTCCACGCAGCAACTGCAGCCAGCTGACCATTCACAACCTCGTAGATACGTGGAATGTGTGCATGAACAACATGCGGTGAACGGTAATTTTTCGAAAAAAATTTCTTCAGCGATGAAGTACATTTCACACTCGTTGGGCATGTTAATAAACAAAATTGTCGTATTTTGGGTTCTGAGAATCCTAAAGTAATTGAAGAGAAGACATTCCATCCAGAAAAAGTCACTGTTTGGTTTGCTCTTTGGTCCGAAGGTGTGATTGGACCTTACTTTTTCGAAAACGACGATAGAACGACTGTCACCGTCAATTCGGAGCATTATGATCATATCGACGCATCCATTCTATAACGTTCTAAGTATACTTTTTAATGTTTTTGCATTTTTTAATTCTACGTTGGTTGGGATGCGTCCATCCGTTCCGAAGTTATAGGGAGAACTCTACTTAGAATACACATACACAGTCTTATGGCGTGTCAAAACTTTGAGGTCTCATAACTCAAAATACACTTTTTCGACTTAGAATGTTATAGACCAGAGGCGTCGATATGATAAGCGACTTTTTTTACCTGCTTTTGAAGAGTACGACTTGGAGAATATGTGGTTTCAACAAGACGGTGCCACATGTAATACAACTCTAGCGTAAATGACTTTATTGCAAGAGACATTTCCTGGCCGCGTAATTTCTCGTTGTGGCGATATCAACTGGCCACCAAGATCTTGCGATTTAACACCATTAGACCTTTTTTTGTAAGGCTACGTGAAAGACCATGTTTATGCAGATAAACCTTCAACTCTTGAGCACAACAAACATTCGTCTAGTTATGGCTAAGGTACCGCCCAATATGTGTCAATAAGTGGTCGAAAATTACCTTAAAAGAATCAATACTTGACTCATGAGTGCTTATGAGTAGTGAAAAAAATGATTCATTGCTCATCTCTGGTGCCATTAGAAATCGTATGACATGAGTTCGACCGGAAATTCTAGACTCCGCTGATAATAATTCTAAGTGCACTCCTTTAAAGATTGTATAAACGTAGCCTAGAATTAGGGAAGTAAAGTATGTATATGCGAAGGATGCAAGGCAGTAGAGTAATATTTACGCATTATATTATTTGACCTCTGATATATTTTTATTTTATTTTTTTCTATTGTATTAAACCAAATCTCTGAGAAGAATGAATCCGTAACCCCAACACTTGCAGTTTAGCACACTACCCTCTAAACTGCTGCCGTAGAGGAACTGACAGGGAAGCTTTAATGAAAACTTCGTATACGCTGAACCTTGTGCAGGTATGCCTATCATTTGGTTCTTTAACTTTTGCACTTGCTGGCCTATTTACAGAGATGTAATGTCATTGTACACCTTCCTGCGTTTTATTTGTCCCAATTTCGTTTTTTTTTTCTTGAATATTTAAAAAATTTTTGCCTGTATTCGAAGATCTTTAAATCTAAATTAAATTAAAATTGTTTTAAGCAGCAACACTAACAACAACAACAACAACAGCACAAGCGACAACAAAATATTTTTCACAAATCAAAAATCTAAGGCGAGTGTAATCAACAACATCATCAAAAACAAACAAAAAAGAACGACCTGACGTTGGCTGTTGTTCATTTTCATATTAAAAATTGTTTGTTGTTTGTGTTGTTGTTGCAATTGTTCTTTAAGGAAGACACACCTTGGCACGTTATAAATTCTTGTAAACGGAAAACCCAAAGAAGACAAACACCAGCAACTAGATTTGGAAAAATTTTTAAAAAGAAAAATCATATGAATGCTTAAGGCAAACATAGCCATACACATGCACACAATGAAAGCGATGGCGGCGACAAAGTGAAAATATTTTACATGATGATCCTACTGGCTTTGTAATGTCAGTGATGCTAGTTGATGACAAAAAAAAAAAAAAAAACTATAACAATACCTAATCAAAAAAATGTAAAGGGTTCTCCATTTTTTGGTTTCAAACGTAATGCTAAAAACTAAAGGTTTTGAATGCACTAATTGGATCAGTATTAAGCCTAGACATAGAACTTGCCACAATTGTAAATAGAAGGCCTGCTACAACTAAAAATATGCTCAAAAAGAAATACAGTGGAACTTCTGTTGAGCGCCCTGGTAGTCTAGTGGGTAGTGTGCTAGACTATTAGCGTGAGGGTTGTGGGTTCGATTCCCACCAGAGGCTCTGGTCTGTGACACTACACCGGGCATATGGTCGACGTTACTCAGCTCGTATATGATTATAATATAATTTGTAATTGTATTGTAATTCTTAAATAAACAAAAATAACAAAAAAAAACAGTGGAACTTCTATAAATTGAATCACCATTATCCAGAAAAAAAACTTCAAGTTAAAGAAGCAAAATCTGATCGAATTTCTCTCCAAAATGCTGTTGCTGTGCTTCAACTTTTTGAAAATTCAAATAATTAAAGTTCAAATTATAGAAGTTCGACTGTAAATTTTCAAAAAATATATAATTTGATAGAGATTATAGCCAGGGAGGCAGACTCTTTGTCATGCCGTGCCATTATGCCACACATTAGTTAGCCAAAAAGGCATTCAGTCAGTCACTTAGTGATGTACGTCAATCAGAAAGGCTTTACTAAATAATAGGCACGAATGAAAACAAAAAGCCCTAAAGTCTGTCTAGTCTAAGGGCAAAAGGAAAACCACTTTTTTTTTCGGAAAATCCGCAAAGAAGAGAGGGCCATCAGCCATAATCATAAATATTTTGTTTTGTTTTTGCCTTTAAAACAATATTGTTTTTAAAGTTGATAAGTTTATAATTGTTGCAGTTGTTGTTGCTATTACAAATGGATAGGGTCGTCTTCGGCTGCCACAAACTTGGAAAGAGTCGACTCAGTCATTCAGTCATTTAGTCTGCCAGACAGCCAGTCAAATAGCAAATGTTCGCTTGTGAAAACTTCCAAAAAACAAACAAAAAACGAAAGAAAATAAAATCAAAAGAAACCAACAAATAAATCGAGTCACCTCCTAACCAGACAACATGCGACATGATTCAATGAAGAAGAGCAATTTTGGATTTTTTTATTTTCAGTTTTCCCCTCCGGGCAATAGTTTTTCAGCATTCAGTCACTTGTGACACTAAAAGTATGCCCAACAAACATTTTCATTGTTGTTTTTTGCAAACAAAAATGTTGGCCAAAAAATTCATTTATGCTGCCAATAGAATCGTTTCATTTGATTTCCTTTAATACAAATAGCCTGCTAATCTAGAATAGAGATCAGCAATGAATCGTTTTTTCGTTATTCATAAGCACTCTTGAAATTTTGAATATCAGTGAGTATCAACCATATTGAAATTTAACCACTCTACTCTGATTCATTCATACTCACTACAACGTTGATTTATAAGTACAGGTTGCAATGAGTATGAATACAACGTTGACATCAAACTCATACCATTCGAAATATGTTTGATTCATAAGAAGCCTAATCGTTTAGGTTCATAACTTTAGAAAAATACTTACAAGTGATTCGGAACGGAACAGAGCAACATTCAAAACTAACACACAACCTTTTGGTGAGTATTATATAGCTAATAGTATACGCGAAATCATACTTATGTCGGGTTATTGAGAATCGAAATCAACAACATCATACGTGTTGCAAAGTATGAAGTATGATGAGTACTTCAAGCCTTGAATATAAGTAGAGTAGAGGTTCCATGACATTAAAAATAAGTATGAATGCGTATAAGTATTACAAATTAACGAGTATGATTCGAATTCATAGGGTCCGCCAAATAACTTTTTTTTATTTTGAAAATGCTTTAAAAAAAACTACTCAATATTTTCTCAAATTTCTTTTTTATTTTGAAAGTAAAATCCTTCCGATTAATAATGGAAATCAATTTCATTCAAATGGCTGCTGCCTCGCTTGGCCATGCAGTAGCCTGCACGATCGATCCAATTTTTAAGCACATTGTGTGCAGCTGTATTTCACCAATGGCTTCACGAATATTGTCCTGTAAAGCGTCAATTGTCGGCGTAATACTTATCTTTGACGGCACCCCACAAATAATAGTCCAACGGTGTCAAATTGGAAATGCGAGATGGCCAAACGACATCAGCTCTGCGGCTGATAATGCGATCTTCAAAAACAGGGCGCAAAACATCGAGTGCAGCTTTGACAGTGAGTCACGTAGCGCCGTCCTGTAGAAACCAAATGTTGCCAATGTTCTCCTCTTCAATTTTTGTGAACAATAATACCGTTTAACATGATCCGATAACGATCGCCATTGACTGTAACGACGATCTACTTCTTGCTCATTTTCGAAGAAAAATGATCCCAATTATGCCACTGGACCAAAATCCGTACCAAACAGTGATTCGTTTTGGGTGCATCGGCTTTTCGATGTATGCGTGCGGGTTTTCTGTGCCCCAAATGCGACTATTTTGTTTGTTTACATACCTGCCAAGATCAAAATGAGCTTCTTCTGAAAAGATGATTTTTTTGCAAAAATCGGCGTACAGACAACCAACCATATTCGTTCAGCGAAAGGATCAGTCATGAGCTAAGTATTACGATTCACGAAATACTCACTCGTTGCGAATAAAGGGTTAGATGGTGGAAATACTCATTGCTGATCTCTGATCTAGAAGCCTATTTTACATCATCCAGGACAATGAAGAATTCACGAACTTACACTACTCTTTGATACAGACTTCAGTCCCTAATTTTTGTATCTTTGCACAAACTTTTGCTGGGTTATTGGATATTTCTTCTCCCTTTTTTTTCTGCCTGGTTTTGTTCAAAAATATTTTCAAGATTATTTTGTTGATTGTTGTTGGTTGCTATTGCTGCTGCTGCTGTTGCTGATGTCGTTGTTGTTTTTATTGCTGTTGTTGTTTGTTGGTGTGACTGTGACTATAAAAATAATAAACCAATTATGCACTTGGCTGCAACATCATGTCTGTCTGTCTGTATGTTTGTCTGTCTTTCTTCTTCTGTCATAAACACAATCCCACTCGTCTTCTTTTGTCTTAGACAATCAGGGTTTGACTTGCCTTGGCAGAAAATAATGGCAACATTTGCAACAATTGCAACAACTACCACCAACAACTATCAACACCAACACACAACATCTATTCTGCAATTTAATAATGAACTACAACAACAACAAATTATAAACTTCAATACAATATTTTATTGATTCGAAACGAAACGAACCGAATTCAATGAATGAATGAATAATTTTCCAAAAAAATCAATTTCGAATTAATTTCATTTGAAATAGATTATGTGTGCCAGTAGACAGACGGACAAAAAGACACTCAATTGATTGACTGACTGACTCACTTAATAATAATAAACTCACTTTCGAATTTTGATTTGATTTCACTTTTAACTTCTTTAAGGATTTACAGCAGCTGAAGAAGGGAATTTTTCAAATTGGGGATTGTGAAAATTTTTGGATTTCCAGTTCTGGATGCAACATATCATGGACCCAGAAATTTTTTTTATTTATATTCTGGTTTTTTTCGAGACGTGTGGGCTGGGATTTCAGCTAAGCGACCTCATTTATTAAGCTAACACAGTATGGTTCCTACCAGAGATCAGCAATAAGTATTCAAAGCGATAAGTAGATTCGAACTTATAACTTATAACTTCTGCTACTTATACGCAGCATTCATACTTATTTTAATATCATGGAACCACCACTCATACTCAAAGTTTGAAGTACTTATCAGTGAGAACCAGAGAGATTAGCAATAAGTATTCAAAGCGATGAGTAGATGAGTTAGATACTTATAATTTCTAAAACTTATACGCAGCATTCATGCTTATTTTAATATCATACTCATACTACTCTTACCCAAAGTTTGAAGTACTTGTCATACTTGTACTTAACAATAAGCATGACATTGTTGATTTCGACTTTCCTTTATTCAGTATTTACCCGAATCACAAAATACGAATGACTCACGTACGAACACCACAATACTCACAAGAAGGTTGTGTGTTTGCTTTGATTGTTGTCTTTGGCTTTTCTTTCTTCTTTGTTTGTACATGCAACAACAACTGAGATTGTAAATTTTGATAAAAGATTCGAATCACTCGTATCATTTTTAAGTATTATAATAGTATTTTTCTAAATTTGTAAATCTGAATGAGTAGGCATATGAATCAGACATATTTAGAATATTGTGAGTTTGGTGTCAACGTTGTAGTCATACTCATTGCAACCTGTACTTTAAATTATTGTTGTAGTGAGTATGAATGAATCAGATGAGTTAAATTAAAATACTGTTGACTTACTCATACTCATAATTTTATAAGTACTAATGAGTAGCGAAAAAAAGATTCATTGCTAATCTCTGGAATCTACTACTTGAAATCAGGTTATTAGAAAACGATAGAGTTTCATAACCTATTCTAATACTGAGTAAACATGGTCCCAGCTCGGTGACCACATTCTTATGAGTCTATTAATGGTGAGTATCTACTAGGGGTGCCAATCGGAAAATCCCCGGACTTTCGGGATTCACAACATCTCTAATACCGGGATTTTTAAAAACTTATCCCGGAATTTTTCGGGATATTCGGGATTGTGAATTCATATGTATTTTGACCCTACAAAAGGTCCTGAAAAAAATTCTGTCACTTGACTTCGTAAATAATACCAACTCAGATGAGGACAACCCTCATCGGAATTTTGCTCACTCCGGAACTACTGTGCTATAGCTTCGAAGTGGAACCCGTTTGGCCCTTTTACATTCATTGTAAAGTACATTACATTGTAGGATTAGTTGTAGGACTAGTTTAGGACTAATTGCAGAACTAGTTTGGGACTAGTTGTAGGACTAGTTTGAGACTAGTTGTAGGACTAGTTATTGGACTAGTTGTAGGACTAGTTGTAGGACTAGTTGTAGGACTAGTTTAGGACTAGTTGTAGGACTAGTTGTAGGACTAGTTGTAGGACTAGTTTAGGACTAGTTTAGACTAGTTGTAGGACTAGTTGTAGGACTAGTTTAGGACTAGTTTGGGACTAGTTGTAGGACCAGTTTAGGACTAGTTTAGGACTAGTTGTAGGACTAGTTGTAGGACTAGTTTAGGACTAGTTTAGGACTAGTTGTAGGACTAGTTTAGGACTAGTTGTAGGACTAGTTAAGGACTAGTTGTAGGACTAGTTTAGACTAGTTGTAGGACTATTTAGGACTAGTTGTAGGACTATTTAGGACTAGTTTAGACTAGTTGTAGGACTAGTTTGGACTAGTTGTAGGACTAGTTTAGGACTAGTTGTAGGACTAGTTTGGACTAGTTGTAGGACTATTTAGGACTAGTTTAGGACTAGTTGTAGGACTAGTTTAGGACTAGTTGTAGGACTAGTTTAGGACTAGTTTAGGACTAGTTTAGGACTAGTTGTAGGACTAGTTTGGACTAGTTGTAGGACTAGTGTAGGACTAGTTTGGACTAGTTGTAGGACTAGTTTAGGACTAGTTGTAGACTAGTTGTAGGACTAGTTGTAGGACTAGTTTAGGACTAGTTGTAGACTAGTTTAGGACTAGTTTAGACTAGTTGTAGGACTATTTAGGACTAGTTGTAGGACTAGTTTAGGACTAGTTGTAGGACTAGTTTAGGACTAGTTGTAGGACTAGTTTAGGACTAGTTGTAGGACTATTTAGGACTAGTTGTAGGACTAGTTTAGGACTAGTTTAGGACTAGTTGTAGGACTAGTTGTAGGACTATTTGTAGGACTAGTTGTAGGACTAGTTGTAGGACTAGTTGTAGGACTATTGTAGGACTAGTTGTAGGACTAGTTTAGGACTAGTTTAGGACTAGTTGTAGGACTAGTTTAGGACTAGTTGTAGGACTATTGTAGGACTAGTTGTAGGACTAGTTTAGGACTAGTTGAGGACTAGTTGTAGGACTAGTTGTAGGACTAGTTTAGGACTAGTTGTAGACTAGTTTAGGACTAGTTGTAGGACTAGTTTTAGGACTAGTTGTAGGACTAGTTTAGGACTAGTGTAGGACTAGTTTAGGACTAGTTGTAGGACTAGTTTTAGGACTAGTTGTAGGACTAGTTAGGACTAGTTGTAGGACTAGTTTAGGACTAGTTTAGGACTAGTTGTAGGACTAGTTGTAGGACTAGTTGTAGGACTAGTTAAGGACTAGTTGTAGGACTAGTTTAGGACTAGTTGTAGGACTAGTTTAGGACTAGTTGTAGGACTAGTTATAGGACTAGTTGTAGGACTAGTTGTAGGACTAGTTGTAGGACTAGTTGTAGGACTAGTTGTAGGACTAGTTGTAGGATTAGTTTAGGACTAGTTGTAGGACTAGTTGGGACTAGTTGTAGGACTAGTTGTAGGACTAGTTTAGGACTAGTTGTAGGACTAGTTTAAGACTAGTTGTAGGACTAGTTTAGGACTATTTGTAGGACTAGTTTAGGACTAGTTGTAGGACTAGTTCAGGACTAGTTGTAGGACTAGTTCAGGACTAGTTGTAGGACTAGTTTGGACTAGTTGTAGGACTAGTTTAGGACTAGTTGTAGGACTAGTTTAGGACTATTTGTAGGACTAGTTTAGGACTAGTTGTAGGACTAGTTTAGACTAGTTGTAGGACAAGTTTAGGATTAGTTGTAGGACTAGTTAGGACTAGTTAAGACTAGTTTAGGACTAGTTGTAGGACTAGTTTAGGACTAGTTGTAGGACTAGTTTAGGACTAGTTGTAGAACTAGTTTAGGACTAGTTTGGGACTAGTTGTAGGACTAGTTAAGGACTAGTTGTAGGAATAGTTTAGGACTAGTTGTAGGACAAGTTTGGGATTAGTTGTAGGGCTAGTTGTAGGACAAGTTTAGGACTAGTTGGACTAGTTGTAGGACTAGTTATAGGACTAGTTTAGGACTAGTTGTAGGACTAGTTGTAGAACTAGTTTAGGACTAGTTGTAGGACTAGTTTGGGACTAGTTGTAGGACTAGTTTAGGACTAGTTGTAGGACTAGTTTAGGACTATTTGTAGGACTAGTTTAGGACTAGTTTGGGACTAGTTGTAGGACTAGTTTAGGACTAGTTGAAGGACTAGTTTAGGACTAGTTGTGGACTAGTTTAGGACTAGTTATAGGACTAGTTTAGGACTAGTTGTAGGACTAGTTAGGGACTCGTTGCAGGACTAGTCGTAGGACTAGTTTGGGACTAGTTGTAGCACTAGTTGTAGGACTAGTTTAGGACAAGTTATAGGACTAGTTTAGGACTAGTTTTGGGACTAGTTTATGACTAGTTATAGGACTAGTTTAGGGCTAGTTGTAGGACTAGTTTGGTACTAGTTGTAGGACTACTTTAGGACTAGTTGTAGGACTAGTTAAGAACTAGTTGTAGGACTGGTTTAGGACTAGTTTGGGACTAGTTTAGGACTAGTTGTTGGACTAGTTGTAGGACTAGTTGTGGACTAGTTTAGGACTAGTTGTAGGACTAGTTTAGGACTAGTTGTAGGACTAGTTTAGGACTAGTTATAGGACTAGTTTAGGACTAGTTGTAGGACTAGTTTAGGACTAGTTGTAGGACTAGTTTAGGACTATTGTAGGACTAGTTATGGGACTAGTTGTAGGACTAGTTTAGGACTAGTTGTAGACTAGTTGTAGGACTATTGTAGGACTAGTTGTAGGACTAGTTTAGGACTAGTTGTAGGACTAGTTTAGGACTAGTTGTAGGACTATTGTAGGACTAGTTAAGGACTAGTTGTAGGACTAGTTGTTAGGACTAGTTTAGGACTAGTTGTAGGACTAGTTTAGGACTAGTTTGGACTAGTTGTAGGACTAGTTTAGGACTAGTTGTAGACTAGTTTAGGACTAGTTATAGGACTAGTTGTAGGACTAGTTTAGGACTAGTTGTAGGACTAGTTGTAGGACTAGTTTAGGACTAGTTGGGACTAGTTGTAGGACTAGTTGTAGACTAGTTTAGGACTAGTTGTAGGACTAGTTTAGGACTAGTTGTAGACTAGTTGTAGGACTAGTTTAGGACTAGTTTAGGACTAGTTGTAGGACTAGTTGAGGACTAGTTTAGGACTAGTTATTGGACTAGTTTAGGACTATTGTAGGACTAGTTTAGGACTAGTTGTAGACTAGTTTAGGACTAGTTGTAGGACTAGTTTAGGACTAGTTGTAGGACTAGTTTAGGACTAGTTGTAGGACTAGTTTAGGACTAGTTGTAGGACTAGTTTAGGACTAGTTGTAGGACTAGTTTGGACTAGTTGTAGGACTAGTTTAGGACTAGTTGTAGGACTAGTTTAGGACTAGTTGTAGGACTAGTTTAGGACTAGTTGTAGGACTAGTTGAGGACTAGTTTAGGACTAGTTTAGGACTAGTTGTAGGACTAGTTAGGACTAGTTGTAGGACTAGTTAGGACTAGTTTAGGACTAGTTTAGGACTAGTTGTAGGACTAGTTTAGGACTAGTTGTAGGACTAGTTCAGGACTAGTTGTAGGACTAGTTGTAGGACTAGTTTGGACTAGTTTAGGACTAGTTGTAGGACTAGTTTAGGACTAGTTGTAGGACTAGTTCAGGACTAGTTGTAGGACTAGTTCAGGACTAGTTGTAGGACTAGTTTAGGACTAGTGTAGGACTAGTTTAGACTAGTTGTAGGACTAGTTGGACTAGTTGTAGGACTAGTAGGACTAGTTGTAGGACTAGTCTTGGACTAGTTGTAGGACTAGTTTGGACTAGTTGTAGGACTAGTTGTAGGACTAGTTGTAGGACTAGTTGTAGGACTAGTTGTAGGACTAGTTGTAGGACTAGTTTAGGACTAGTTGTAGGACTAGTTTAGGACTAGTTGTAGGACTAGTTGTAGGACTAGTTGTAGGACTAGTTTAGGACTAGTTGTAGGACTAGTTGTTGGACTAGTTGTAGGACTAGTTAAGGACTAGTTGTAGGACTAGTTGGACTAGTTGTAGGACTAGTTTAGGACTAGTTGTAGGACTAGTTAGGACTAGTTGTAGGACTAGTTTAGGACTAGTTGTAGGACTAGTTTGGACTAGTTGTAGGACTAGTTTAGGACTAGTTGTAGGACTAGTTTAGGACTAGTTGTAGGACTAGTTGTTAGGACTAGTTTAGGACTAGTTGTAGGACTAGTTTAGGACTAGTTGTAGGACTAGTTTAGGACTAGTTTAGGACTATTGTAGGACTAGTTTAGGACTAGTTGTAGGACTAGTTTAGGACTAGTTGTAGGACTATTTAGGACTAGTTGGACTAGTTGTAGGACTAGTTTGGACTAGTTGTAGGACTAGTTTAGGACTAGTTGTAGGACTAGTTTAGGACTAGTTGTAGGACTAGTTTAGGACTAGTTGTAGGACTAGTTTAGGACTAGTTGTAGGACTAGTTTAGGACTAGTTGTAGGACTAGTTTTAGGACTAGTTGTAGGACTAGTTTAGGACTAGTTTAGGACTAGTTTTAGGACTAGTTGTAGGACTAGTTATGGGACTAGTTGTAGGACTAGTTTAGGACTAGTTGTAGGACTAGTTTAGGACTAGTTGTAGGACTAGTTTAGGACTAGTTATAGGACTAGTTTAGGACTAGTTGTAGGACTAGTTTAGGACTAGTTTAGGACTAGTTTAGGACTAGTTGGACTAGTTGTAGGACTAGTTTAGGACTAGTTGTAGGACTAGTATAGGACTAGTTGTAGGACTAGTTTAGGACTAGTTGTAGGACTAGTTTAGGACTAGTTGTTAGGACTAGTTGTAGGACTAGTTGTAGGACTAGTTTAGGACTAGTTGTAGGACTAGTTTAGGACTAGTTGTAGGACTAGTTTAGGACTAGTTGTAGGACTAGTATAGGACTAGTTGTAGGACTAGTTTAGGACTAGTTGTAGAACTAGTTGTAGGACTAGTTGTAGGACTAGTTTGGGACTAGTTTAGGATAGTTGTAGGACTAGTTGTTGGACTAGTTGTAGGACTAGTTTAGGACTAGTTGTAGGACTAGTTTAGGACTAGTTGTAGGACTAGTTTAGGACTAGTTGTAGGACTAGTTGTAGGACTAGTTTAGGACTAGTTTGGACTAGTTGTAGGACTAGTTTAGGACTAGTTGTAGGACTAGTGTTAGGACTAGTTTGGACTAGTTGTAGGACTAGTTATGGGACTAGTTGTAGGACTAGTTGTAGGACTAGTTTAGGACTAGTTTAGGACTAGTTGAAGGACTAGTTTAGGACTAGTTGTAGGACTAGTTTGGACTAGTTGTAGGACTAGTTTAGGACTAGTTGTAGGACTAGTTTGGGCTAGTTGTAGGACTAGTTGTAGGACTAGTTTAGGACTAGTTATAGGACTAGTTTAGGACTAGTTTGGACTAGTTGTAGGACTAGTTATGGGACTAGTTGTAGGACTAGTTGTAGGACTAGTTTAGGACTAGTTGTAGGACTAGTTTAGGACTAGTTGTAGGACTAGTTGTAGGACTAGTTTAGGACTAGTTTGGACTAGTTGTAGGACTAGTTTAGGACTAGTTGTAGGACTAGTTGTAGGACTAGTTTAGGACTAGTTGGGACTAGTTGTAGGACTAGTTGTAGGACTAGTTTAGGACTAGTTGTAAGACTAGTTTAGGACTAGTTTAGGACTAGTTTAGGACTAGTTATGGGACTAGTTGTAGGACTAGTTGTAGGACTAGTTTAGGACTAGTTTAGGACTAGTTGAAGGACTAGTTGTAGGACTAGTTTAGGACTAGTTGTAGGACTAGTTTAGGACTAGTTGTAGGACTAGTTTAGGACTAGTTGTAGGACTAGTTTGGACTAGTTGTAGGACTAGTTGTAGGACTAGTTTAGGACTAGTTGTAGGACTAGTTTAGGACTAGTTTAGGACTAGTTTAGGACTAGTTGTAGGACTAGTTTAGGACTAGTTGTAGGACTAGTTTAGGACTAGTTGTAGGACTAGTAGGACTAGTTTAGGACTAGTTGTAGGACTAGTTGTAGGACTAGTTGTAGGACTAGTTGAGGACTAGTTGTAGGACTAGTTTAGGACTAGTTGTAGGACTAGTTGTAGGACTAGTTGTAGGACTAGTTTGGACTAGTTGTAGGACTAGTTGTAGGACTAGTTTAGGACTAGTTGTAGGACTAGTTTAGGACTAGTTGTAAGACTAGTTTAGGACTAGTTTAGGACTAGTTTAGGACTAGTTAGGACTAGTTGTAGGACTAGTTTAGGACTAGTTGTAGGACTAGTTGTAGGACTAGTTAGGACTAGTTGTAGGACTAGTTTGGACTAGTTTAGGATAGTTGTAGGACTAGTTGTAGGACTAGTTTGTAGGACTAGTTTGGACTAGTTTAGGACTAGTTAGGACTAGTTGTAGGACTAGTTTAGGACTAGTTGTAGGACTAGTTGGGACTAGTTGTAGGACTAGTTTAGGACTAGTTGTAGGACTAGTTTGGACTAGTTGTAGGACTAGTTGTAGGACTAGTTAAGGACTAGTTGTAGGACTAGTTTAGGACTAGTTGTAGGACTAGTTTAGGACTAGTTGTAGGACTAGTTTAGGACTAGTTGTAGGACTAGTTTAGGACTAGTTGTAGGACTAGTTGTAGGACTAGTGTAGGACTAGTTGTAGGACTAGTTTAGGACTAGTTGTAGAACTAGTTGTAGGACTAGTTTAGGACTAGTTGTAGGACTAGTTGTAGGACTAGTAGGACTAGTTGAAGGACTAGTTGTAGGACTAGTTGTAGGACTAGTTGTAGGACTAGTTGTAGGACTAGTTGTAGGACTAGTTGTGGACTAGTTGTAGGACTAGTTGTAGGACTAGTTGAAGGACTAGTTGTAGGACTAGTTTAGGACTATTGTAGGACTAGTTGTAGACTAGTTTAGGACTAGTGTAGGACTAGTTGTAGGACTAGTTGAAGGACTAGTTGTAGGACTAGTTGTAGGACTAGTTGTAGACTAGTTGTAGGACTAGTTTAGGACTAGTTTAGGACTAGTTTGGACTAGTTGTAGGACTAGTTGTAGGACTAGTTGTAGGACTAGTTTTAGGACTAGTTGTAGGACTAGTTTAGGACTATTTGTAGGACTAGTTGTAGGACTAGTTTTAGGACTAGTTTAGGATAGTTGTAGGACTAGTTGTAGGACTAGTTTAGGACTAGTTTAGGACTAGTTGTAGGACTAGTTAGGACTAGTTGTGGACTAGTTGTAGGACTATTTAGGACTAGTTTAGGACTAGTTGTAGGACTAGTTGTAGGACTAGTTTAGGACTAGTTTAGGACTAGTGTAGGACTAGTGTAGGACTAGTTGTAGGACTATTTGTAGGACTAGTTGTGGACTAGTTTAGGACTAGTTAGGACTAGTTGTAGGACTAGTTTAGGACTAGTTGTAGGACTAGTTTAGGACTAGTTTGGACTAGTTGTAGGACTAGTTGTAGGACTAGTTTAGGACTAGTTGTAGGACTAGTTGTAGGACTAGTTTAGGACTAGTTGTAGGACTAGTTGTAGGACTAGTTGGGACTAGTTGTAGGACTAGTTTGGGACTAGTTGTAGGAGTAGTTGTAGGACTAGTTGTAGGACTAGTTGTAGGACTAGTTATAGGACTAGTTGTAGGAGTAGTTGTAGGACTAGTTGTAGGACTAGTTGTAGGACTAGTTGTAGGACTAGTTGTAGGACTAATTGTAGGACTAGTTGTAGGACTAGTTGTAGGACTAGTTGTAGGACTAGTTGTAGAACTAGTTGTAGGACTATTGTAGGACTAGTTAAGGACTAGTTGTAGGACTATTGTAGGACTAGTTTAGACTAGTTGTAGGACTAGTTAAGGACTAGTTGTAGGACTAGTTCAGGACTAGTTGTAGGACTAGTTGAAGGACTAGTTGTAGACTAGTTTAGGACTATTGTAGGACTAGTTATAGGACTAGTTGTAGGACTATTTAGGACTAGTTGTAGGACTAGTGTTAGGACTAGTTTGGACTAGTTGTAGGACTAGTGTTAGGACTAGTTTAGGACTAGTGTAGGACTAGTGTTAGGACTAGTTGTTAGGACTAGTTTAGGACTAGTTGTAGGACTAGTTGTAGACTAGTTTAGGACTAGTTGTTAGGACTAGTTTAGGACTAGTTGTAGGACTAGTTTAGGACTAGTTTAGGACTAGTTGTAAGACTAGTTTAGGACTAGTTGTAAGACTAGTTTAGGACTAGTTTTAGGACTAGTTTAGGACTAGTTTTAGGACTAGTTTAGGACTAGTTTAGGACTATTTAGTACTAGTTTTAGGACTAGTTTAGACTAGTTGTAGGACTATTTAGGACTAGTTGTAAGACTAGTTTAGGACTATTGTAGGACTAGTTTAGGACTAGTTTTAGGACTAGTTATAGGACTAGTTGTAGAACTAGTTGTAGGACTAGTTTAGGACTAGTTAGGACTAGTTTTAGGACTAGTTTGGACTAGTTGTAGGACTATTTAGGACTAGTTTGGGACTAGTTTAGGACTATTGTAGGACTAGTTGTAGGACTAGTTTAAGACTAGTTGTAGGACTAGTTTAGACTAGTTGTAGGACTAGTTTGTAGGACTAGTTATAGGACTAGTTGTAAGACTAGTTTAGGACTAGTTTAGGACTATTGTAGGACTAGTTAAGGACTAGTTGTAGACTAGTTGTAGGAGTAGTTGTAGGACTAGTTTAAGACTAGTTGTAGGACTATTGTAGGACTAGTTGTAGGACTAGTTAGGACTAGTTGTAGACTAGTTGTAGGACTATTTAGGACTAGTTGTAAGACTAGTTTAGGACTATTGTAGGACTAGTTGTAAGACTAGTTTAGGACTAGTTGTGGACTAGTTGTAGGACTAGTTGTTAGGACTAGTTTAGACTAGTTGTAGGACTAGTTTAAGACTAGTTGTAGGACTAGTTAGGACTAGTTGTAAGACTAGTTTAGGACTAGTTTTAGGACTAGTTTGTAGGACTAGTTTGTAGGACTAGTTATAGGACTAGTTGTAGACTAGTTGTAGGACTATTTAGGACTAGTTAGGACTAGTTGTAGACTAGTTTAGGACTAGTGTAGGACTAGTTGAAGGACTAGTTGTAGGACTAGTTTAGGACTAGTTGTTGGACTAGTTGTAGGACTATTTGTAGGACTAGTTTAGGACTAGTGTAGGACTAGTTTAAGACTAGTTGTAGGACTAGTTGTAAGACTAGTTTAGGACTAGTTGTTAGGACTAGTTGTAAGACTAGTTTAGGACTAGTGTAGGACTAGTTGTAGACTAGTTTAGGACTAGTTAGGACTAGTTTAGGACTAGTTTGTAGGACTAGTTGTAGACTAGTTTAGGACTAGTTTAGGACTAGTTATAGGACTAGTTGTAAGACTAGTTTAGGACTAGTTTGGGACTAGTTGTAGGACTAGTGTTAGGACTAGTTTAGGACTAGTTATAGGACTAGTTGTAGACTAGTTGTAGGACTATTTAGGACTAGTTTAGGACTATTTGTAGGACTAGTTATAGGACTAGTTGTAAGACTAGTTTAGGACTAGTTTGTAGGACTAGTTGTAGGACTAGTTGTAAGACTAGTTTAGGACTATTGTAGGACTAGTTTAGGACTAGTTGTAAGACTAGTTTAGGACTAGTTAGGACTAGTTTTAGGACTAGTTATAGGACTAGTTGTAGGACTATTGTAGGACTAGTTTGTAGGACTAGTTGAAGGACTAGTTGTAGAACTAGTTGTAGGACTATTTAGGACTAGTTGTAGGACTAGTTCAGGACTAGTTGTAGGACTATTGTAGGACTAGTTAAGGACTAGTTGTAGGACTATTTGTAGGACTAGTTGTAGAACTAGTTGTAGGACTAGTTAAGGACTAGTTGTAGACTAGTTTAGGACTAGTTTTAGGACTAGTTATAGGACTAGTTGTAGACTAGTTTAGGACTATTTAGGACTAGTTTAGGACTATTGTAGGACTAGTTATAGGACTAGTTGTAAGACTAGTTTAGGACTAGTTAGGACTAGTTTGGGACTAACCAATGTTTCGATTTTCCATTATACATACTATCTATTCAGAGTTCATCTTAGCAACCTTATAGCAGGTGTAAATAAATCAACAACTTCTGTAGAAGTTGTAGTGAAAAGGTCGAATGGTATGAGTTTGATGTCAAACAGAGATCAGCAATGAATCGTTTTTCCGCTACTCATAAGCACTCATGCAATTTTGAGTATGAATGAATGAACAAAATTGAAATTCAACTACTCTGATTCATTCATACTCGCAAAGACATTGACCTATAAGTATAAGTAACAATGAGTATGAGTACAACGTTGACATCAAACTCACAACATTCGAAATATGTTTGATTCATACGCCTACTCATTCAGATTTATAAATTTAGAAAAATACTATTATAATAGTTATAAGAGATTCGAGTGATTTGAATCATTCATCAAAATTTATAGTCTTTGTTGTTGTTACATGTACAAACAAAGAAGAAAGGCAAGACAAAGACAACAAACAAAGCAAACGTACAATCTTCTTATGAGTATTGTGGTGTTCGTACGCGAATCAGACTTATTTTGTGCTTCGTGTAAAAGTTAAGTAGAGACGAGTCGAAATCAACAACATCATGCGTATTGTTAAGTATGAATACGACGAGTAGTTTCAACTTTTAGTATGAGTATATATTTGATTCACACGCCAACTCATTCAGATTTAGAAATTTAGAAAAATACTTAGAATACTTATAAATGATTCGAGTGATTCGAATCATTCATCAAAATTTATAATCTTTGTTGTTGTTGCATGTACAAAGAAAGAAGAAAGCCAAGCCAAAGACAACAAGCAAAGCAAACACACAATCTTCTTGTGAGTTTTGTGGTGTTCGTACGCGAATCATACTTATTTTGTGCTTCGTGTAAATGTTAAGTAGAGACGAGTCAAAGTCAATAACATCATGCGTATTGTTAAGTATGAAGACGACGTGTTGGTCCAACTTTAAGTATGAGTAGTATGGGTATCATATTAAAATAAGTATGAATGCGTATAATTATCAGAAATTATAAGTATGATTTGAATCTACTCATCGTTATGAATACTCGTTGCCGATCTCTGATGTCAACATTGTATGCATACTTATTGCACCTTATACTTATAAATCAATATTGTAGTGCGTACGAATGAATCATACATAATTGACCATTAGAACCCATCAGTCAGGATTATTGACCCGGTTTCTCATACCACTTATGTTGTGTGTGTTAATTTTATGCATAAGTAGCGGAACCTACAGTTTAAAGTCGACTCCGAACGACAGATTTTTGAGAAGCTTTTCATGGCAATTTTTACTCTCGGAGTCTTTGCCAGAAATCTGCTGAAAGGAAGTCGCCGAAAAAAATATTTTCGTTTTGATGTCTGACCTGGGGATTCGAACCCGGGTCTTTTGTCTAATAAGCCAACACACTACCCACTAGACCACGGCGAATGAATCAGATGAGTTAAATATCAATATTGTTAACTCACAATTCAATTTATTGCTGATCTCTGGTACGTATTTTATGTGAACAATGTTTTACTGCCGTAAACTCTTGCCATCAGTTAACGAGTTTATTTCTATGCGTTTCAATACAATTTTTTCGTAATAGAATTTCTGTTTTTGCCTTTAAATTTTGTAAAATGTCTTCCCCCTATTTTTTTTTTATTGATTTATTTGAAGGCAAATGGATTTTGTTTTCGTTTTATTTGACCATTTGACTGTCTGTCTGTCTGTTTGCCTATCTGTCTGTCCTGCAATTAATGTGAAGAGTTTTTATTTTGATGATTATCGTCTTAATGGTTAGATTACTTGAGGAGCTAAGATTTTCATTTTTTTTAAACCAATTCGTTTCTTTCTTTCTTTCAGTCTTTCGGCCTTTCAATAATTCTTTTCCACTTGATTGGTAATGAATAACTAATATTTGTTTTCTTCTTCTTTTTTTGTTTTTATTTGTTGTTTTCATTTTTTGTGGTTTTCATTACTCAATTCCGATTCCAATTCCACTGTGTTGCTGTGTTTAAACTTCAAACATTTTATTAAAAAAAAAAGATCAAAAGAATAAATGGATAGTGTTGTTTTTGTTGTTGTTATTTTAATGATTAGATAAATATATATATTTGAACAATTACAACAACAACAATAGCAATAAATAAAATATTTATTTTTGAAAATATCTAATCACTTAAGGTGTGATTAAAACCTTTCTTCTAATACGAGCAATACGAAAAGATTAAATAAAATTGAATTCAACAACATCATGCGTATTGTTAAGTATGAAGACGACGTGTTGGTCCAACTTTAAGTATGAGTAGTATGGGTATCATATTAAAATAAGTATGAATGCTGCGTATAAGTATCAGAAATTAAAAGTATGACTCAAATCTACTCATTGTTTTGAATACTCGTTGCTGATCTCTGATGTCAACATTATATGCATACTTATTGCAATCTATACTTATAAATCAATATTGTAGTGCGTACGAATGAATCATACATAATTGACCATTAGAACCCATCAGTCAGGATTATTGACCCGGTTTCTCATACCACTTATGTTGTGTGTGTTAATTTTATACATGAACGGAACGGGATTTATACTTTTAAATCGACCCCCGACAATTGATTTTTTTCTGAAATACTTTTCATGGCAATTTTTTATTTACTCTTAGAGTTTTTTTTTTAGTCTTAAAATATTTTTTTGTTGTACTTCGTTCTGTTGGAGATGCCTGACCTAAGGTTTGAACCGCGACCTTTGGGCTAATAAGCCGAACGCACTACCTACGGCGACTTCATGACGAAAACACAACCTTAAAGTCCACCGTTGTTATATCCAATGCCGCATTACAATCAGTAGTTAACTAAAGTCGCCGTAGTCCATTAGGTAGTCCGTTGATTTATTAAATGATAGTTAGTGGTTCAAAACCCAGCTCAAAGATTTCGAATAAAACAAAATATGAAGAAATATTTCTTTCGGCAACTTCCTCTTACAACTTCCGCATTACAATCAGTAGTTAACTAAAGTCGCCGTAGTCCATTAGGTAGTCCGTTGATTTATTAAATGATAGTTAGTGGTTCATAACCCAGCTCAAAGATTTCGAATAAAACAAAATATGAAGAAATATTTCTTTCGGCAACTTCCTCTTAGCTGTCTCTGGTCTCTTGGCATTGACAATTTATCAAATATATGGTCCTTCGGACGATATTAAGTAGTACTCGTACATCTACTGCGCTACTCATGGATAAAATTAACACACAACGTGGATGCTGTGTGGTGGTATGTTGTAATCCTGACTAGAGGGTAATGTAATGACAAATTAAGCAGTCTATTTGCTTTTAGTACAGTAAGACCCCGCTTAAACCTGTTTCAGTATTACGCTGTAGTATTGGGATTCCCCTAAACCGCACACTGTATTTTTTTTATAGCTTTGTGAGCTAAAAAATGGAAAATCTTCGAAAGACATTGGTAGCCCGGCCTACCAAAGTGCACGATTCACCGCAAAACTTACTCTCGACTTGCTGAACGCATAGATACTAAAACCACCTAGTTCCACCACAATCAAGTATTACTTCGGGGGGGACGCACACTGTATTGCTACTTGTTGTAAATGAAAATGAAACGGCCCTGCACTAACCAAAAGTGATGAACTATATAGCTCCGGTGTAAACGCTCTTTTAAACGCCCTTTTCTTAGTCTGTGTTTAGAATAAAGATTTGAATTGTATTTCCCGAAGTCGCAATTCAATTTATTGCTGATCTCTGGTCCGTATTTTATGTGAACAGTTAACGAGTATATTTCTATGCGTTGAATACAATTTTTTCGTTACAGAATTTCTGTTTTTTTCTTTGTGGTTTTTTTTTAATTTTGTAAAAAATGTATTCCCCCTTATTTTTTATTGATTTATTTGAAGGCAAATGGATTTTGTTTTCGTTTTATTTGACCATTTGACTGTCTGTCTGCTTGTTTGCCTATCTGTCTGTCCTGCAATTAATGTGAAGAGTTTTATTTGATGATTATCGTCTTAAATGGTTAGATTACTTGAGGAGCTAAAATTTTCGTTTTTTCTAAACCAATTCGTTACTTTCGTTCTTTCAGTCTTTCTGTCTTTTAATAATTCTTTTCCACTTGATTGGTAATGAATAACTAATATTTGTTTTCTTCTTCTTTTTTTTGTATTTTCTTATGTGTTGTTTTAAATTTTTGTTACTCAATTCCACTCCGATTTCAATTTCAATATTTTTCTTTAACCCCAAACAAAAAAAAAAAAACACAAACTGTGTTGCAGTGTTTAAACTTCAAACATTTTTTAAAAAAAGATCAAAAGAATAAATGGTTAGTGTTGTTTTTGTTGTTGTTATTTTAATGATTAGATAAATATTTATATTTGAACAATTACAACAACAAAAATAGCAATAAATAAAATATTTTTGTTTTTAAAAAATATCTAATCACTTAAGGTGTGATTAAAACCTTTCTTCTCTATACGAGTAATATGAAAAAGGTTAAAACACAATTGAATGCAAACTAACAGTAAAACCGGGAAAGATGAACGAACGATTACCATGATAATGGTCCCTCTACATCATATGTTGCAAGAAGCCTTGTATTGGAAACTGGTATTGAAATCTACACAGTAAACCAATATTAAACCAATAGTATGTGTGGCTTATTAGAGGAAAGCCTTTGCTTCAACACCCGGCTGAGTTACATGCATAATTGGTCATTACAATCTTTTAGTCAGGATTACAACCTAGTTTCTCACATCATTAATATTGTGTGTTTTAATTTTATACATGAACGGAACGGGATCTATAGTTTCAAGTCGACTCCCGGCAATAGATTTTTTTCTGAAATACTTTTCATGGCAATTTTTTATTTACTCTTAGAGTTTTTTTTTTAGTCTTAAAATATTTTTTTGTTGTACTTCGTTCTGTTGGAGATGCCTGACCTAAGGTTTGAACCGCGACCTTTGGGCTAATAAGCCGAACGCACTACCTACGGCGACTTCATGACGGAAACACAACCTTAAAGTCCATTAGGTAGTCCGTTGATTTATTAAATGATAGTTAGTGGTTCAAAACCCAGCTCAAAGATTTCGAATAAAACAAAATATGAAGAAATATTTCTTTCGGCAACTTCCTCTTACAACTTCCGCATTACAATCAGTAGTTAACTAAAGTCGCCATAGTCCATTAGGTAGTCCGTTGATTTATTAAATGATAGTTAGTGGTTCATAACCCAGCTCAAAGATTTCGAATAAAACAAAATATGCACAAATATTTCTAACGGCAACTTCCTCTTAGCTGTCTCTGGTCTCTTGGCATTGACAATTTATCAAATATATGGTCCTTCGGACGATATTAAGTAGTACTCGTACATCTACTGCGCTACTCATGGATAAAATTAACACACAACGTGGATGCTGTGTGGTGGTATGTTGTAATCCTGACTAGAGGGTAATGTAATGACAAATTAAGCAGTCTATTTGGTTTTAGTACAGTAAGACCCCGCTTAAACCTGTTTCAGTATTACGCTGTAGTATTGGGATTCCCCTAAACCGCACACTGTATTTTTTTTATAGCTTTGTGAGCTAAAAAATGGAAAATCTTCGAAAGACATTGGTAGCCCGGCCTACCAAAGTGCACGATTCACCGCAAAACTTACTCTCGGCTTGCTAAACTCATACATACTAAAACCAACCTAGTTCGTCACACTTTCAACCATTTACCCCCCCGGGACCACAGTCAAGTATTACTTCGGGGGGGACGCACACTGTATTGCTACTTGTTGTAAATGAAAATGAAACGGCCCTGCACTAACCAAAAGTGATGAACTATATAGCTCCGGTGTAAACGCTCTTTAAACGCCCTTTTCTTAGTCTGTGTTTAGAATAAAGATTTGAATTGTATTTCCCGAAGTCGCAATTACAGCATGAACGCATCTTTCCTGAGCCATAGTTGATTTATTAGTTTTGTCATCAACGTTACTGGGTGTATACATACATACGTAGTACGTGTTAAGTTACCTCGTTTAACGCTGTTTCGTTTAGCGTTAGAACTTATTGGAACATATCCACCACGTTAAGCGGGGTCTTACTGTACTATTAAGCACATGTTAGACCTAGTTTCAGGCAATAGAACAATATGGATGTACTGTCGTACAGCATAAGTTAAGAACGCGGTCAGGTTGTTGTCTGAATTAAAAAACATCTTCTTCCAATTGGGAAGATCTTCAAGATCTAATCGAGTATCGTAAGTATTAAGCTTAGTAGTCGAAAAGGAATTTTAATTTGTTTATCCGGCTGGATTTAATGTGAACCATTATAGGAACTTGAAGTCGCTATTGTCTAGTAGGCAGAGTGCTGTCTTATTAGACATAAGGCCACGGTTCAGACCCTAGGTCAGACATCAAAACGAAATTTGAAAAAATTATTTCTCCGGCGACTTCCTCTCAGTAGATTTCTGGCAATAAATCTGAGCGTAAATAAAATTTCTATGAAAAGTTTCATAAAAAAATCTACGTTCGGAGTTGACTTTAAACTGTAGGTGCCGGCATTGAAGTATAAAATTAACCCACACAATATAAGGGGTTTGAGAAGCTAGGTCAATACTCCTGACTGAAGGGTTGTAATGACCAATTATGTATGAATGTATGTATTTCTTTCGGCGATGTCCCCTCAGCAGATTTCTAACAAAAACTCTAAGAGTAAAAATAAAATTGCCATGAAAAGTTTCTCAAAAATTTGTCGTTCGGAATCGACTTTAATCCGTAGGCCCAGCCACGTAAGCATGAAATTAATGTACACAACATAAGTGGTGTGAGAAGCTAGGTTGTAATCCTGACTGAAGGATTGTAATGACCAATTATGTGTATTTATGCAATATAACGACTCCACCTACAACTTCAAAATATGCCGCCTATGGCATTATGAAAATTCTTTTCATGTCACATGATTTAATCTCCATGAAAATGAAAAAAAAAATTTTTTTCCGATTTAGAAACGATAACAAAAAGAAGATCCACTTTTCATAAAGTAACGATTATTATCGATAATTAAAACGATTAACAAAAATATTTTGTTTTTATTGCAGACTTATTATTATTAAGGTTGGGCTAGGTTGTCTTTCGTTAATTCAATTGAATTTTGAATGATTTTGCACAGTGCGGATATGCCTGCACATAACAGGCAAATTGAAAAGTAATGAGAGATGATTTCCCTTTTTCATGTTGTTGTTGTTGTTATTATTGTAAATAATAAAAAAAAAACTATGCATATATGGGTGTTAAACAACCAAACCTTTTTTCACTAATTGTATTTAACTTTGGCTCGTTGACTAAGACTAACTAGCTAACCAGCTTAGTGACTGAATGACTGACGGAATGGTATGAGCGGTTGTACTATGGCAGATCATTTCAACTTTAACTTGCGCTGCAACGCCGAGACAACATGCAACAGCAATTGTTAAATCTTAAACTGAAGAACACCACCAGCCATAAAAAATTAAGAAAATTAACAAACGAGTTACAAATTTGATTTAAAATACAAAGAACAAGGCAATATAAGCGATATATATACACTGAGCACCATAACTAAGTCAACACCCACTAGAATTTTAAATTCTTTATTATAAAAAATATTATTACGAAAATGGAAATGGTGTTGTTAAAATAATAAATAAAAGTCTCAAAAAAAAAATAATGGACTTGATCACGTAATCAAGGAATAAACAAAAACATAACAACAACATCAGTATAAAAAAAATATAAAACATAAAAGATGTAAACAATCAACAACAAAGTACAGCAAATGAAGAAAAAAACAAGCAAAAACAAAATGCATATAAGCCACATACATACATAATTGGTCATTACAATCCTTCAGTTGGGATTATTGACCTAGTTTCTCACACCACTTATGTTGTGTGTATTAATTTTATACATGAGCGGCGGGACCTACAGTTTAAAGTCGACCCCGAACGACAGATTTTTAAGAAACTTTTCATGGCAATTTTTACTCCCAGAGATATGGGAGAGGAAATCGCCGAAGAAATATTTTTTCATATTTTCATTTTGATGTCTGACCTGGGATTCGAACTCGGGCCTTTCGCCTAATAAACCAACATACTACCTACTAGACCACGGCGACATCCTGAAGTTAGATCGCAGGTAAATCCCGATCAACCATTTGCCAAGCTAATGGTCAGTACATGAAGCAAGTAGAAGAGATCAATCTATTACTGGCTACAGAAATTTGTCTAGACAACCAGATGAGACTTCTAGAGAACAAAGTTGATTCATTTCAATTGAAAATTGAATTAAAAACCATCTGAACATGTTGCACAGTTTATCACAAACTGTAGTTGGAAAGTTTTACCTCATATTTCCTAAAGTCTAGACCTTAAGCTGTCCGAATACTATTTACTTTGTTAGATTTAAAGTTCTACAAGAATGGACTACATTATAGAATAAGATGATCAAAATAGACGTGATAACTTTTTTCCTTTCATTAGCAGTTCTTGTGGTGAAATGAGGAAAATTATCCCTGTTGATACTGAGTAGTATGCTGAAGTTTGTTGGAGTAATAGGCTTCTAAGAGAATTTTTAGTCATCTCTTCAGAACAATAAGGAATATGGAGATTTTGAAAACTATGTTACATCCGGACAAACTGATCCTTATTGTTTTACAAAATGGCGATAACTATGATGCCAATTCAAAGCACAATTGTCATACGATAACCGACTTTTTTGGCTGGCAATTGTAGAGAAGCTACATGGTTTCAATAAGGCGTGGTACCTTTACATACCACGAAAGATTTTTGATTTTTTGCATCATTGATAGCCTATATTAATTCAATATTTTTTATGGGTCTAAGGATCTCCACAAATTTTCTCAAGTTATCTCTTCTGCTCAGAATCGTCTATATATTTTACATTAGTTGGTGCCACCATGGTTTTCTTACAATCACAATTTTTTTTGCCAGAAATCTGCTGAGAAAAAATTGCCGAAAAAATACCTTTTTTGTATTTTATTTTGATGTCTCGGCTGGGACTCGAACCCTGGCTTTTCGTCTAATAAGCCAGCACACTGCCTACTAGACCAAGGCGGCCTCAATATAAGCCACACAAACAACAATACTGAAAACATGTTGTTTACATTTTGCATCTCTCCCGAAGGCTGTCATCCTCCTTCTAGAGCACACACTAGTGATGTAAAAGGCAAGACAAAGCGAGAAATGATGGAGTTCGAATTAAGTTAGTCGTGTGTGACGGCGTCACTTTGGTTGCAGTGAGAACTAAATCAGTTGTGGGTGAGACACGAAATCGAGCTATAATTCAGTCAAACTTGTTTGCAGACAAGTTGCGTGTGAAGCAAACAGTTGTTAGTTGTTTGTGCTTACAAAAAGCTTGTATGAAGAGAAATATAACGAACAAACACATATTGTGATAGTTGTTGTTGTACACGTGGAATAAGTTCGAACAGTGGCACAAAAGTTGTGCAGATAATAAAGAATTGATTTAAAATTAAACATCAATTTATTTTTATTTTATTTGCAATCTACGAACTCATATTTTTAATGTTTTTAAAAAGATTAAAACGTAACAATATACTTCCAGGACAAAAATAATTTTTGGAAATTTATTCGACTTTTCTCATTTACTTTTCTCGCTATCCTAAGAAAACAAGTTATTTCACTGATGTTTACTCACTTTCGGCGCTTAGTGTCGGTAGAGAGAAGCAGCGAACAAGTGATATTTACATAACCTCATTTTTTTTTCTTTTTTTGGCCGCTAATGTTTCTAGATTTCAAATGAAAAATAAAAGTTTTTCTACTGGGGCCCGTTAACTAATTTGTTTAAGTCATGTTTAGGAAAACCGACAACAAAAAAGTCCAAAGAAAAAACAATGAAAAATATCGCTGTGAAATAAAAAAATTATTGTTGTTGAAGATATTTTCACAAAAATTTACTAAAGTTTTTGTACTTTTTTTGGCTCATTATTCAAATCTCTCGTATTAACTGACGTTTAGTAGTAGAAAATGAAAAAAACAAAGAAACCAGAAACCAAAATCTCATGTGATTAACACAAACGTTTGAAATTAAAATATGTTGCTGCCTTCATATGCATGTTCCATGTTGCAAAAACATTTCTCATGAGAGAATTTTTAATACCCTTCCTTTAAAATGCCTTTGAAATATAACGCAGGATATACAGTAGATCCGCCATTTCCTTGTTGATTGCATAATGATCACAGCGAAAGGATTAAGCATTCTAATGCTTTTTAATTGCTTTCATTGAATGTATAGAATGTGCTCTTCTCGGCTGGAACCAAACTGATGCGATTGTCCTTAAGACCTAAATCTGTCCCTCTTGAATTGAGGGCAGGACGATACCTTCACTTTTGTGGCATTCGATCACTGACAACCTTCTTCCTAGAGAGCTATGTGGGCAGAGTTTAATGGCAGTAGGTTGCGTTGAATATCTTCCGATAAGGCTTACAGATTATAGTCCAACAGAAAAGTATCTGTTTTATAAGCCAGGCTTTCATTTGCATGCTAGATTGGCATCAAGTAACGAGTAGTCTTGAACCTCTACTGCTTTTAACGTCGAGGTGTGGTAAATGTACTTAACAGCACCAAAGAGAAAGTCGCCACATTCTCCGTGTATGGGACCCTCACCCATTTAATCCCCCCCTCGTCTCGTGTACTTGTTGTGCCCACTACGGAACTACGGTGGTATTACATCGAAGTAGAGTCCTTTTGGTCCTTTGCCCCCTACGTCCTCATATCCTCATCAATAGAAAGTTTAGGAGACATCTAAGTCCCCTCTCCATTTCGTCCAGATCCCTGTTTGTCGAATGCCATTTGACAAGTGTGCCAACATCATCTATGCTCGCGTGCCGAAATGTTCCGCAGTCTTAAGATCTCTCTCTGCTTCAGTCTTAGAATGCACTCCACCTAATTCGCCATAAAGGCCCAATTCTCTCTATTCGCAATCATAACCCCGACAATGTTAGCAGCCGTAATCGTTCCAGTTATTAACGATAGTACAGAGCGATAGCTCTGCCAGCGTCCAGATTCGAAAACAGTATGTTCTGCAGTATCAATTACTTGCCCTTCGTAAAGACAGTAGGGGGAGGCGGTCTTATCCATTCTGTGCAGATATTTCCTGAAATATGCGTGCCCCAATAGCATCTGTATAACGTAGTAATTTAACTCTCCAACCAACCAACCAATCCATGGCCTTATGTCCGGAATAATTCTAGCCGTTCACCTTTCTCTGTCTTCGTCGTTCCATTGTCGTTGCCATTCTGAAACGGTGTTTTCGCCTTATAAATCTCCATCCGCTTTGCTGCTAGCAGATCCTTTAGGGATTGTACCTATTACCACAAGTACGGCTGGAGCGGACACTGTACGATATGCCGAACGCAATGCAGCCGTTCTCTGTAGCGATACAAGGAAGTTTGCCCGTCTTTTAATATCTTGCATTTCGACCCAAATTTCGCTTCCATAGAGCATAATACTGTTTTCAAACTCCATCATGAATCTCCCTCTCGCTGGTAGTGGACCTCCAATATTCGCCATTAATCTGCTAGCTGTTCAGCGATCTTCTAGGCTTTGTTAGCCAATAGTCTTGAAACTTGCTGAGAGTACTATTTGAGGTGGGTAAGTAGAGGAGGCTGTCCGCTGAAGAAACTCGAATGAAAATACTTAGGGCACATAGTGCCCATTGTGTTGCAATAGTTTTATCATTAGCCCCTAAACCAAAAACCACTCGGAACTTCTGATAAAGCGACCCAAACTGTCCTCTAACAAAGTGCCGAGTATGTTCCCGGTAGGTAAAGAACAGCCTCTTCCTCTTCCTCAACTCTGAAGTGCCCTGTTATAACCCCGATAAAAATACTGAGAGTGCGATAGTACGAAGCATGTTCCCTGTAGGTAAAGAAAAGTTTCATCCTCTTCCCCATCTCTGCAATGCCCAGTTATAACCCCGATAAAAATACTGAGAGTGCGATAGTACGCAGCATGTTCCCTGTACGTAAAGAAAAGTCACATTCTCTTCCCCATCTCTGCAATGCCCTGATAGAACGCCGATAAATATACTGATAAAGCGACTCATACTGTGTTCTCTGTAGGACAGTCTCTACCTCTACCTCTTCCTCTTCCTCTTTCTCAACTCTGTTATAACCCCGATAAACATACTGAGAGTGCGACTTACACTGTCAGTTGAAGAACAGTCTCTTCCTCTTCCTCAACTCTGTTATAAACCTGTTATAACCCCAATAAGCATACTGAGAGTGTGACTCAAACTGTCTGCTGATATAGTGCCGACCATGTTCCCTTTAGGTAAAGGAAAGTCTCATCCTCTTCCTTAGCTCTACAATGCCCTGTCATACGCCCGACAAATATACTGAGAGTGTTTCTTTGGCAGTTTAAGCAGCCCCTGTAGTCACTTTTGGCCAGATTTTCTAGGCTTATACACCAGTGTCCAAAGCCATTCATGGGCGGTGAAGGGAATTGGTGATCCAGTTTTGAAAACGTGTGTTTTTAAACAAAGTGTCGCCCTTTATTATTATTCCGTACATGCTAAGCATCTTCTTCCTATCTTTCGATTTCCATTTCAGGTTGATGCTCCCCACTCTAGGTGGAACACCACTGCTACCTGCTTAGCTAGCTGACTCAGCTTATCAGTAGAGAAGAGTAGAGCAAAGGGCCTTAACAAATTGCTAGCATTACGATCATACAAACAATAATTGGTCATTACAACCCTTTAATCAAGATTACAACCTAGTTTCTCACACCACTTACGTTGGGTGGTTTAAAGGCGATTCCAAACGACAGATTTTTTTCTGGGAAACTTTTCACCCCCCAATTTTCTGTTTTACTGTCATACATTTAGCTGAGAGGAAGTCTCCGAAGAAAATCAATTTTTGAGATTTCTAAGCTGGGGTTCGAACCGCGGCCTTACGTCCAATAAGCCAACACACTATCTACTGTGCTTTTAATTTCCTAACGATTCAGGTATTTCCCATTGAGCCAGTTTGATACGCAAATTGAATTTCCCAGGCTTTGAGTATCTTCTTAGGGTTAAAGTTGTGTGTTATACGAAATAGGCCCTCTTGTATTGTGTAGCGTATTAATATAATCGTTATCGTTGCATTTTTTTATAAATTTTTTCTATGTTTTAAAGAGAGTTTCTCTTCATACATCATCTTCATTTTTGGGTTTTTTTTCGTATCAAAATTATTTTCTTTACAGGATTGGGTTTATGACCCTTGGTGGCAAGTTAACGCCCGCCACGTCTTTGCAACAAGTCGCCTGATGTCTCATCAACAAGTTGGCTGTTTTCTTCTTGTTTTTCTTATTTTTTTGGTTAATAATTGCCAAGTTTAAAAATGTTTAAATTAAATCCCCACCAAAAAAAAAAGAAGAAGAAAACCTTAGACAGACAAAGTAGAAAATGTTTTGTAGCTAGTTTAGAGGCACTATTTTGTTGCTTCTTGTTAGTGTTGTTGTTGTTGGTAGGAAATACCCTAAGCTGCTGACATTGTATTAAGATGGCTTGTATGCTGTTTGGCTGTACTTTAAATAAAATATTTTCGGTTTTTTCAAATGTTGTTGATAATGATGATGATGATCATGATGAGTTTAACGATGTTGCTATTGCTGTTGCATGATGTTATTAACTTGACAGTTGATTAAGGCAAATAGGGCTTATTAATGTTGGCACAGTTTTTTTTTTTTTCTGGTAAGATTTGGTACCACACATCAGTAATGAATCGTTTTTGTCGCTACTCATAAGCACTCATGAAAGTTTGAATATTACTAAATGAGTCAACAATATTGAAATTTAACTCACCTGATTCTATCATACTCACTTTGCAACATTGATATATAAGTATAGGTTGCAATGAGTACGCATACAACGTTGACATCAAGCTCATACCATTCCAAATATGTTTGATTCATAAGAAGCCACCTCTATTTAGATTCATAACTTTAGAAAACTACTATCTGACCGGCTACCTTCGTCCCGCCAAAAATAGGTTTTTTTTATTAAAAATGTGTTCAGACACCAACAAAATTAATCAAAAACAGTTCGATAGTTGGGAATAGGGAGTAATGGCCCCTCTGAATATTTCTTAAAAAGGAAAACCTAAACCATATACAGTGACGTGCAGAAGTGAGTGCATGTTCACAATACTGAGCTTCGGCATCCACAAAAACAAAACCATACAAGCAAATACAAAAAAAAAATTTATATCAATTCTTTATTTTATTCTTAACAGATAGCAGTAAAAAACAATAATTAATGAAATTAATTGAATGAGTTTAAATGAAAAAATGAAAATAACCCACATAAACTCAATTTTTCACGTTTCAAGATAATTGCAAAAACTAACCCAATTTCAATAATTGGTCCATAGACCCTTATTAGAAATAGCTTGATTTACGCGGTTTGATATGCTTTCTACCAAATTATCAATAAAATCTTTCGGAGTTCGATCCCAATTCGCATTTATACGATCCCAAAGTTCGTCCATGTTTCTTGGAGCTGTTTCGTACTGCCCGAGACGGATTTTCACGAATGGCCAAAGATTTTCACTCGGATTGAAGTCGGGACTTTGTACTGGCCATTCTATCAATTGAAAATTTTGTTTACGACTCCATATCTTTCCAATTTTTGCTGTGTGCTTCGGATCGCCATCCGGTTGGAAAACAATTTCTTATTCGGGATAAGCACATTTGTCCATAAAATTCGGAAGATGAAAAGCACTACTGCTAGCAAAGACCTGGGGAACGTGTCCAAAGGTATCCTGTAAAGCAAACTGTTAAACATGGTGACGAAAATATAATTGTTTGGGGATGCTTAATATGGTGGGATGGTAGTTTTGTTTTTGTGGATGACGAAACTCAGTATTGTGAACATGCACTCACTTCTGCTCGCCACTGTATGTACATAGATATAAAGTTATAAAGCACCGAATTAGCCGACTTATACATAAATAATTGGTCATTACAACCATTCAGTCTGGATTATTAACCTAGTTTCTCACACCACTTACGTTGTGGGTGTTAATTTTATCTATGAGTAGCGGGACCTACTACAGTTTAAAGTCGACTCCAAACGACAGATTTGTTTCGAGAAACTTTTCATGACAGGTTTGATAAATTGTGGTAGATTTGTTTTACATACATCCATACAAACATAATGGTTAGTACCCTGCCTGCCCTACAGACAGGATTACGAACCAGCTTCTCACATCACTCAATAGTTTTAGAAAGTGAGCAATAGCTTTCTCCCATATCTCTGCACATACTGTATGTGTGTTAATTTCTTACATGAGTGGCGGGACCGTTAGTTTAAAATCGATTCCGAACGACAGATTTTTTTAAGAAACTTTACAGGGCAGTTTTATTTCACTCTTAGAGTTTTTGCCAGAAATCTTCTAAGAGGAAATCGCCGAAGAAATATTTTTTGTATTTTGTTTTGATGCCTGACCCGGGCCACGAACCCTGGCTTTACGTTTAATAAGTCAACACACTACCTACTAAACTATGGCGATTTCATTTAGCCGACTTATAGGTATCTCTTAAAGGGGTAGGGTTACTACACCCATTTTTGTTGAATTTGTTGATATCGACTCTACGAACTTGCCCACCAAATTGCATTTATCTGCGATCACTATGTTCCTAAATATTCAATTTTAAAGGTTTGCCACGCCTACTTTTTGCTTGATTGAATTTTTTTTTCAAACTATCTAAACCTGATAAGCTATAGAAGGGTTAAAGAAGGGTTAAAATCCGTTCAGTAGTTTAAGAGTTATCATTTGAAGGGGAATGGTTTTCACGCCCATTTTTGATAGGATTGTCGATATCGACTCTACGTACTTACTCACCAAATTTTATTCGTTTACGATCAATATCCCTACCTAAATATTAACGATTGGCCATGCCCTCTTAACATTTAAGGATATGAAAAATAGATGTTGTCCAATTCTCAGACCTACACGAAATGGACACAAAATGTCATGAAAATCGGTCTACCCATTTCGAAGGTGTTGAACCACTACCACCATGATACGAGAATCATATAGATTTATAAAGCAAACACCCAAGCTTTTAATGAGTATTTTAGTGTTTGTATGCGATCTGTACTTATTTTGTGATTCGTGTATATGTTATGGAGTTTTGGAGAGTCGAAATCAACAACAACATCATACATGTTGTGTGTTAAGTATGAAGTATGATGAGTACTTCAAACTTTAAATATGAGCAAAGTAAAGGTTCCGTGGTATTAAAATAAGTATGACTGCTGCGTATAAGTATTTGAAATTAAGAGTATGATTCGATGCTATTCAACTTTTTGAATACTCATTCCTGATCTATGATCGCAACAGAACTTATTTTCTGTTATTGAGCTTAAGATTTTGTAAGCTTCCAGAGAATACCAGCCAGGAGTTGGAGTTCGCTAAAAGGCGAAATATGGAAGTGCTGTCGGCGTTGCAATGGAACCTTTTAGAACTCTAAACAGCTATATTGTAATAAATTGTCCGGCAATTCAAATTTCCATTGCTTATCAAGTGTGAAAGCCTATTTCAAGTGCATAAAAATTTTTTCAGAATAAAAATAATGTTTTAGGAGGAAAAAAGTACGGCAAACTTCTACAATCATTGTGTAGTGTAAGTCCGTATCAAGAATGATAAACTAAAGATTACGTCATCACGCACACAAAAATTAAAACTTTCTGCGCATGTTGAATCAAAGACGTCACCAAAATTATTTTCATTGTTTTCCTATTGGCTAATGATAATGTAAGTTATATTGCAGGGCTGCCAAATACTTTCACGTAGTGCATACACTTTTCAGAAGAAATGTTAATTTTCACAAATGAAGAAGACTTGGAAACCATTAAAATAGGCCAACTACGTCATCTAACGGGAAATCATGCGCAAGGCGTAATCTTTAGTTTATCATTCTTGAGTCCGTATGTAAGATTCGATTGTACTCATCTTTTTCAATACTCATTGCTGATCTCTGTTTGTTTTAAAATCTTGATTAATTCATCAAAACATTTTATATTATAAGGTGGGGTAGAGGTGAGGGTGTTAAGCCTCATCTCAACTTTTTAATGAATTTTCATAAAAATTTAAAAAAATTTTTGGAAAAAAAATTAAAAATTTTTTAAATTTTAAGGCAATTATTAAACCAAAAATCAAAAAATAACATGCAACACATAGTTTGTTTGTATTTGTATGCAACATCGGTGCAGCATTATTAAATGAAATGAAATTTTAACCAAAAATGGCTAAGAAGAATACCACCAGTGACCCAGTCGTTGTCTGAGTTGTTGTCATCATATTTATTGACAAACCAAGTTTGGTTAACCATTAAATTTATAGCAAAAACAAGCATTGTTGGTATTTAACAATGGACCAAAAACAAAAACAAAAAAACGGAACAAAATAAAATTTAATTACCAATTACCAGTTACGAATTAAGAAGACATACAATCCTTCCATGATGACAGCAACACTGATTTGGCATACCAACAGGTGTAGGATTTTTACAATTTTTTTTTCAGTTTTTTTCTTACCAACAACATCTTCTTTCTATCATTAGCCTTTTAAATCAATTGCTAAAAAGATTTGTTTCCATTCCATTTAATCTGCAGCAACAGCTTCAAACCAAACCAATCAAGTCAATCGCTTGGAGTTAGTTAGTCAGTTAGCTAGGCTGGCTGGCAATGGGCCAATAACAGAGAGAGAGAGAGAGAGAGAGAGAGACTGAAAGCAATTGCATTTACCATTACCATCATGCTGGCAATTGTTTGGCCATAAATCTTAGTAAATATTGGCTAAAACAAGTCGACAAAAAAGGTTAACTATTTATCTTATTAAATGAGAGATCAATTTTACAATACACTGTACGTGCACGTGTACGTGTGTATACGAAGAAGGTGGTAAAATAATTTGTACAAAAATTTGTTAAGGAAATAAACATCAGCAGCAGCATTATTAATAACAAAAAAAAAAACATTTTCAGAAAATAAATGAAAACCTAAACAAATTTAACAAGACTGAAGACTGAAGACTGTTAGTGGATTGAAAGAAAACACCTTAAAAGTCTTGGCAATAAAACACACCATCATTCCATGCTTGTCTACAGAAAATCTAGATTTGAAGTCACAAGCACTTGTTTTGTTATTTCAGAATACAATTTCCTTCAAAAACTTCTACCGTGTAATGGCGGTATTAAAAGCCTCAAAAAAAAAACAAAAACAAAAGAATAAATTTTTTATTAAAAAAATTCAACTGTTTTTTGCGATTTAATTTCCTAAATGTCAACATTTTTTTTTCTTTTTTCATTCTTTCAATTTTAGCCAAAAAGCTTTTAGTGGCTTAAAATTTTAGGTTTTTCAACAAAAAAAAAATTAAAAAAGAGTGGAAAATGAAAATTCAACTACAAATCAAAAAAATTATTTTCAAATGATACCCTACAATCCATCATAACCCTTGCATAGATTAGTTTGCTTGCTTTTCGCGTAATGTTTACGTGTTCACTGCTCATTTTATAAATCAAAACTTTTTATTTGGGACCGGAGGTGGGAATCTGCGAAAAACAATTTTGTTCCAACTAAAGAGTAAGCGACTCAACATCACTAGGGGCTACTTTCTAAACCCACCTACATTCTTCAACCTCTCTCCCTCCACAGGACTCCCATAATGTACTACATCACAGAGGACTGATTAGCTGTAAAGCTCTATCATCCTGAATTAAATTTTGCCTTCGTTTCTCTAACCTTCGGAGTTCCAGCATAACTTTGACCATTCTCAGGCTGTATTGCCGTTTTAATCCTGAAGTTTTTTCTCCGGTATGTTATGAATATGCTCCTCTTCCTCATGTACAACTTTGCTCCTCCTCCATTCAAGGGGTACTATCAGAAACCCAGGTCTCATGTATATTGAATGTGGCAACATTTCCTTCCATACGCGACAGGAGTCACCATAGTCTAGTAAATAGTGCGTTGGTTTATTAGACGTAAAGCCAGGCTTCAAGCCCCAGGCTAGACATCAAAACAAAGTAGAAAAAAAGTATTTCTTCCGCGATTTCCTCCCAGGAGATTTCTGGAAAAAACTCCTCTGTCCTCTCATGATAATCAATCGGTTCTCTTAACAAAACAGATCACTTTTCCAGGAATCTCATTCTTGTGACAGTACGAGAGCTATAAGACGTATGCTATAATAACGGTAATACATATCGTCGGTCTCATGTAGAAAGTCCCTAACTCACACTAATTTCGAAGACGATTTTTTTTGAAATACCTCCTCACAAAAATTTAATAAAACAAAAAAATATGCGAGTTAGGGCCTTTCTACATGATACCACCGATATGTGCATTCCATCAGATGTCCAATACTACAGTGCCCAAAACTTATACGCGATTTACTTTCAAGCTTCAATAGATTTTGTAGTCTTTTTCGATTCACGGAAAACTTTTTCCAAAGTTGAAAACTAAACGGCTTAGATTTCAGCCAAACGTTGGTAATAAAATGCACGCACCTTAACAACATATTACCTCCGATCTTAAGCCATTCCATTAAGCAGTCCACCAGCCTCACATTTTTGTTTGGTTTTTTTTTTACGCAGAGGAGACGTAAATGTACTTAACCGCACCATAGATGAAGTCGCCACATCCTTCGTGTGTCCGGAACTACGGTGGTATTACTTCGGAGTGGAGTCCTTCCGGCAATTTGGCCCCTATGTGCTCATATTCGCGTCCGGATTACGTATCAAAAGTTGTGGAGACGTCAATGTATCTCCACTATTCCTTTCGTCCGGGTCCTTGTTCGCAATTTCGTATGACACGTGTGCTAATGTCAATGCCTTCGTGCCCACATGTTCTGCAGCCTCAAGATTTCTCTTCTCATCAGTCTCAGCACCACTAGACTGTTTGTATTTAAGCCGAGCCATTCCAGTATGAATGTAGTTTCTTCTTGATGGTGTACTCGGCATCATTGTCAGTGATTGGTTGTGATGTAAAAAAAAAATTTTTTCTAAATCCTCTAGATGTCAGTAGATATGTTAGAAATATTTGCTGGCTTCATTTCATAGCCTAAAACTTTCAATGTCCTAACACAGGATGGGACATTACAACACTATGTCATAGTTAGGCCTTTATTCGAGCTCATATATTGAAGTTCAAACGGAAATTTCCGGTTGTTTACCAAGTTAAGAAAACAAAATCCTGATGTTAGTCAAGACAACAGTGTTGAGTGACATTATAGGAGAACCTTCTTTAAGTTGATGGCTGTACAGGTTTCCCTATTTAAAAGTCGCCCGTAGTCTAGTAGGTAGTGTTTTGGCTTATGAGAAGTAAAGCCAGGCTTCGAGCCCCAGGCCAGAAATCAAAACGAAAATATAAAAATATATCTTCGGCGATTTCCTCTTAGAAGATTTCTGGCAAAAACTCTCAAAAATCTGTAAACTTTATGACCCGCCATTCATATATAAAATTAACGCACACACCATGATGTGAGAAAATCCTAACTGAAGGGTTGTAATGACCAAATTAGGTATGTACAGGTTTCCCTATCATATCCTTCACAGCCTTATTGCCCTAAGCTACCTAGTATGTCCTATGTGCTTATATGAAGATAAATTTGAATTTGAAAATCCAAGACACAAACCATAAATTTAAGCAGTGGCACATTTTGCGTTAATAGATCAAAATTTGCTATTCACAGAGAGCACTATTAGCTGTTTAACAGTATCACTCTGAACAAACCCTCTTGTTTAGGAGCTTATTTTGGGAAATACTTTAGATGATCCATACTATATACAAAGGAAGGCTTTTTAATAATAAAGTGATATGGTATTGAGAAAATATCAAATTTTTGCTGGAAAATTCTCTAGAAGATAAGTGATCATATTGGAACATACATATAAGAAATATTACACCAAACAGACTATTGCTTTCGCCTTTTCACCTGCATTTTTGAAAGACTCAAATGAGTATAATGGCACACAATTAAGGGATGTGAAGACCAACCATTTCACCATAGATGTCAGGAAATATGACGTAAAGAGAGGAACAGATTTTTCGAAGCCTGTCCAACTAACTGATAATGCTATGGATAGATGGCAGCAGGACTGGTCCAATTCCACTAAGGGAAGATGGACCCACAGACTCATACCGAGCATAGGCGTATGGACAAAAAGAAGACACGGTCGGGTGAACTTCCATCTAACACAGTTGCTAACGGGCCATGGTTGTTATAGGGCTTATCTCTATAAGTTTGGCCATGACGTGGATGAGGCATGCCCAGAATGCCGTAATGAAAAGGAGACGGCGGAACATGTTTTCTTTAATTGCCCGCGATATTCTGTTCAACGAAATTGCCTGGAGAGATCAATAGGATTCCAGGTAACGCCCGAGAATATAGTAATCCTGATGTTAATCTCAAGTGACAATTGGAACGCAGTATGTGTTTTCGCACGGAATGTATTGACGCAGCAAAGATTGGCTGAGAGAGCAAGATCAGCGGAAATTGAAGGCAGCATTCGCTGAATCTCCACCCCCCCCGAGGTAATACTTGATTGTGGTACCGGGAGGGCGAATGGTTGAAAGTGTGTGATGGGGTTGGTTTTAGTACGTATGCGCTTAGCAAGCCGAGAGTAAGTCTTGTGGCGAATCGTGCACTTTGGTAGGCCGGGCTACCAAGGTCTTTCGAAGATTTTCCAACCTTTAGCTCGCATAGCTAAAAAAAAAAAAAAAAAAAAAAACACCAAACAGACTATATGCAAATGGTAGTCTAGAGGGTCTAGTCTTTCGAATCGTGGTCGTGGGATAGTTGGAATAATTGCATGTAAAAAGAAAACTACTCTACTTATTGCCACTGTTAAGCAGTTAACAGTGCTCTGTTGAAGCAATGTTTACCCTGTTAGAAGCAAGAAGAGGCTTTTTAAAACTGTGGGTTTGAATCTTTGCTTTTTTCATTTTGAATTTATCTTTATTTATCCTCAGGTTTTTTTCCCACAGAATCTGTTTATTGATCTCAAAACGTTTACTCTTCGTTACGAACGGATGCCGACAAGTTCAATTCACTGTTAATTTTCCCAAATGAGAAAAAATGAGCAGAAATCCAACAGTGGTCTGTTAATAGTTAACAGTTTACCCTTTTAGAAGCAAGAAGTGGCTCAATTAAAAGTGTGGGTTTGTGTCTTTGCTTTTTAATTATGAATTTATCTTTACACATATGCGTATCCTAAGGTTTTTCTCACAGACTGTAAACTGTTACTCTTCGCTACGAATGGTTGCTGACAAGTTCAATTTACAGTTCATTTTCCTAAATTCCAAGACGAGTAAAAATCCAGCATAGTATGAACTTATTGTGCCAAACTAGTGTGGAGTTGAATTTCTTGAACCGGGTGCCGTGACCCAAAGATCGGAAGGAGTTTTATATAGGCTCCGCCCCTAACCATGGGAAAGTCATGTTCAAATACATGGCTTCGAATTGGTACTCAGGTGTAACAGTCTGTTGCATTTAGGGGCGTTGGTAGACGCATTGTATTTCACCCTGTGCGAAGAGCACCGTGGGATTAGGCCTTCGCGGACAGATACCCACGTAAAACCCATAGTCGTTGTGCCTAACTAGCTAGTTCAACTTACACAAATATTCCTACTATTTTGAGAGAGATTAACTCTTAAGTGACAGCTCTAAGGCTGACTACTGTCCAACAGGTTTGTGGATTGGGAAAGTGATGTAAAATTTTAAACATTCCAATGGAAAATGGGTGTGTGCTTTTAGCTGGATGTGGTAATCTTTCCTAAAAGTATTTCAACTACTCAAAACGACGTAAAAACTAAGCAGCTAGAAAAAATTGACTGCCAGCTATTGCTGTTGCTCCTTTGCCTGCTGCCGGAGTTTTTAAAGGGATAAACTTGAAAGGTTTGAGGCTTCACTATTACTTTTTGTTTTATGTCAAGCACTTAGCATTCCCTCAAGTCGTTCTAAGCCATTCATAGGCTGCAATGAAAAATTGCCAAAAAAAAAAAAAACTTTCCTGTTCACACTCATATTCCTGTTGCAACACAAGCTATTTCTGTGTGTTGCTAGGTTTTGTTGTTATTGTTTTATTAGATTTGGATTTAAATATTTTTTTTTTGTTGTTGTTTTTTATTATTTTCTAGGAGTGTTGATTTCAAATATTTGTTGTTTTGTCTACTTTTTCTTGTGGATGTTTAAGGTTTGGTCCGCCAAAGTGAGATTCGCTTTGAGATTCAGTTGTGTTGTGACTGTTGCTGTTGCAGTTGCAGTTGCTGTGGCAATTGAGGGAAAGACTTTATTTGGTTTTTTTTTGTTGTTGTTGTTGTTTTAATAGTTTTTATTTAAAGAGTGTGGCTAGATTTGATAGTTTTTTTAACATACATTCGTACGTACTACGTACGGAATACATAGATTTTATGGCTTGCCATGTTACGCCTGCCTTTGACAATTTTCAACGCCTTCAATGATTTCAATTGTTGTTATTGTCGGCTGCATGACTGCATGGATGAATGAATGGCTGACTGGCTGGCTGAAAAAGTACGGACGGCGGATTGATGATGACGTTGAGTTGAGCTTTATGATGAGACGTTGTAGCTGGTGGCAAAGTTAAAGCTTAAGCTTTAACATGCCAACAAAACTTACAAACTCTTACATTGGCTGCCGTTTTATTTAGCAGTCAAGCATCTGTTTACTGGATTTTTATTTTTATTTCCTTGCAGGGATTGTTTCTAAGTCTCCAATATTAAAAAAGGGTGTAGAATTTAGTGGCTGACAATTTTTTTTTTTATTTTCCAAAGAAGCCACAAAATTATTTGTTTTCTTCGTAAAGTTTTGTTACTTCTTCTTGCCTTTTTTTATTGTTTTTCAAAGTAAAAATGTTTTCGATTTCGAAAATTTTTCAAAACCCACTCACTTGTTGCTGTTGCTGATATTTTTTATTTTTTTTTAAGGTTTTAATTGAACATTCTTGTTGCAACACAATTCATCATCATTTTCATTAATATCGCGTTAATAATTTAATGTTGCAATAAGTGGCATAAACTTAATGTGGCATAAACAAATACTTATAATGGGTAGCACTTGAAAAGGGTTTGGTTAGCTTTGGTTTGTTTTCATTTGGGTTGGGAAAGAATTTTCTTTACGTTTTTATATGATTCACAATAATTTTTTAAATGTGGACTCAACAGCTGTTCTTAATGCGAAAGGTTAAAGTCCAATATCATATGGTAACCCTAAGCAATATTTGTAAAAAAGGTCTGCATACACCCAAAGGTCAGTGCTCAAGGCACTACTGCCAACTTCACTTGTCCAAACAAACTGTTTTTATTTTCACTTCCCTTTTGTTATGTTTCATTTGTTTTAATCAAGTTTTTCAATCTAAGCATACATAACATAATTGGCCATTACAACCCTTCAGTCAGGATTACGACCTAGCTTCTCACACCACTTATGTTGTGTGCGTTAATTTTATACATGAGTGGCGGGACCCACAGTTTAAAGTCGACTCCGAACGAAAGATTTTTGAGAAGCTTTTCATGGCAATTTTTACTCTCAAAGTCTTGGCGGAACTTGGTTAGTACAGGGACTCCGTTCAGCCGTGGCATCACAACGGGCCGCCATGCATGCTCAAGTGAGCTTTGTGATAAGAGAGCTACCACTCGGACCTAACCTAGGGTTGCCAACTGTTATTTCCTAGAAACAAAATCATATGAGAATTTTTTGTTGTATTGGCTATTGTGAAGGGAAGGTTAGGTTAGGTTAGGTTAGAGGACGTGCACCTGTCGGTCAAAACAAGCACAGTACCCGGTGGTCGAAATTGACTCATTGTACATAGTCCTTAGGGGAGGAAGGAAATTGAGGATATAGGAATGTAGAGAAGGGGAGGAGGGAGAATGGGAAATGGAGGAATGTAAAGAAACAGACACAAAAACAAAACAGGTTGAGAGTGGGACTACCCTTTTGAAGCCCTAGCACCTCTCAACCAGCCCAAGCTACTAATGAATCTGTGAAGAGCCTTGATGTCGGCTCTCGACACAGAACTCAAGCTCTCAAAGAAGGCCCTGCCAAGGGTCCTCAACCTAACCTACAAGGCTGGGCAGTTGCAGAGGAGATGTTCGACAGTCTCCAACTCCTCCTCATCGCAACATACCCTGCATAGTCCGCTGGGAGCTGTTCAGATCCCCCGCTCAGGACCTAATCTCGCAGTGCCCTGTATAAAACCGTGAATTGTGAAGGGAAACTTTCTTAAAAAATAGCACAGAGAAATATTTTCTATGATATTCGTTCTATTCTATAAATTTTTTGCAGGGAAATTAAGTCTTTTAATTATTTTCTTAGATTCAAAAATTATATGGTAAAATTTCTAGTGTTTTCGTACATTCAAACATGAATTGCTCGGGTTTCCATTAAAGCAATTGAAACACTATATCACTTCACTAAAGAGCTCTTGACAATATTTCTGTTTCTCTTAGAACGAAGTGAGATCATGACGTGTGCTATCTAAATGCAACAGGCAGACAATACTCACAGAAATTTTCAGACTATCGGGCCGCCATTAAACATTAAAACTTTCTTGTGTTCTCTCACATTCAAATGTGAATTACTCGGGTTTCTAGTAAAGCACTTGAAACACTACATCACGCCTTAACTAATCGATACAAAGTGGGTCTAAAGAGTTCTTGACAACATTACAGTGTCTATTAGAGTGACGTGAGGTCATGATATGTGCTAGTCTGGGTACAGCAGATTAACATACTAATCACGAGGCTACCGGGCCATCATTAAACGTTGAAACTCTCTAAAGCCCTGGTATTTCTACCTTCATAGCGATAACACAGTCCTGCATGGGTTTTGCAAATAAGATGCCTCCAGTTATTCCCAAAGGCATTTTGCCCCCGCTGAACTCGAATCTTTCCATCACGTCAGATATTCGAGAAAAAGGAGGTTGAATCCCTCCTAAAAAATGCGTTTTTGACCATTTTTGAAAAATTGTAAAGCTAAACATTGTCGTGTTCAGAATATTGACAATTGATCTTTGCTCTTTAAAAAGACTCCAAAGCCAATTTAATTACATGCACCCTTAAAGTAGGGGGTCGAGTGGTTTTATATCAAGGAATGCGAGAGGTAAAGAAACACATTACGGAAGTCCTTAAAAATTAATCAGATTTACTTGAAAATTATTACTTAAGAAGTTTCGGGGTTGCTGATTACAGATATTCATTCAGATTTTAAAAATTCAAAATGGCCAATCCAATATGGAGGTCGAGGTTTATAAAAAATTAATCGGATTTACATGGAAATTGCTACCATTGCTAAAATAAGCCGCCATTTTGATTTTTTTTTTTTAATTTGAATGAAGATCTGTAATCAGGAGCCCCAAAAAACTTTGAGTAATGATTTTCAAGTAAATCTGATTAATTCTTAAGGACCTCCGTAATGTGTTTTTGAACACAGATTCGTGTTCAGCGCGAAAAATGCCGTCATATTTGCACAAAAAAAGGCCAAATTTTCAGGGCTGTTTAATTATTGACATTATCTTACAGGCACCTGACACCTTCTTTAGGTTTAGGGCTTTTAGGGCCAGCAACTCTCTAACTCTATCGAAGTCGCCGTGGTCTAGTGGGTAGTGTGTTGGCTTACTAGACAAAAGACTCGGTTTCGAATCCTAGGTCAGACAAAAAATATTTCTTCCGCGACTTCCTCTCAGCAGATTTCTGGCAAAGACACTGAGATAAAAAATTGCCATGAAAAGCTTCTCAAAAATCTGTCGTTCGGAGTCGACTTTAAACTGTTGGACCCGCCACTCATGTATAAAATTAACGCACACAACATAAGTGGTGTGAGAAGCTAGGTCGTAATCCTGACTGAAGGGTTGTAATGGCCAATTATGTATGTAACTCTATAACATTTCCATTAATCCAGAGCTTCTAATATATTTAGTGATTTGCCAAAATAATTATCTTTCGTTATGAAAACTGCACCTCATTGTGACCAGAAACCCAAGCAGTTCCGACTTAGACCTCGAGAGAAAGGTTCTAAACAAAGAAACTTGAATATTTCTTTAAATAATTCATTTAGGAACGATCTGATCCAACGGAGATTATAAAATCAGTAAAGAAAAGTATTGGACATTAATGCAGCGCCATATCTTAGCACTTAATTACCAAAGATCCTTACCAAATTTTAAAAGAGTATGTACCTGAAATCCCAGGTCAGACATCAAAACGAAAAATATTTCTTCGGCGACTTCCTCTCAGCAGATTTCTGGCAAAGACTCTGAGAGTAAAAATTGCCATGAAGAGCTTCTCAAAAATCTGTCGTTCGGAGTCGACTTTAAACTGTAGGTCCCGCCACTCATGTATAAAATTAACGCACACAACATATGTGGTGTGAGAAGCTAGGTCGTAATCCTGACTGAAGGGTTGTAATGGCCAATTATGTATATACGTACCTGAAAGATGGCATCCCATCTTCCCAAGACCTGCTTAGCATAGAGAAAACTTAATGAAACTAAAACAGAACAGAGGTATAATAAAGACACTGTGGTGGATTTTTAAAACAAATTTCCTTAAAATTCCATACCTTCGGAATAATTTGTCGATTTTACAAACAACAAAATTTAAAGAAAAATAATGCCCACAAAATTTTGTTTAATATTTGCTGACCCCTTGTGTAAGAGTAGAGTTCTTTAGTTCTACTGTCTGTTGATAGTCACCACCCCTAATTAAGACTGACATTTAGCAGAAACAAACATTTTCATGTTGCATGGAAACCTTCAAAAACTTAGAATAAAAAAAACAAAAACAAAATAAAAATTTTGTTGGAAAATAATTTCAGCATTCGAATGAATTATTGGCCACAGATTTGAAAAGACATGGAAAAGCGAAACAAGAAAATCCACTTAAAACTAGTATCAGGAGAGAAAAACACAGTCTGCCGATAAACCGTACAACAAATTGTGTGTGAGCGTATAAACAATTATTAATTATTACAAGAACAACTAAAATTTGTTTTCAAATAATCGCGCATCAAACCTAATCAGACAATAAATCACAAAATGTATGAACGAACCGAACTGATCCGCAACGAACATCATTGCAAATGCAATGCTGCAATGGCAGGCAGGCAGGCAGGCAGCATCTCAACAATCGCATCAGTCGCCGCCTGCAACTTATGGGCATGAATGAAGAGAGAAAAATCTTCGGCAAATAAAAAATAGAGTCACAAAATTCCATGTGTGTGAACAACAAAAACAACAACAAAGACTATACTCCTGTACAATAATAACAAACAAACAATTTGGCAAATTAATTTAATGTGTGATTAGATTAAAAATTCTTCATTTTTCTTGGCGATTGTTTAAAAAAATATTGAATTTTTACAGAAACAACAACAATACTAACACACCAGGAAGTTACCGCTGATCAAACTAGACAATCTGATACCCTACACCTACTATATAAGAGGCTTATATGTGTGTGAAAGATAGATTTTAAAAACTCCCTAGACGCAAACCAAGTCAGTTAACAGAGCTCTGTTATGTTACTAACAGAATTCTGTTAAAAACTCAATTTAAGACTTAGAAAGTTAGGTTATGTTGGAGTGGGTAGCTCTGATACCAAAAGCTTACTTGAGCATGCATAGGGGACCGTTGTGACACCACAGATGACCATAATCTCTATACTGACCAAGTTCCTTCAAACCAGGGAAGAATAAGAAGTTGGTTAGTGCAAGAGCTGAACATTTAATTCACAGCTACCCCACGCTAGAAAACCAGCCCGAAAATTTGAAGATATAACTTTGACATCAATGGAGCTAAATAACCTATATTTGTAACAAATATTCGCTACTCATAAGTACTCAGTTTTGTTTGAGTATGAGTGATTCAACAGTTTGAAATTCAACTACTCTGATTCATTCGTACTCAGTACAGTATAGGTTGCAATGAGTATGAGTACAAAGCGTTGACATCAAACTCATAACATTCGAAATATGTTTGATTCATAAGAAGTCTACTCATTTAGATTCATAAATATAGAAAAGTACTTCTAATACTTATAAATGATTCGAGTAATTCGAGTAATTCGAATCATTTATCAAAATTTACAGTCTTAGTTGTTGTTGCATTTACATACAAAGAAAAAAGGAAAGACAAAGACAACAAGCAAAACAAACACACAACCTTCTTGGGAGTATTGTGGTTTTCGTACGCGAATCCATATGTTAATTGAAGAGGAGAATATTGGCAACATTTGGTTTCAACAGGACGGCGCTGCATGCCACACAGCCGTAGCTACACTCGATGTTTTGCGCCATGTTTTTGAAGATCGCATTATCAACCGTAGAGCTGGTGTCGTTTGGCCACCTCGGAGCTGCTATTTGATAACGTTGCCTTATTATTTGTTTTGTGCCGTCAAGGATAAGTGTTACGCTGACCAATCAGAGCCAATTGACACTTTAAAGGACAATATTCATGAAGCCCATTGGTGAGTACAGCTGACACAATCGATGTGTTTAAAAATTGAACCGATCGTGTAGGAAACTGCATGGCCAGCCGAGCCAGCCATTTGAATAAAATTATTTTCCATTATTAACCCGAAGGATTATACTTTCAAATATAAAAAAAATTGAGAAAATATTCAAAAAGTTTTTTTTAAAGCATTTTCAAAAAGAAAGGAAGTTATTTGGCGGACCCTTTATAAGTATGACTCGAATCTACTCATCGTTTTGAATACTTATTGCTGATCCCTGACCTGTACCTTGCAAGGGATAGGCATTGACAAAGAAAGTGGATAACAGTCTCCTCTTCCTCAACAGATTTGCACTGACGGCAAAAGTCTTTCTTTCCGAGTGTCTTCTTATAACACAGTGACCTGTAAACATGCCCACTGTGATCGAGATTACGTAACGACCAAGTTTTAGTAACTGATTGGTGTGCCTTGTATCCTTCAAGGGCCATGTGATACCAGTGGTAGAGCAGGATAATTTTTGCGTTTTCCCGCAAATGGTCACTTAGTGAGTTTTAAAACCTAACATGTCAGAAAATTTCAAAATCTACTATGAAAACTCGCTCTGTTAAGGGTTCTGGCGATTAATTTAGTTAAAGAGGCGTAATATTCACCATTCACTGTTAGAGCTCTGTTAACTAACTTGGTTTGTGTCCCGAGGAAGTGGATTTTAAAATCGAAATTTATACACATGAGGCCCCTTAGAGTTATAATGACGGATCCAGTAAATTCTATTCGTAAGTAAAAGCAAATCAAATCGCATCTATTCTTGACCCCGAGTTTATTAGTCCAAATTTGTATGATTTTAATATGTGCTATGGTCAGCTGCGTATAAGACCCAGAGAATTTTCGTTTATAAGATTTGTTTCTCTTTCTTTTCTTGGCATGATGTTAAAGAAAAATATTAAAAAAAAAACAGTTAAGATGAAATTAATAGCACTTCCGGCAGAATAGGTATGTAGGTAGGTAGAGGTTGCTGCCTATCCAAGAAAAAACTTGGCCTTATTGGGCCCACATTTATTTACTATCCCCTAGCCTCGAAACCACTCGGAGGTCCTGATGAAGCGATTCAAGCTGTTAATGTCAATCTTTGACAGTTCCTCCAGATCATCCATGTAGTAAGTACCCAATAATTAAAGGACATGCTAGAGTATCCAATTACCGATTTGCGTGGAAATACTTGATTAATGAGCATGAGGGAACATAACAGCACTAGCATCACTGGTTGTGCTATATTGTTTTCATCTACTGTAGGCTATTAAATAGAAAAAACAAAAACGATCTCACAGTACTCGTAGTAGTAAACGGTCATTGGCTGAAGATTTCTAAAGGAAAAAAAATTTATTTTTCAAGTTTAGGGTCAATTTCTTTAAGCCATTAATAGTTTTATAGTTTATTTGATTTGTTGTTGTTGTTATGCTGTTGTTGTTATGCTGTTGTTGTTGTATAATAATTTTGATTAATATTTTTGGAATGAAAATGATGATTTTTGCGGCTCTATGAACAGATTTCGTTTTGTTTTAATTAGTAACGCTTATTAAAGTGAATCATCATTTTGGCGTTTTGAAATCTTCTTCGGCGTCTAAATATTTCTGTTAATTTAAAACTTTTTTTTTTTTCTTTCCTGATTTTTTTCTTTTTGTTTTGTTAGATTAAATTTCAATTTGTTTTACGCTTTAATGTTGAGTGATTTGGGGTTTTATGGTTGTTTTAAATGCTCGTCGAACGGAATTTGAAACGCATAATTAAAGGATTAAAATGTGATTTTAAATTAAAAAATTTATTTTTATGTAGGTTTTGGAGGCATTTTATACGAAATACTTCCTGCTGGAATTTATTATTAAGAGGCCACACGTGTGTTGATTATTTATATTCCAGTTAATACTATGGGAATTTCGATATACTCCTGTGCATAATAATAGGTCCAGAATGTTTATTTTGACGATTTTGTGCTTCAAAAATAACATATTGACGACATGGCGATATAACGATGTCTGCCTTTATTTTGACGATTTTTAGCAATAAAAAATTTACATCATATTCTTTACTTTTGTACATTAAAAGCCATTTTATGTAAGCTTTGTATTTACTTTGCAATTTACTTTTGCAAATTAAGGTTAGTAATAACAAGGAATTCCTGTAATGATTTTTCTGTATTTTATGGGTTTTTAATCCCTTAAATAATATTACCATTGGAAGAACAAAGGACAAAGCACAGGGTATTGATGGCTTTGTGTTTGGAACTAGGATGGAAATATCTTATGGCAAGGAGGACGCTAGGTTTGAATATTTTTATATAACAAGTTCTGCAGGAATTGTGTTTCATATACGATCTAGCTGACCTGACGAACTTCGTCCAGCCCAAACTAGATTTTTTTTATTGTCCAAAATAGGTCACATTATATATTTATTGTAATACGCAGAATTTGTTGCTGCTGTACTGGCTCCAGAAGTCGCCGTGGTCTAGTAGGTAGTGTGTTGGCTTATTAGACGTAAAAGCCAGGGTTCGAATCCCAGGCCAGACATCAAAACAAAAACAGAAAAAATATTTTTTCAGTTATTTCCTCTCAGCAGATTTCTGGCAAAAACTCTGAGAGTAAATAAAATAGCCATGAAAAGTTTCTCATAAAATCTGTCGTTCGGAGTCGACTACACAACATAAATGGTGTGAGAAACTAGGCCAATAATCCTGACTGATGGGTTCTAATGACCAATTATGTATGTATGTACTGGCTCCAAAACAAAAAACTAACAGTCATACACATTGTATACGTATATATGTAGTTATAAACTATCCAATTAGTCGACTTATAGGTATCTCTTAAAGGGGCAGGGTTGCCAGGTCCATTTTTAATGAGTATGTTGATATCGATTCTACGAACTTACACACCAAATTGCATTTGTCTACGGTTATAATGTTCTTAGATATTCAATTTTAAGAGTTCGCCACGCCTACTTTTTGTTATAGCGAATTTTTTAACCATCTAATAAGCTTTTGAACAAAAAAAAAATTAAAAAACGTTTCAGTAGTTTAGGAGTTATAGATATCACTTGAAGAGGAAGGGTTGTCACGCACATTTTTGGTGGAATTGTCGATATCGACTCCACGAACTTATTTATTTTATTCGTTTACGATCAATATGTACATAAATATTCAATTTTAACGATTTGCCACGCCCTATTAACATTTAGGATTATGAAAAATAGATGTTGTCCAATTCTCTGACCTAACCGATGTGCACCACAAAATTTCATGAAAATCGGTCGATGTATTTCAAAGGCGTGACACCAAAATTTTGTATATTTGATAGTTCGCCTAACAAACTAATTTTATCTCTAACGCAGAGTGCAATCCACTGGCCAATCGACCACATAGGGATGTGCTCGTCGAGAAAGACGAGTGTTACGTAGGAATATATGATTTTCATGAACACGTTCTCTTATTTCGCTCGAGCATAATCCATTGCAGTAGCGATAGAACAGTGAAACACAAGCCACATTGCAACGATGCTCCAATGAATCAATAGAGTTATTAACGAGCTACTACGGCCTTTCCTGTATAAGGTCACGAAGTGAAGTATTTATTGTACCGTCTTAAGACAAAAATGTAGCACTTCTAGCGAACATCACACTGAATTTTCATGCCCATAACGTCAAGATCTTCTAAATCCCTACTATTTACACCACACATGGTTATAGATGATGCAATATTATAGAAATGTGTTGCACACTGTGCACAGTGATTCCAACAAACAAATTCTCTCCGTAATGCAACCGATTTGTCAAACTACCAAGAGTACATATGCTATACGCATAAGCACAATATTCATAACTGATCAGGACAATCCTTCAATCAGGATTACAATCTAACAATCTCACACTCGTTATGTTGTGTGTGTTAATTATATCCAAAAGTGGCAGGACCGGACCTACAGTTTAAAGTCGACTCCGAACAACAGATTTTTTTTTTTTTGAGAAACTTTTCATGGCAATTTTTTATTTACTTTTAAAGTTTTTCCTAGAAATCTGCTGACAGGAAGTCGCCAAGAAATATTTTTTTCAAAAGTCACCGTTGTCTAGTAGGTAGTTTGTTGGCTTATTAGACGAAAGGTCCGAATTCAAAACCCATGTTAGACATGAAAACGAAAATACGAAGCTATTTCTTAGGCGACTTCCCCTCTGCAGATTTCTGGCAAAAACTCTGAGAGTAAAAATTGCTATGAAAAGCTTTTCAAAAACAGTCATTCGGAGTCGACTTTAAACTGTAGGCCAGTTATTTATAAGAAGCTTGGACGTTGTACAATAGGTCAATTCGACCTGCGGGTACTGTTGACAAGTACACGTTGTCTAACCTAACCTAATATTTTTGCTGTTTTCGTTTTGATGTCTGACCTGTGGTTTGAATCTTGGCCTCACGCCTAATAAGTCAACACACTACCTCCTAGACTAGGGCAGCTTCTCAACAACCGCAACAGGGAAAATTAATTCGTAAAGAAAACATTTAACTACTGGCCTCTCCTTCATTCATTGCTTATTCTTGTCACAGCTAGTGACACTCAATAGTGTCCATTCCCATGTCCATTCAGGACGGACTGACTGCAATATTTCCATTTAAATTTTGTGCATTTCAATTATACAATTCCATCACTTTTGCCACTCATAACATTTCCATATTGACCGATATACTATGTGATACGATCGATCTTTTCCTAAGCAAATAATGATGCTATGATCGCCAATGCCAGTAGTTGTTATGGTTCTTGGCTTCAATCACCACACACTCGATCATTTGTTGTTGACTGTCTGTCATATGATGGCAAGTCATTGTTGTCGTTGTCGTTGACGACATCGATAGTTTGTAATAAAACGGTATTGTTTGTAAACTTGCAACAAATATGGAAATGTTAGACATTTTTTTTTGTTTCCTATCAGAGAACAAAGTACCAACAACAACAATGGAAAAGGCACTCATCGTAGGCCACCATCAAAAATCCAAAATAAAGAAAAAAATTTTAACAACAAACCAACCCAATGAAAACAAAAAACGAAAACAACAACGATAAAACACCAGAGTCAACTAATATAGACAACAACATTAGATGAACAACAACAGTAACAACAGTATCAAGAGATTCTTATTATTGGCAGCATAGAGAGAGGACATCGTAAGCCACTGTGATCACCACGCTGATTACTGTAGATCAGACCGGCCAGAAAAAAAACCCAAGACAACGTGAAGGAAAAGAAAACATATCGACGAGTATCAATGACCAGCCAGAGTTAGATTTTATTGTGTTGCATTTGTAACTGAACTGTTATTGTTGTTGTTATTTGTTATTCGTTTTACTTTTTTTGGTCATTTTAATGTTGAAACACGGCTTGATACCGCCGCTGTTCTATGCTCCGCACACAGCAAAGGCCACAAATCGTCATACACCACACCACACCAGCGAACAAATTGAGTGATTGTAACTGTACGATCGGAAATGGGATAAATGATCTCATAGATCTCATTGTAGATAGATATACGAGGGTAATAACAAAGACAGGCTGATGTTACAGGATGTTGCAAAATGGTGTGTTATTTTAATTTCTTAGGATCTGGCCGATGATCATGAGTTCTATTTCTATTTAATGTGAGCCAAATCTTGTGAACTTGAATTTATTTTCTGCACTTTGGGAATGGAGAACACTATCGCACCTACAGCGATAAAGGTAACTAGTCTAGGAAGATAAATTTGAATTTAAAAACCAAAGATGCAAACCCACACTTTTAGCAGCGCAATGTCTTGCTTCTAACAGGGTAAACTTTGATATTAACAAAGCACTGTTAACTGTTTAACAGTGCCAGTAGATTAGCCTTCTACTTTGCAATTATTGCAGACTATTAGGATGGTAGGTGGAAAGAGGACCCTCTGTACTTCCATTTGCAGATATGTAGCCCTTATATGTGTACCTTATATGTTCTAAAATGTCTACTGAGCTTCTGGAAAATTTTCAAGCAAAAAATTTATATTTTCAAAGGCAATTTTCCCAATACCATATCACTTTATATGTCACTATGGTGCTGATTCCATAAAGAGGTCTTGGAAACTTCCTTTGCATATACTATGGTTGTGCGTAGACCCAGACTATTTCCTAAAATTAGCTCCTAAAGAAGTGGACTTGTTCAGAGGGACACTGTTAAACAGCTAACAGTCCTCTGCGCACAGAAAAAATTATCGCCAAAAAAGAGTCAAACAATCGCATGTTTGAAATTAATTTTGTTTTTAACAAATATTTTTTATTGTTTCAAATATTATTTTTGTTTGGTTTTTATGTTCTTCCAAACACTAATGACAACTTAAAAAATTATAATAAACGCTCTCTAGTTCATTCAATTTATCGCTTTTTCCTATGAAATAATGAACGCGCTTTACTTTTTGCGTTTTTTTTTAATATATTTTATAGTACACAACACCGCACCAAAAATTTAAACTACAACGAATGATCAGTTGCACGCTTTTATACACTTGTATACATATACATACATACATACATACATGCTTGGAATAATACAAGAAATAAGGGTGGGTTTTGAAATACTCATAATGTTCTTATTGCTTTTTTATATACGTTAGAGATTCTCTCAGCAAAGAAGGCTGTGAATTTTGTTGCTGACGTCTATGTGCATTTACAATTATAGCTGAAAGCAAAGTGCGACTTATTAAAAAATATACAAATGCAGGCTTTTAAGGTTTGTCGCGTGCATCATTGATTGTGAATAACTTCTTTTGTTGCAACGAATAAGGAAATCTAACGGTAAAAAAATTGTGTGTATTCAGAAAAGAAAAGAACTTGGCAAAAACGTTGTTGAGATTTTAATTTTATTCTGTGTTAAAAAGTTGAGCGTTGAAGTGTTTAAAGAAAGTGAGTGAATTATTAAAAGTAAAAATAAATAGTAATAAAAAAAAAAATTAATAGTGAAATAAAAAACGAAAAGTGTTTGTGTATGATTGGTACGTATTTAAGAAAATATTTTAAGTGTTATCTTAGGATTTTCGAAATCGTTTTTATCCAATTATTTTTGCAGATTCTGCCTAATGCACATATCCGAAATGAAGCTAAATGCTATTGAAAGTGTTGAGTTAATAAGGAAGCGGATAAATATAGAGAGTTTATTGAGAATGGCATATCATCGGATTGTGGCATAAGTTCTACGTGCATTTTTTACTGAATTTCCATCATTTCATTGCACTGAAAACTACAGTGTTGTTGTTATGCATGATCTATTTGAAGGCGTTTGCCACATCGTGATATGTGAATCTTTGCTACATTTTATAAAAACATTGAATTACTTCAGCATCAATACGCTAAATAATCGATTGGCAAATTTTAAGTATGATGGACATGATTTTAAGAAATTTTTAAGTTACGGCCTGTCTACATAAAACCATCAGGTTTTCATTTGGTAAATTTCTGATATAACAATATTTTTATATAGATATATAACTTATATGTTGTAATTCTCCTTTTTCTTTTAGATTGATATAGATTTCTCCCTAAAATTTCCGATGGCCAAAAAATTTACATGAACGATGGTCTCAATTTTGCCAACAAATTGTATGCATTTTAAAAACTAAAATTTCTTCCGCATATATTTCTAAAATGCTTGCCGATATTGAGTCCAAAATGATGGTAAAAATTCTAATTTAAAATATAAAATTTATTTTAATAAATACTTTTATTACAGAGTCTAAAATATTTATGATCTTCTGTTTTTTACACAATCTCTTCCCACCACAACTAAAAGTTTCCACGGAGTCTAGTGGCTCAAAAATACGAAAGAAGTATTCAATTGCTGATTCTCAAGAAAGATTCGCAATAATAGCAAATACTTCAGAGAAATTAGAAATTAAACTCAAATTACTGAAGCTACAATGCCGAAATATACAACCAAGATTATTAATTATAGGTGAAATATGCACTATTAAATCTGTTTTTGTTTTTGTAGATAACGTTAAATATCCAATTTTAACATTTTTAAATGTTCTTGATGCATTATTTAAAATATTTTTTTTTTTTTATTTAATCTTCAATATCCGGAAGAATCGGATGTTTTTTATAATTTTATACAATCATTTTTATACGATTTACCTACTGCAAAAAAGTATTCAAAAGTATTTTTGGTAATAAAAAATTTCTGTTTTAAATTATATTAAATAAGCTCTAAAAGTTATTCTGTTACTTTATTTTATTTTAAAGATACAAAAGTAATTCATTTTTATAACATTTAAAATAACTATTTTCTCATAAATAATAATTTTTTACATTCATGTTCACGACAAATGAAGAAAGAAACATGTCCATATGATTTTTATAAGATTTAATGAAAAATGAATGGAAATAATTTTGTTAACCAACTTTAAAACTAAACAATTTATTTTTTACCTTTTTACGATTTTATGTTAAAAACGAATGAATTACATTTAGTTATACATAATTATTATTTGTCGTTGAAAAAGTAATAAATATTTTATATTATCTGAACACAATAATTTTATATAAATTTATAAATGTATTTTAAAGAATTTGTGTTAAATTAAAAAAATTAATAAAATATTTGTAAACGTTTCATCTGTTAATTTAAATAATAAAACTATAATAATTTTACTTGTTTCTGTTTGGATTTATTTAAAACCGGGGCATTTTTTAAATAAACTACTTATTGGTTCAAACAATAAATTCTTTGATAATTAGTCTAAAACATAATAAATGTTATGTTTGTTTTAGTGAATATATTTGTTTGAAATTGTATTAAAAATTTCAAACAAATTTCTTATTGGTTCAAACAAAAAATTTGTTTGAAAATTAGTGTAAAATTTAATAAAAGTTATGTTTGTTTTAGTTAAAAAATTTGTTTGAAATTGTACTAAAAATTTCAAACAAATTACTTATTGATTTAAACAAAATAATTGTTTGAAAATTATTGTAAAATTAAATAAAAGTTATGTTTGTTTTAGTTAAAAAATTTATATGAAATTGGAAATGAATTTTGATTAACTTTTTTGGCTAATGACATAATTATTTAATTGAGAAAAAATGCTTTTTCTTTTCAAATAATTTTTTACGAATTTGTTCGCTGAATATACAATTTTCGTTGTAGGTCGGATTTTAGACAATTTTGTATTTGATTCAGTGATTTTTTGAATTGAATCAGTTATTTATTTTTTTCTGTGCGAATAGCAAATTTTGCTCTGTTAACGCCAAATGTTGCGTTGCTAAAATTTATGGATTGCGTCTTGGATACTTAAATTCGAATTTTTGTTCACACACATGTAACCACTTTAGCAATTATGCGCTACCAGGCACTGACCTCTTTGTAGGATTTAATATATCGTGTTTCAATATCTATCTCATTGGGACGATTCAGTATCGATTTGGGCTTCCTAGATTGATTATTTGAAGGAACATAAACATCTCCTGATGTGAATTTATGGATGAGTAGTGTGAACAGCAAAGACCAGCAATGAATCGTTTTTCATTATTCATAAGCTTACATGCCACAACAATATTGAAATTTACACTCTGATTCATTCATACTCACTTACACACTCAGTGATGATTTATAAGTTTAGGTTGCAATGCAGTATGAGTACAACGTGTGGACATCAAACTCATACCATTCGAAATATGTTTGAAGCTTTGTCGTTTAGATTCATAACTTTAGAAAAATACTTGTAATACTTATAAATACCCCTCGAGTGACTCGAATCATTTATAAAAATTTACAGTTTTAGTTATTGTTACATTTACAATAAAAGAAAAGAAGACAAAAAAGACAGAGCAGCATGCAAAGCAAACACGCAACCACTTGGTGAGTATTTTAATGTTCGTACGCGATTCATACTTATTTTGTGCTTCATGTATATTTTGAGTTATGGAGAATCGAAATCAACAACACATCATACGTGTTGTTAAGTATGAACTATGATGGGTACAATGTTGACATCAAACCCATACCATTTGAAATATCTTTGATTCATAAGCTTAATCATTAAAATTGATAACTTTTTTGAAAAATACTCGAGTGACTCGAATAATTCGACAAAATTCACAGTCTTAGTTGTTATTACAATTACAACAAAAGAAAAAAAAAACAAAAAGAAGATTCTACTCATTTTTTTAAAAACTCAGAGATCAGAATTGATAACTTTTGAAAAAAACTCGAGTGACTCGAATAATTCACAGTCTTATTTGTTGCTGCATTTATAACAAAAGTAAAGAAGACAAAGACGATTCTACCATCTCTTTAAATACTCATTGCTGATCTCTGATTCTCACTGATATCCAGACGTATGAATCTTAAAATATTCAACGTGTGGGAAGGTCTGGTGCCTTCTATGTAAGTGAATTTTGAAAGAAAACCTCCAGTTTTTTATCAACAAGTTGGCTCAGACTCAAATGAAAGCTATTCTACAACAATTATATCAGCAACACTTATCTTTTAAACTTAAGCAACAAGAAGCCTATATTGAAGCAAGCTTAACATTGAAAATTGTAGTGGAGCGGCCATATCATCATTAGCAATCATAAAAATTTATATGAAATACTCAACGTTTAAGAAACCGAAGGGCTAGTATATGAAAAGGCGTGAAGATAACAGCGACTACATATCGATGCCTCCGTTCTATAACATTCTAAGTCGAAAAAGTGTATTTTGAGTTATGAGCTCTCAAAGTTTTCACGCGACATACGACTTTATGCGTATTCTAAGTAGATTTTTCCCTATAACTTCGGAACGGAACGGTGCATCTTAACCAAATTTTGACTTTAAGTTAAGATTTAAGTTCGAGAACGTAGAATTTAAAAACTTAGAACGTTATAGAATGGAGCCGTCTATATGAAAGATGTAGAGTCACATACAAGATGGAAGTCAGTCATATGCCTCCAAGAGGTAAAGTGTTAAGAAAAAGAAACCTACAAAGACATGATACCCAAAGAGTATTTTTCTAGATAGAGACATGATCGTATGGCTTCGGATTGGGTATCTAACCCAGGCTAGTTTAAAGACCTTAGCAGGGGGTCTATACATCGTTTATTTTATTTAGCGAATGCAAGGCTTCTAAAAATAAGCTGGCAATACACTTTACGATACGCGGCTTGTTTAGTTAACGAGTATGTCTAGAGCTTAAGACTGACTCTAGATACTTTGTGGCAATCATTATTACAGGAATTGTGTCTTGATTTGACTTTATAAAACCACATATTTTGGAACTATTAAGGAGTGCCGTATCACCTTGAAAAACACCCTTTTTTAAATCAATTTAATGGAAGTATGTTGGCAACATGATAACCTTATGCAGCAGCAAAGCAATCCAAAGCAAAGCTGGACAATTGAATCCTCGGACGAGAGTGCAGTGATCGATGATCATCATTGTCGTCATCAAACATAAAAATGAAGGACTGATGAACAAAGACATTTCGTATCCATAGTAGCGTAATTTTTGCTTTCTTCTTAACATTTTGCTGTTGAAACAATTATTGTTTACAACATGTCCGTCCGTCCGTCTGTCTGCGTCTTTGTCGTCTTTAACATTTCGGTAACGAGTATGAAGAGTGACTACAAGAGTGCGAGACTACTTTGGGGGAAAAGAGAAGAAGAAGAAGAAAAAAACTTGAATTGGAAATGGAAAATATTATGTGAAGCAGTGATTTGTGTTCTTTGATTTGCAATGGGAAAACGAAAAAGATTTTCTTTCTTCTCTCCATGCAGAGCTGTGAATGTACAAATTCCTTTTGTCCACAATCGCCTGGCTTTATGCCTGTCAAGTGGGCTAAAATCGAGGATGGATTTGTTAGAAACTCATGCACACAAATGATAAGCCACAGCAATTCTGTAAATGACTTGGTGACTCTGATCATGGCGATCATGGCGTTGGGCCTGGATCAGATGCTTGCATTGCTGCTGCTTGTTGCCTATGCTTCTGTGATGGTGTTGACGATGGCGATGGTGATGACGATGATCATGATGATGATGACAGTGGTGAGGATCATTTGGTTGTTTATTCGTTTTGTTGGTTGTGATCGTTATTTTAAAAGTGCTGCTAGTGGCGCCTTTAGTTGCTTGTCTTTTCTATTCTTTTTTTCTTCTATTCTACACCGCTTTTGTTTAAAGTTTTTGAATAAATTTTCTATACTGCCTGTGTATCCATGCGCCTGTCTGCTTACTGTTACTGTTGGACTGGACTGGACTCTCACATAAATAATATTCATGTGGCATGAATTTTGTCTTCCATTATTGCTGCTGTGATGATTTCCAATGTTCTAGCATCGGTTGTTGCAACGTTTGTTGCATCGCTTGTTGCATTTACAATAGATTTTGTGTTATTGTTGTAATCAATTTGCTGTATGACATGGTAACCTGATTTTAGCGAAAAAAAGTTGTAGTTCTTTAACATCACCACCACCATCAGGAGTGAATTTCTTTTTAGCAAAGTCACTTGCATAAATTTAAAGAAGAAGAAGAGAGAGAAATGAAATCTAGATTCAGGAATGATGATAAATTCTTCAAATGAAATTTTTTTTTTTTTGCATTTAAAATTCAAAAACATTTTATAAACAAAACAAATTGAAACGAAACGATTTTGCAGCGCATTTTTTTTTTTTGTTTGAAAGAGAAATCCATTGGTTTTTTGGTTGAAGAAAATTACAATTGACACAATGGCAAGGAAAAGTTTTAATTTAAAATTTCTTTATTTCCTCGGATGCTGAGACCGCTTATCGTTGCATAGCCCTTAAATACTAAATCAGTCAACGCAGGCAGTTCCATAATTAGCCGATATTATAAAGAGAATATTTTTACGTTTTTTACCTTTTAAAACCGTTTAAAATATGATTTGTGTTTAGTTTTAATTACATACACACATAATTGGTCATTTTACAACCCTGCAGTCACGATTACGTCCTAGCTTCTTACACCATGTTGTGTGCGTTAAAATTAATTATTTCATGTGAATTGCAACAACCCTTTAGTCAGGATTAGGACCTAGTTTCTCACACCACCTATGTTGTGTGCGTATATTTATACACATGAGTGTTAGGACCTACAGTTTAAAGTCGACTCCGAGCAACAAATTTTTGAGAAGCTTTTCATAGCAATTTTATTTACTCTCAGAGTTTTTGCCAGAAGTCTGATGAGAGGAAAACGGCAAAGAAATATCTTTTATAGCTTCGTTTTAATGTTTTTCCTGGGATAATAAGCCAACACACTACCTACTAAACTACCGTGAGTTTTAATTTTAATTAAAATTTTTTATTATTCGCACAATTATGTCTGCCAATGTTCGTTCACCACTTGATGTAAACAACAACAATTGCTTTGTTTGTTATTTATCTGTTTACACCATTTGCATAAACACTAACAATTACTAGACAATTGTTCGACAGATCTTTGCAACGGAGATCTTCAAACCACGATTACATACATACATACGTAATTGGTCATTTTACAAGCCTTCAGACAGAATTACGACCTAGCCTCCCACACCACTTATATTGTCAGCATTAATTTTACACAAGATTGGCAGTACCTACAGTTTTTAAAGTCGACTCCGAACGACAGATTTTTGATAAGCTTTTCATGGTAATTTTTATTTACTCTCAGAGTTTTTGCCAGAAATCTGATGAGAAGAAATCGCCGAAGAAATATTTGTTGTTTATATTCCGTTTTTGGTGTCTGACCTTACGTCTAATAAGAGAACACACTACCTACTAAACTTTAGCGATTTCCAATTTTAATTAAAATTTGTTATTATTCGGACATTATTCTGTGTGGCCCTGTTCACCACTTGATGTAAACAACAACAATTGCTTTGTTTGTTATTCCACTATTTACACACTTTGGATAAACACTAACAATTACTAGACAATTGTTCGGGGAATTTTTGTAACGGAGGATCTTCAAACCAGGATTATTCTCTTCAACACACACACAGCCACACAAGACTGACCGAACTTCACTAACTCACTCGCCTGCTTTATCTTGCCTTTTTTTAACGTCCACGGCCTGGCACTAACCCACCCTTACCCGACCGCGGAGGGTTCGTCCCAAGACCATGAACAGCCCGAGCCTTGCCAATCATCAAACTAATATGATCAATAAAAGGCAATTTCATATCGAATAATACTCCCAAATCAAGAAATGTAGTCACTTATTTATAGAAATTTGGCATTCGAAATTGCATAAAACGAACGATGTATAGACCCCTCTTAAGGTCTTTAAACTAGCCTGAATACAGTGGACCCTCGGTTAACGAACGCCCCACATAACGAACCGAACCTTTTTTTTGAAGAAAAAAGTATCGTTATACGAACGAAATTTTGCATAACGACCAAAAAAGGGGGAAAACCTTAATTGCATGTAAAATTTCTTTATAGCAACGAAACAGGGGAATTCCCGAATATTGAATGGCCTCAGTAAGAGAACTCTTGAATCTTTCAGGAAAAAACTTTGACCCAAACACTTTGCCAAAAGCACTCAACGCAGTATCTACTGATTCAATAGCCAACAAAATTATATTTGAACAGATTGGGTTAGAGGTGGATAGCAATGGCATGCCTGAGCTTATGGCAGAACACAATGAAGATCTGACTACTGAAGACCTTGTGATATTGCAATGTGCTTTAGAACAATAAGTTGAGCAATCTACTTTACGGGATGAGAAGATAACAGAAGAACCATAATCGTCTAGTGGAATCAGAGAAATGCTGTATTCATGGGAGTCTGTGGCATCATACATTAAAAAGCAATCAAACAGTGGCTGTACGTGCAACAGAATTATTTAACGACAATGCTGTGTCTCGTTTCCAACTAGGCAATTAGGTATGCCTGTATCCATTTAAAAAAAAAATTATTTTTTCTATGAGTTGAAGCACAGCAACAGCATCTTGGAAAGAAATTCTATCAGATTTTGCTTCTTTAACTTAAAGGGTCTATAAATTGAAGTTTTTTTTCTGGATAATGGTGATTCAACAGAAGTTCGACTGTAATCTACTTATTGCCACTGTTAAACAGCTAATTATCCACAACTAATTATATTTTCGCTGCCATGTTTAACAGTTTGCTTCACATAGAATCCTTGAACACGTTCCCCGGGTGTTTGATAATAGTATTGCTTTCCATCTGATTGGAAACGTGTTATCTAGTCGGAAGAGTCCAAATGTAACCACTTTCAGTAAGATGGAAAGCAGTCCCGCTAGCGCAGATCCAGGGAACGTGTTCGAAGATACCATGTGAAGCAAACTGTTAAACATAGCAGTGAAAATGTAATGGTTTGGGGATGCTTAATAATGTGGCATGTTGGCCCTCTATATTTGTTAGATGGTATCATGCGAAAAAAGACTATCTAAAGATTCTGCAAACCCATCTTCCGAGTTTTATGGACAAATGTACTCATTCCGAATAAAAAATTATTTTCCAAAAGGATGGTGATCCGAAGCACACAGCAAAAATTGTAAAGATATGGAGTGGGAAACAAAATTTTCAATTGATGGAGTGGCCGACACAAAGTCCTAACCTCAATCCGATTGAAAATTTTTGGTCATTCGTGAAAATCCGGAACAGCCCCAACAAACATAGTTAAACTTTATAAATGCGAAATGGAATCGAATTCCGAAAGATGTTATTGATCATTTGGTAGAAAGCATCTCAAACCGCGTAAATCAAGCTATTTCTAATAAGGGTCTATGCACAAAATATTGAAATTAGGTTAGTTTCTTGAATTTTCTTGAAACGTGCAAAATTGAGTTTATGTGGGTTATTTTCGTTTTTTCATTTAAACTCATTGACTGCAATTTGTTAGGAATAAAATAAAGAATTAAAATTAATTTTCTTTTTGGTATTTGCTTGTATGGTTTGGTTTTTGTGGATGACGAAACTCAGTATTGTGAACATGTACTCACTTCTGCTCGTCACTGTACAGTGGATGATGACATTATTCTTGAATAATCTTTAATAACTATTGCTCCTTGTAGCCAATTAAACAGCAGGTTTAATTAGCCAATTAATAAGCCAATGTCATAACCAAAAAAAAAACACAAGTTTTCCAAAATCTCTTTTGGCAGCGGCCAAACAAGAATTCCCATCATATTGATTGTGTTCAACAGAACCGAACCACCGCCAGCCACCAGAAGAATGTGGCAACAAAATTAATATTCTGACAGAAGACATTATCATCCTTGAATGTCATGATGATTTCCTTATTGGAAATCAACAAATGAAATGCCAAAAAACAAAAAAACAAAAACAACAAATGATTTTCAAGCATAAGGAAAAACGGCAGGAAAAATATTCGAAAATTATAAGGAAAAACCATATTTGGTGGCGACATAAAAATGAGATATAAAAACGTAAACGTAATGTAAACGTAAAGTAACGTAACGTTACGTACAAAATGGTTAAAACGATCATATAATTATTGATTACCCCTGCATACCAAATATCAATAAGATACATGCATTTTGGTATGCCATGTACCATACCATACCATACCATAACATGTCATACCATACCATACGAGTGCAGTTAGGCAGCCAGTCAGTGTGATACGATACGTTACGATATGCTGCGATATAAATTGAATTGAAATTGAAATGAAATTGAACGTATGTACGTATGTACGTAATGTATGCATACTTAGATTCACAAATATTGTATGTATGGGTAAGTGTACCTGTGTATGTGTGTTTCAATGTAGTGTTCATTTGGTCCATGTAACCCACTTGTTATTTAAAAAAATTTTCCCAAAAAAAAAAAGCGAAAAAAGAGAGAAAAAAAAAATAGTTTTTGACTAATCGCATGTCAGGCCGAATAATAAAGAAGAAATATTTGCCAGAAACTGGTTAAAATGGTTTCAATTTTTTCCTTCTTCTTCCTCTTCTTCTTCTTCTAATATAAGCCTTAGTATCTGCAAGTATAAGTATCTGCATTAGTTGCCGTGTCCATTAATACAAACTGAGATGATGGTGTTGTATTGAGCTTGCATGTGAGCCTGCAAGCTGTAAACGTTACTTAAAATGACAACAATTTTAAGCCAAATTATTAGCAATATTGGTAATATTTTATAACCAAATATTTGGCCAATCAAATGCATAAAAACACCAACAACAACAACATCATTTGAACACCATTTGAAAGTGGTTACAAGTAGAGCGACAGAGAGAGGGACCTGGTAATACCATCTTAGAGGTAAAAACAAAACTTTATCAAAATTCATATACAAACTCACAACGATTTTTCTATTTAAACATAAAAAACAACAACAACAACAAATGTTTTCTTAATATTTTAGGCTTAAATCAGACAGACAACTCGACACATGAAAAATAATTAATCATTAAAGGCAACATGTTGCAGGTAGGCCACTATTTGAGACATAAAATTGGCAAAATAAATTATCGCCAATTGATTAGGTTAGGTTAGGTTAGAGGACGTGTCCACTGTAAGAAGTACAGTAGCCGGAGATCGAATTAACCCATTGTGCAACGCCCTAGCTTCTTACACCACTCATGTTGTGTGCGTTAATTTTTGTACATCAGTGGAGAAGACCTACAATTTAAAGTCGACTCTGAACAACTTACTTACTTACTTAATTGGACATAACAACCCGATTAACGGATTTCGACCTGCCGCAACACATCCCAATTGGTCACACCAATCGATGACAGGGCTTCCTCGATTTGGTCCTTCCAACGGATACAAGGTCGTCCTCTTCGCCGACTTCCGCAGATCCCCGCATCAACTATGCCACATTGGAAAACCAGCCAAAAAGTTTGATGAACCAGGCTATATCCTTGACATTAGATGGGCTATAGCTCCGTCAAGCCGACAAGGATTAGAGAGCCAAGTAACCTCAATATCTGCACCTCGCATGAGATAGACATTGAAAGAGAAAGTGCATAACAGTCTTCTTTTCCTCAGCGGATCAGCATCGACGGTAGAAGTCGTTAAATGGGAGCCGCATTCTTTCTGCGCATCTACAAATAGCACAGTGACCTGTAAGCATGGCCAGTCTCCTGTAAGAGGAAATGAAGAAATGTGACCGCGCCTAAAGATTTTCAACAAATTTCACAATTTTGACTATAGTGCAGCGGAGAATGCTTTTTTTAACGCTCACACTTCACTATGCGTCTACAGTAAGCAACCAGCGTATACGATGGACATGTAACCTCAGAGTCTGCTTGGTTGGAAGGGAGTCGTTGGAGCACTTGACTAGCAACTGTAAAGCCTAAGGGCCCTAGGAACACTAACATCTCACTATGCTTGGAATAAGCATCTGTAAACGATGGACATTTACACTCAGAGTCTGCTTAGTTGGAGAAGAATGAACTTGAATGGCCATTGTAAAGCACTGGTCCTTAGGCACACTCAAATCTTACCATGCGCCTATAATAAGCGTCGAGAGTAGACGATGGATATGTACCCCCTGGGTGTGTTTGACTGGAAAGGAGTCAATGGAGCTCTTGTCTGGCAAGGGTCTTAGGGATACTCACACGTCTGTACACGTTGCAATAAGCATTTGTAAACGATGGACTGGTACCCTCAGAGCCTGCTTGGTTGGAAAGGAGTCAATGGAGCACTTGTCTGGCAATTGTAAACGCTTAGGGCCTTAGATATACTGACACCTCACTATGCTTGTAATAAGCGTCTGTAAACGATGGATATTTACACTCAGAGTCTGCTTGATTGGAGAGAAGTGGATGCAGCACTTGAATGGCAACTGTTAAGTACTAAGCCTTAGGGACACTCACACCTTACTATGCCTGGAATAAGCGTTTGTAAACGATGGACAGGTACCTTCAGCGGCAACTTGGTTAGAAAGGAATCAATGGAGCACTTGTCTGGCAACTGTAAAGCCTAGGGCCTTAGGTATGCTAACACCTCACTATACTTGTAATAAGCATCTGCAAACGATGGACATTTACACTCAGAGTCTGCCTGATCGTACGGTAGTGGATGCAGCACTTGAATGGCAACTGTTAAGCCTTGGCCCTTAAGGACACTCACACGTCTGTATAAGATGCATTAAGCATCTGTATATGATGGACAAGTATCTAGAGGTTCTACTAAGTTGGAGCGGAGTCAATGCACTATTTGATCATCACTCTCAGTGTACAGTAAGACCCCGCTTAATGCGGGGTTTCTTTCCAATTAGTTGCAACGTTAAACGGAACAGCGTTAAACGAGGCAGCTTAAAACGTACACCGATGCTATATAGTGCGCGATTTAAGGGAATCCCAATACTACCGCGTAATACTGAAACAACGTTAAGCGGGGTCTTACTGTATTTCAATGGCGTAATACTTTATGCTATACAATGCCATCATCTTTTTTGGATTTTCTTCTATAATTTAACTAAGCCATCCTATGGCATTCAAATGCCTAAAAGGAACTGCTTTAACTACCTTCTCATTAGCCTAAAAAGCCTATTTAAAATTAACAAACTGTGTCCATGGCTACTAAATATGATAGGCTATGGTGGTGATAACACATTACGACTAAAGCTATTGAAAATAATTTCCATAATCCATGGCCTTAAATTCATTGACAGAGCTTTGAGGCAAACCAAAATCAGAAAAGAGGAGAAAAAAAAAAACGAAAGCAATGACAAAGAGATTCCCAAGAATTGTTTTCTTCTTTCCGAAAATCACCGCATTAAAAATTAATGGAGGATAATGCTGAGGCTGAGAAGTTTCTGTGCTGATGGTAATGGTGATGACAACATGGAAAAACCATAAAAATGCGATGGAAAATGAATGGCATTTCAGCTCAGCGCCAGCACAAAACTTGAAAAACTCATTAAGTGGTGGTGTGTCGCATTCAGCAAATGAAAAGTTTGATTTTAAATTGAAATGCTACTGAGCTTGCTCCCCTCTCTTCCTCTCTCTTTCGGAAGCTTTGTAATCAATGTGCGCAGGCTATTAGGTGAATGGCAATCATGATGATGATGATGAGTCGGCCGCATATTTATGCTGACAATTTCATGTACACGATTACTGTTGTCATTAAGAGATTTCTCTCTCTGTATCTCTATCTCTCTCTCTGAGCCGCCATTTGAATATTGTTGACGATCACTTATTAAGCAGCAAAACAATCCGCAGTTCATATTTGGTTAAGACGACTTTTTGAGGCATCGTCCGCGGCTGTAAAAGGTCAGCAGACCACACCAATTGTTTTAATTATTTTAAGAACTCAAAAGGTTTTCGGCTTGTTAAATTCCTTTACCGCTTTACTTCCTTCACTCCCCCTTCAAAACAAAGAAATCAAAAGGAATTCCTAGAAATTTTCTTCATTAGTTTTACCAGCAACGCCATATCATTTTAGCCATTTTAGCCAAGTGCACAGCCGCATCTCTTAAAAGGTTGTAAAAAAATTATTGAACGTCTTAGCCTAGCATGGCAATTGATTTCATTTTCTTCTTGGCCAATTCCTTGTAAAAAAAAATTGCCAACAAAACGTTTAAAATACCAAAAAACCATGAAAACGTCATAAAATAAACTCCTCCTTTTGCTCATATAAAGCGAGTCCGACGACAATGAAGTCGTCGACGGGTGATTTTCTTGAATTTTTTATTATTCTTGACTGCATGCATCTGTTGTTGTTGTTGTTTTCTTGGCCATAAAATTATGAAAGTCATTGACTCATTTAGTTTATGGCAGTAGGCAACAATGGCAGTTAATTTTGTTGTTGTTGGCAATTCTTAATATTTGGCATTAAGCGGTTCAGCTGGCTGGCTGGATGCTTGCTTGGTCGCTGTACGCCTGTATGGATGGATGGTCCGGTGGCATTCAAATTTTCTTAAATGGAAACATGCTGAGAAGGATTTCAATATGTTTTCTTGTAAATCTTATTCATGTTGTTGTTGTTGTTTTAATATGCACCCTTTATAGGATATTTGATGGTCATCTTATCGTTGACTGCAGTTGTTGATTATGCCTGATCCAATATTAAAATTTAACAGTTCGTAATAAGCGAAGGAAACGGAAGGTATCCCTCTGCCAATAATCGGTTTGCTAAAGGAATGCAATGACTGACTTACAATACAGGGCTGCAAGTGGCTTCAAACTCCTCCACAAAATGGCACCAAGAAAAATGAGGCCAAGGACATGCAGATCAATTCACAGTTAAAACTCTACACACCACTGGCATCAGTGAAAATGCAATTCAACAAGGAACACATGGATTACGTTAGGCTAGGTTGGAGTGGTAACCTTAATACCAAAGTAGCCATGGTCTAGTAAATAATGTGTTGGCTTATTAAATAAAAGGCCCGAGTTCAAACTCCAGGTCAGACATCAAAACGAAAATAAGAAAATATTCCTTCGGCGGCTTCCTTTCAGCAGATTTCTGGCAAAAACTTTGAAGCACACCCTGAAGGTACATGTTCATAGTCTACAAACGCTTATTCCAGGCATAATAACGTAGTGAGTGTCCCTAAAGCCCAGTTCTTAACAGTTGCCAGTCAAGTGCTGCATCCTCTCTCCTCCAATCAATCAGGGTAAATGTCCGTCGTTTACAGACGCTTATTGCAAGCATAGTGAGGCGTTAGTATTCCTAAGGCCCTTAGGCTTTACTGTTGCCAGTCAAGTCCTCCATTGATTCCTTTATAACCATATTGACCCTGACGGCACCTGTCCATCGTTGACAAACGTTTATTGCATCTTAGTGTTCCTAAGGCCCAAGGCTTAACAGTGGCCATTCAAATGCTGCATCCATTTCTGTACGACCAAGCAGACACTGAGTGTAAATGTCCATCGTTTACAGACGCTTATTGCCGACATAGTGACGTGTTAGTATCTCTAAGGCCTTAGCTTTGCAGTTGCGAGTCAAGTGCTCCATCGACCTTCTCTGAAGGTACATGTCCATATCGTATACAGACACTGCAGAATAGTGACGTGTAAGTATTTCTAAGGCCCTTAGGCTTTACAGTTACCAGTCAAGTGCTCCAATGACTCTCCTTCCAAGCCAAGACAGACTCTGAGGGTACGCTGGATGCTTATTGTAGACACATAGTGAAGTAGTGAGTGTACTCTCCGCTGCACTAGAGTAAAAATTGTGAAATTTGTTGAAAATCTTGAGGCGTGGTCACATTTCTTCATCTTCTCTTACAGGAGGCTAGCCATGCTTACAGGTCACTTTGTTATTGGTAAATACGCAGAAAGAATGCGGCTTCCATTAAACGACTTCTGCAGTGGATACAGATCCAGTTGAGGAAGAGGAGATTGTTATGGACTTTCTCTGTCAATGCCTAACTCTTGCGAGGTACAGATAGAGAGGTTACTTGGCTGCACAAGCCTTGTCAACTTGACGGAGCTCTCGTCCATTGATGGTAAGGATATAGCCAAATTCATCAAACTTTCTGGTTGGTTTTTCAGCGTGTTAAAGTCGTGATTTTTTTGAATGTGCAGCCCCTGCGCAGACCACCTTCTTCCTCCTTGGTTCGGAGGAACTTGGTCAGTACAGGGACTGCGTACACCTGTGGCATCACAACGCACCGCTATGCATGCGTAAGCTACCAACCTAACCTAACCTTACAGGAGACTTTTGTTGGTCACAAAATATGAAGAACAAAACGTTGCTTAGTCCACTGTTGATGGTCGTCAGGAAATACATTCAAGCATGGCATTAGCTTGGAGGTATTTTAAAAAACTGAAATACTTTTAAAACCATGGCGGTGACATAATTTAATGGAATTGACAACAAACGTAAGTTGTTCTTGGCTCAAATTTCTACCAAAATTGCCAGGCATGGACATTGGCAGTTTAAATCGCTTCATCAGAAGCATTGAATGACTCGGGGAATAGTGAAAATCATCACAATGGGACTCATGTGACCGAAGTAGGTCTAGGCCAGCCATCTATCTACCTATCCACATACGTATAATGGCTCAATTTGTCAAATTGTCCATACAATCCGACTAAACTATGGAAGGATGTGGCTGCAAGAACACCGCTTTGAGAACATTTTACTGAGCACTATATGGTTTACTCATGGTTACGGATGTGTGTGAAGATAAATTCAAATTTGAAAAATCCAAGACGCAATCCATAAATTTTAGCAGCGCCACATTTGACGTTAACAGAGTAAAATTTCCTCTTAACAGAACAAAATTTATCCTTAACAGAGCACTGTTAGCTGTTTAACAGAATCCATCTGAACAAGCCCACTAGTTTAGAAACTAATTTTAGGACAAATACTAGGACTATAAATACCGTACTATACTCAAAGGATGGTTCCAATGTCTCTTAATAATCAGAAAAAATGTCCCATATAAAGTACTACGGTATTGGGGAAATTGGCGTTAAAACTTCCAATTTTTTAATTGAAAGTTCTCTAGAAGTCGCCGTGGGTCTAAGTGGGTAGTGCTGTTGGCTTATTAGACAAAAGGCCCGGGTTCGAAATCCCATGTCAGACATATCAAAACGAAAAAATATTTCTTCGAGGCGAATTCCTCTCAGCAGGTTTCTGGCAAAGACTCTGAGAGTAAAAATTGGGCCATGAAAAGCTTCCTTCAAAAATCTGGCGTTTGCGGAGTCGACTTAACTTGGAGGTACCGCCACTTATATATGAAAATTAACACACACAACAGAAAGTGGTGGTGAGAAGCTAGGTCGTAATCCTGAATGAAGGGTTGTAATGGCCAATTATGTATGTTCTCCTAGAAGAGTCAGTGGCCGTTTAGAACGTATTAGAAAATAACACACCATACAGATTATACGCAAATTGTAGTCCAGAGGGAAGTCGCCGTAGTCTAGCATATAGGTAGTGTGTTGACTTCTTAGACGTAAAGCCAGGGTTCGAGTTTCAGGTCTCACATCAGAACAACCTACAAAAAGTATTTTCTCGGCAATTTACTCTCAGAGTTTTTGCCTGAAATCTGTCATGAAAAGTTTCTCTAAAAATCTGTCATTCGGAGTGCGCTTTAAAACTGGAGGTAACCGCCACTTATATATAAAATTAACACACACAACATAAGTGGTGTGAGAAGCTAGGTCAGTAATCCTGACTGAAGGGTTGTAATGAAAAATCATGTATGTATGTATGTAGTCCAGAGGGTCCTCTTTCGAACCGTGATAGTGGCATTACTGACATAATTTCGTCCTCCATAATATAATCATAATGATCATAAAGAGAATTATATTTTATATCTGAAATAGTCTGAAATAATTGTAGAGTAGAACCATTGCCACTGTTAAACAATTAACAGTGCTCTGTTAATAGCAAAGCTTACCGTGTTAGAGATAGGAAATTGCGCTGTTAAAACTATGGGTTTGCGTCTTTGCTTTAAAATTTATCTTCACACACACTGGTTACGGCTATTGTGTGAATTATTGCTCTCTAGGCGAGATGAGGTCACTTGCTGTATGTCCTTACTGTCCCGGTATTCTCATAAGAAAGATTGTCTGGCCTGCAACTTCGCGAGCGGGGTAACCAGGCACTCTCTTAGCAGGAATACAACACTTTTGCTCCCCTGTCCGTTAGGCATTCTTCCCTTATGGCAATCACAGTAAATGAATTCAAACAGCGCCACAAAGCCCTGCTCAAGTTTCATTAAAAATTCTATTGAAAATGGCATTTCATTTTGGGAGGGGGGAATTATTAAGGCATCCTCCATTAAGAAGGAATATGTGACGTTTTAACGTTTAATTGTAAAGCGTTGACATGCAGGCATCAGGCTCAAAGACAACGCAAGCATTCTGAGAAGCACATGATCATGCCAGGAATTGTTTTTCATTCTAAATTTTCTTAAAAATTTCTCAAAAAACGAAAAAGAAAACTTTCACCGTTTCTAAGCGATTTTCACAAGCAATAATAAAAACTGTTTAATTGATCATTAGAAGTAAACAAAAACAACAACAACAACAACAATAATAAATAAATTTTACCAAAAAAAAAAAAAACAAAAACCAAAAAATATTTACGAGACCATAAAATACCAAATGAGGAAAGACACAAACGTACATAGAAACGTAGAAACGGTGCTCTATGGTTCCCAGCTATGTTGGCTTGCTGGCCTATCGAGGAGCAACATTTTTCAATCATAATTTGGCCTGCAACGCCAACGCTAGTGGAAATAATAATGAAAAGCTTCTGCTTCAAATAAATTTTTTTATACGCAGGCGAACAGACAGACAGACAGACAGACGCACGCATAATCATTTGCCTCTTTTTATGGTTTGGCTGAATGGCTGGCATGCAAAATACCAAACGACTGCGTGTGGCAAAAATATTACGAACGCGAATGAACAAACACAGCGTGGTAAGAGCGCGATTGTTTTTCCTCATTTTTTGGCAACGACGCAATGCACAAGTGCAGCCAAAGGAGGTTTCAGTGTTTCAACATTTACTACTACGTGCCCCCGTAAAAAATTGTCACATAAAGAAAGAAAAATTACGTTCCAACAATAAAACAGTAGAGCCAGTAAGAGACTTAAGCACCCGAAATGTTGTTGCGCACATGCGCACAAGAAAATACGAAAAAACTTTTTGCCAGCCAGTCAGCCAGCATAAATCCATACACACACACACACACATACACAGAAGGTTGTGTATCGATGAATGGATGGTTGGATGGATGGATGATGCATTAAGGCAGGCATTGCTTTCAATCAACCGACACAGCTGACATCAATCATTATTCAACGGCAGCAACAACAATACATGCATAATCAACCACTTAAAATAACTCTCGGTTGACATAGTTGCATTGGTTAAACTAAAACAAGGCGTCCGCACACAATACGAACAATATTCTATAGCAGAACTTTAAAGGAATGCAAAATTGAAAAATTTTACAATTTAATCAGCAGTTGAAGGACACCTTTAATGATAGATAATATGGTTGTTGGGGACTATATAATCAATTTATAACGAGAAATAACAGCCTATCATCGTACATATCCAAGCAATGTTCTAAAGCAGAACTTTAAGGGAATGAAAAATTGAACAATTTTACACTTTAATGAGCAATTGAAGGACATCTTTAATGATGGATAATATGGTTACAGGCGACCACATAATCAATTTGTAACAAGAAATATCAGCCTAACATCGTAACATATCCAAGCATAATTCTAAAGCAGAACTTTAAAGGAATGCAAAATTGAAAAACTTTACACTTTAATAAGCAGTTGAAGGACATCTTTAATGATGGATAAGATCAATTTGTAACGAGAAATAACAGCCCTAACATCGTAACATATCCAAGCCATATTCTAAAGCAGAACTTTAAAGGAATGTAAAATTCAAAAATTTGTAACAAAATTATTACACTTCACAATGAGCAGTTAAAGGACATCTCCAACAGTGGATAAGATGGTTACAGGCGATCATATAATCAATTTGTAACGAGAAATAAGACCTTAAAACAGTAGCACATCGAAGAGCCCGATTCGAAGAGTACTCAACCCTGCAAATTTAAACCTTTTTTGTACAAATAAGATGGCTTAAGCGTGAAAGTTCTAGCACGTCAATGTTTAGCTCTACAATTATTCAAAAATAGCCCAAAACGCTAATTTTAGGGGTTTTAACTCCCTTTTTCTCGAAAACCTGACGTGTTGTCAAGTTTTTGATTCGTATTCAGATTCGTGTTCAAAGCGCATAATGCCTTCGGTAGCACCGTGGAGCCATCTTATTTCCAAAACCCATGCATGGCTAAGTAATTTACTGAGCCCGTAAGGATTGTATATTGCTTCAAGAGAAACTAATTCAAACTGATATTCAAGTTGGATAATTCAAAGATGAGAGCGCTCATCCTCTTTCATCGAGTAGCTACATCTTCGTTAGAGCTTCTTCCTACCGAGTAGTCCAAGTCACGTAAAAGTAGTGAACAAGTCGTGAATGCTTAGGCAAAAGAGGAGAATAATAAAATATTCTTAACTTAATTAGCGGTCCACGAGATGCTTTTATTTGTCCAACAAAATTTAGTTTTGTGGAGTTGAATTCCTTTCTAATTTCCAGCCTCCTCTATTCGCGACTCCCATATGCAAAAATGGTTGTCGCTATGGCGTTCGCAAAGGACTTTATAACAACCATTCTGGCCACGTAAATCAATATTGTTCTTAAGAAATATTCTGCTACGGGACAGCAGCCTTTATTTGTCATGAGGATACAAGTGACTTCTTGATCTAGACGATTCTGCAGCTGTGCTGGAATCTATAAAAGTTTTCTCAATCAATTTTTGAATAATCTCCGTAAACTTTCAGAGAATTTTATACAGATTCCACGTAATAGTAGTCTTTTCATATTAAATCAGTGGCTCAGTATCTGTTGAAATGTATTCCAACCATCACACCACCAAATATCGGCAACACCTTCTAATATCCACAGTGACATACATTCTTTTCAAACAAGGCTTCTCACCATACGGACATAATAAATAAAGAGATCCACATAAGACCTTTGAGCCCTGCCACGAATATACTGCCTCCAGGTTTTTGTGGAAGAAAGTGAGTTAAATTCTCCCCACTCTGCTGTAATTGATTCTCGGGGTTTTTGCACTTTCTAGGTAACAAGCATATGCTTGATCCATATTGTCGCCTTCCTTTAAGAGCACACTCTTTTACAGCTCTGCACTGACATGACAACACCAACAATAACAATAAAATTTAAAGAAAAAAAAATTGTTTGTTTTAAGTGTGCGCAACATATTAAAGCTTCTGTTGGTGTTTGTTTTTGTAGCCCCCGGTGTAATCCTTTGGGGCCAATAAAGTGGCCAACAACTATACGAAACAATGACAACATGCAGCAGCAACAGCACCAACAACAACAACAACAATGGCAAAAATAACAGCAAAAGCCAATCAACTTGATTTGATTGTTAATCATATGCAGTGCTCGCATAAGCATTGCCAGCAATTGAGTTAAGTACGCGTTGTACACTGCAATTGAATGCCGTTCAGTGGGTGAGAATGTGTGCGTGTGTGTGAAGTAAAGTGAAGTGAGGTGCAGTACAGTGCAGTAAAGTGAGTGTTAAAGTTTTGGTATTGTTGTTGTTGTTGTTCTTAGTTAACGTGAATTCTAGTTGCTGTTCTTATTATTTTATAACCACCAACCAACCCCAACTAACCAACCATTGCTGATGACGATGACAATGACGATGACGATGATCTGTTTTTATTCTTTATTTCGGTTCGGTTGTTGTTGTTGTTTCTGCTTCTTAACCAGCCTTGTGACCGACCATCATCAACAGTCAACAAGTCATTCATTTTTATTTTTCTCTCTTGTTGTTGTTGTTGTAGTTGTTGCCATTACTTTTCGTTTAAATTTTGTGTGACAAGCGTGTGATGACAATTCGTATGCAAAGTGCAATTATTACTTGTCGTTGCTGTTACTGTTGCCTGTTGCCCGTTGCCTGTTGCTGTTGTTGTTGTGGTTGCCTGTTGCCATTCGTTTGGGAAACTGCTACCACGACTTTTTTAAACCCATGAAATCGAAATAAATATCAGGCATGGAATGCTTCATTATAAACGCAAGTTCTTGCATGTAATCTGAGTCGATAAGGTGACCAGGTGGACCATAGTCACCATGAGGTAAAAGCTACTGTTTTGGAAGACTGTCTCGCTATGCCAGCCACTCTGTAAAATTGCTACTTGATGTCCGCTTTATCACTCTGGATATTTTCTTTTAAAAGCACATAAGGTGGCCATGTGGTGGAGGTGTGTACCACTCCTTATGTCTTAGATCTTAGGTCATAGTGGTAGCTCTGATATCACAAAGTTCACTTGAGCACGCATGGCGGCCCGTTGTGATGCCGCAGGTGAAACGCAGTCCCTGTACTAACCAAGTTCCGCCAAATCAGAGAAAGGAAGAAGTTGATCAGCGCAAGGGCTGCACAATAAAAGCACGACTACCCCGTACTGGAAAACCAGCCAGAAAATTTTATGAACGAAGCTATATCCTTGATATCAATAGATGATAGCTCCGTTAAGCTAACAAGGAATGGGGAGCCAAATAACCTATATCTACACCTAGCAAGAGACGAGCACTGGCAAAGAATGTGAATAACGCTTTCCTCTTCCTCAGTGGATTTGCATCCACGGCAGAAGTCGTTAAAAGGGAGGCCTCATTCTCTCGGCAGTGCCTACCCATGATGCAATGACCAGTAAGCACGGCCACAACAGTCGAGATGACATCACGACCTAGACCAAGTAATCGGTTGGTGCGCCTTCCATCCATCCTGGGCCAGGTAAGTCTAGCGGTGGAGCAGGACTCCTCATTGACCCAGTATAGGTTGGCGTCCCGAAGGAACCTCCGCACAATGGTCAACTTGAGCGTGGCAAGTGGCATACCCATCTCAATAGAAGAGGATTCCGGAAGGAAGCGCACCAGCTCTGGCGAGCTCGTCGGTCCCTACAGTTTCCCGGAATATCACTGTGCCCGGGGACCCACACCAGAGAAACACCGGTGAAGCGCCCCGAGACTAGGTCGAGACAGCGGCGACTATTCCCTACCACTCCTGCGTCTTTCACAAATTAATGGCCAACTGCAAGTTAGGCACGTGTAAAGTTACACCATGTCCTAGAAGCGTATTTTTCTTTTGCTTTTAAGTAAAGGACGGCCTGCAGTTCTGGCATCGGGAAATCAATTAAATTCTTTACAAATGCTTTCATGAAGTTAGGGAAGGTTGGACCAGCTCACACATTGGTACGAGATGCTAATGCAATCCTTGAAAAAGGGTCTACTAATCCAATGATAATGATATCTCCAGTTCTGGTACAAGTAAAACACCAAGTGATATGATTGCGATTTAATCCTGCTTCATCGACTAGCGACATCTTTCTTCTTAGTGCGTAAAGAAAGGTGAGTACGTAGTGAAGAGAGGAAAAGTAAGCAGCCCAACAGATGCTCTCATTTACCCAAAGAAAATTTAGTTTTGTGGATTTGAATTTCTTTCTAAATTCCAATCTCATTAAGGCTAAGTGAGCCTCTATTCCCAGCTCCCAAATGCAAACTTAATTGACGATATGTCGTTCGCAAAGGATTTTATAACAACCTTTCTGGCCAAATAAATCAATTTTCTTCTCGAGAAATATTCTGCTACTGAAGATCAGCCATTAATTCGCCACGAGGATGGACGTGACTTCTTGATCTAAAAGATACTGCAGTGATCCTAGAGTATATGCGAGTTTCCTCAACCAATTTTTAAACAATCTATGTATACTTCCAGAGGAATTGTATGGAAGCTCCACGTAACAGTAGTCTTGTCATATGAAACCAGTAACTAAACATCTGTTGATCCGATGGATCATATAGGATATTGGAGTTGATAACCATCAGGTATTCCTCGGTGAAGTAAAATTTCAATCAAATTCTCCCTAACCGTGTAAGGTTTCTTATATTTCCTATGAAACAGTATAGGCTTCTGTACTTTAATTTACTTCAAAGTTGATTCTAAAGGCAGTTTAAAGTCATTCTGAAAGTTTCATGGAATGTGCCAGAGATAGGTTAGTAATGAATTGTTTTTTCGCTACTCATAAGCACTCATGTACAGTTTTGATTTCTAAGTACAGATTGCAATGAGTATGCTTACAACGTGTTGACATTAATATGTTTGATTCATAAGAAGCCTGCCTATTTAGATGCATAAGTTTAAGAAAATTATACGAGTGATTCGAATTATTCATTAAAATTTAAAGTCTTAGTTGTTGTTGCATTTTCAACAAAAGAAAAAAGGCAAAAAAGACAATCACACAACATTCCAATGGGTCTTTTAGTGTTCGTAACCGATTCACATTTATTTTATGCTTCGCGTAAATGTTGAGTTATGTAGAGTCGAAATCAATCACTCATCATACGTGTTGCTAAGCATGAAGTATGATAAGTACTTCATACTTTGAATATGAGTAGAGTAGAGATTCCATGATATTAAAATATGTATGAATGATGCGTATAAGTATTAGAAATTATGAGGATGATTCGATTCTATTCAATTTTTTGAATACACATTGATAATACATATCCAGCTAAGGCACTGTGAAATAGAAAAGAATGTCACAGAGAAACTGGCGTTGTTGTAAGGGCTGTCGCCGGGATAAAAACTGGCATTAGGTAAGGGCTAAATTATAGCTTTGAAGGTTAGGAAGAGAACAAACTATGTACAGCACTTACACAATCGATCGGCAATATTCGTTTCACCGGATACCGACCTGGCCGAACCTGGATAGTCGCTGATCAGCACTTGTATGTGGCGTTGAGGAGCTTGTATAGTTCATTATTGGTACAGATGTGGTGGACATCATTGTCAACTATAAATATAGGACTGAAGATTTTGCTCATCCATAGGTTTTCTTTCGCAGATAGTGCAGCATATCTGGTCAAAATCTGTTCAAACTTTAAAGCAGAAGTGGTAGTATGGTTTATGGATTCATTGTTGGGTATTGAATGATTAGCAAACGATATCTTCATCAGCTGCAGACAAGAGAAAGTAAAGGAAACAACCTTAATATTCTGTGGAGATCAGCTATGAATTGTTTCTTTGCTACCCATAAGCACTCATGAAGTTTTAAGTTATGTACTCTTATTCATTCACTCACACTACAACGTTGATTTATAAGTACAGGTTGCAATGCAGTATGCGTACAACGTGTTGACATCATACTCATACCATTCGAAAAATGTGTTGAGTCATAAGGCCTACTCCATTTAGAGCAGCAAGCAGAGCAGAAATATTCAACCATTAAGTGAGTATTTTAGTGTTCGTATGCGATTCATATTTATTTTGTGATTCGTGTCTATGTTGAGTTATGAAGAATTGAAATCTCACAGCATCATACGTGTTGTTAGGTATGAAGTAAGATGAGTGTCTTCAAACTTTGAATTTGAGTAGAGTAGAGGTTCCATGATATTTTAGTAATCGTATGCGATTCATACTTATTTTGCGATTCGTGTATATCTTCATACGTGTTGTAAGGTATGAAGTATGATGAGCACTTCAAACTTTGAATATGAGTGGAGCAGAGGTTCCATGATATTAAAATAAGTATGAATGATGCGTATAAGTATTAGAAATTATGAGTATGATTCGATTCTATTCATCTTTTTGAATACTCATTGCTAATTTTTGATACATATCCAGCTAAGGCATAGTCAAATAGAAAAGGATGTCTTCGCAATGTCTGAGAGATAGTGGCGTTGATGTAAGGGCTGTCGCCGGGATAAAAACTGACATGAGGTAAAGGCTAAATTATAAACGGACGACTTCCTTAACATAGCTGGTCACCTTACAAAATTGTTCTTTAAAATTATACTCAAAATAAGAGTAGAGGCGCGAGTATAATTCACTAAAACATTGTAAATAAGTATTCCATCCAGTGTTCTTTTATTTCTTTTTCGTTTTTTTCTCACTGTTCCTGTTAAAACGGTCAACAAATGTTGCTACTAGTATAGCTACATAAACAGCAACAACAACAACAACAGCAATATCATGCATATAATATTTATTCGTTAAATACTTGCAAAAAAAAAAATGGATAGAAAAATTAAGAAAAAAATCAACGAATTTCTTTTGAACCCAATTGTCATTGATTTGGATGATGGAAAAAAAGACGAGAGTCAACGAGTAGTGTTGTAAGTGTAGTGTTTGCAGGAAGACAAAGCAGTGGTAGCAGCAGCAAAAGATGGGCACTTCTTCTTTAACGTTTACAGTGTTTTAACTCATATTGATTGACAGTTGAATTGAAAAACATTGGCAAGCGTTTTCCTTTTTTTTTTTTTTTTGTTATTTTTTTTAGTCTTCTTGTTCTGCTCTTGACTGCTTTTATTTGATTAACAGTGTTGCTTGGTTTTTTTAAGCGGAAAAATAAAATTTTTTTGCTTTTTTTCAGTTTTTTTCAGTTTTTTAAGTTAAAATCCTTACACGAGAAGTCATGTTGTTGCCAGAACAGAATAAAAAATGTTGTTGCATAAAACAAAAAAAAAATATTAAAAAAAATAAATGTTGCAACAATGACAACAACAACAACAACAACAAAATTTTACAAAAATATTGCGGAAGCGTTCAACAGATTTTCGAATATTTTTTTAAACGAATTTGATTTTTTTCTTCGCTTTTCGTTCTTTTTTTTGCGAAATTATCATTCCGATGAACGTCATCAACCAGAAACAAGTCATAAAATATTGGAGTTTATTTTTAGTATTTTTTGTTGGCAGCGCTGCAGACTTGATACACGCAAAAATCATGTTTATTCATGCTTTTAATGCTATGTGAACTTACAACTCCCGTCTCTGACTTTGTTATTCTCGTGGATCGTTGGAATTTTCGTTTTTCTTCCCATCCAATATGGTACGTTCTTTGTTTTTCTTTCCGTTTTAATAAATAAAAATTAAAATTAAAATTGAATTTAATTTAAAGGTGACGATACTGCAGTTATAGATACTCTTGTTTTTCTTTTTTTTCCTTTGTTTTGTTCTTTATTTTTTTTCATTTAACATTTAAACAATTAAAGTCTTGAAATAGTTTATGGAAAGTTAACTTATGTTGCAACATTCAATACACACCACCATCGTCATCATCATTATTTTTAAAGCCTTTAAGGCAGAGAATGGAAAATAAATGTCAAGTGTACTGGCTCTTCCACTAGTTCTTAATCGTTAAGCATGAAAAATTGTAGTAAACATAAGCTACAGCCCTGCTAAATCCAAGATACTATCTAAAAAAGAATTATATCTTGATGCAAGCTCCCATACTCGAACATACAACACTGGGTTTAGCTAAATAAGTAGCCTGAGGTGGTTGTCAACGCTAAAAGATGAGTGCGACGCATGTAAGCCATTGTAATACCCCATACCCCTGGGCCCTTAACCCCCCAGGCTTCTAATTAAACAACTTAAGCTCCTAATTAGAGCTTAGCAATGTGTATTCAAAAAAAATAAGTAGAATCGAATCATACTCATAATTTCTGATGCTTAAACGCACCAGTCATACTTATTTTAATATCATGGAACCTCTACTCTACTCATATTCAAAATATGAAGTGGTCATCATACTTCATACCTTACAACATGTATGATGTCGTTGTTGATTACAACTCTACATAACTCAAGATATACACGAATCGCAAAATAAGTATGAATCGCATACGATTACTAAAATATCATGGAACCTCCTCTATTCATATTAAAAGTTTGAAGTACTCATCATACTTCATACCTAACAACATGTATGATGATGTGAGATTTCTATTCTTTATAACTCAACATAGACACGAATCACAAAATAAATATGAATCGCATACGAATGGAGTAGGCTTATGACTCAACACATTTTTCGAATGGTATGAGTATGATGTCAACACGTTGTACGCATACTGCATTGTAACCTGTACTTATAAATCACCGTTGCAGTGTGAGTGAATGAATCAGAGTACATAACTTAAAACTTCAGTGCGATGGGTAGCGAAGAAACGATTCATAGCTGATCTCCACAGAATATTAAGGTTGTTTCTCTTGTCTGCAGCTGATGCAGAAATCGTTTGCTAAGCATTAAATACCCAACAATAAATCCAACAACCATACTACCACTGCTGCTTTAAAGTTTGAACAGATTTTGACCACATTTTGACCAGATTTGCTGCACTATCTGCGAAAAAAAGCCTATGGATGAGCAAAATCTTCAGTCCTATTCGAGTTTACAATGATTTCTACCACATCTGTACCAATAATGAGCTATACAAGCTTCTCAACGCCACATACAAGTGCTGATCAGCGACTATACTGGCTTGGCAATGTCATACCTGATGCAGCGGTTGTTTCTGCGGAGGAAAGCAAAGAATGCTTTTGCCCTAGACGAGAGAGCCCTGCCATCATTGACTGGCCATAGCACATGAAATCAAAGTGTCTCGACGGCATGCCTGCATCGGGCAAAAGAAACGCAAGTAAGTAAAAATCATAATCAAACATGATAAAAAGCCATAGATTATCGAAATTTCTGAAATTCTATGTGTTAAAAGTCTAATAACTCAATTATCTTCGGCTTTCGCAACGGCTTCAATATAAACTCCAAAATCTTCCTCAAGGAGCTTGACCATAGCCTAGGCTTAATCAAATGTGGAAAGCTGCTCTTGTAGGATCATCAGTTGAGTGCCATTAATACTGGGCTGGTAAAAACTAAAATCAAATTACAGCGGAAAATGTTACCATTTGGTAGGCATTAACACAATCGTTGCTAAGGACGAGTATACTCGTCTTAGCAATGCGAAATACCCTGTCAAAGCTTTTATGTTATAATATATTTAAAGTAGAACGAGTATATTCGTCTTGACAATGGGGGATACCCTGTCAAAGACGAGTATACTCGTCCTACTTTAAATACTTTATAACATGCGGGCTTTTCATTAAGCAAAAATTTTTTTTTTTGGCCAATCAACAATAGTGAATTTCTAAGTGTTGCCAATTATCACAATGTGTCGCGTTTTATTCCATTTTCTTTATTTTATCTATGAGCGTGATTTATTATTTCTGGCTTCTGCCTTCGAGTATACTCGTTTTTAGTTTTCTGCTTGTAAATGATTCTGAATGTTAATATAAGTGCTCTTATCAAGAAATAACAGGATTTTGTTCAACAATAACCTTCAAAATATAAATGGCAATGGGAATGAGGACTTCATGTAATTTAGGCTTGGCAGCGAATATGTAAAGGACTTAAGGTGGTATTCGAATATATTTAGACCTGCAACTGAGTATTATACAGTAGAGGATGAGAGATTTCAATAAGACGGTGTTATGTGAGCCACAAAACACGAGAAACAGATATTTCACGTTGAGGCGACGTCATTTGGTCACCGAGACGGATAATCCACCAACAGTGAAGCATTTTGAAAACCCACCTTCGTGAACTTGTCGCGAAACTTTGCAAAATGGGGGTAAAGAATGCTTTTGCCCAAGTCGAGAGAGTTCTGCTATCATTAATGTGATCGACTGGCCATAGCACATGAAACCAAAGTGTCGCGACCTTGCACCCGTAGTTTATAAAAGAAAATTGATGAAAAGCAGACGTCGGCTCAAAGAGAACATGATAAAAATGTGAGTGTATTCGTGAGAGGCATGTGTATAACCCAGAGGAAAATCGTTAGTAAAAATTAGTGTAACCTAATTAATATGTTTATGTAGTACAGCGACAAATCCCTACGTACTTAACTTAACTTAACTTTACAAATATTCTTCCAAAAATTGGAGATCATTTCTCATTGTTACTAGTGTATTTCATTAGAAAATAGTGAATCATACAGTAATTTTTCTTTAAGTGTATAATTGATATACAAAAAAATTTCAAAAAGAAGCGACGAGACCCTGCTTCATTGAAAGCTGGCAAGCAATAGAATGCATTTTTATGTTCTTTTTAATGAACATTGTTGATGTTCAAGCACCATGCATCTAAAAAGCCGAAGATGTTCGGCCCCTGAGGGGCATTGGTTGTCAACAGCTAACGCAAAAGGCAAATTGTGTATCGGCTTAAATTTTCTCTCAAAAATAACGGTAATTTCATACAATACAGTTCACAAGAAAAACGGAAAATTTATGACGTTTTTTCTTTCACTTTTTAATGAAATTCATTTGAAATTTTTTTACTCAAATGCTCTGGCATAATTTGTATGCGGTGGGGAGAAGTTCTTTCATTTCACAAGCTGCTATTAAAATTCTTAATTATACACTCACGCACCAGATTATTTATGTCTTTAATGTTGAGAGTTTAAACGCCTTTAATTATGATCACGTCTTCCGCACACTCTGTTTACTCTGTGATTAAAACAAAACGAATCATCATCATCATCAACGGCGACGACGCAATTTTAAAAGAAAAATCAAAAGAACTTAAAAACGAATACACACCTACACACCCACAAACCACAATTTTAAAGCAAATCTTTTAAAATCCAAAACAAAAAACAACAACAAAAACCAAATAAATAAAAATCTAAAGAATAACAAAAACAACAACAATAAAAAAATACACTTTTAAACTGGCATAATAATAAACAACAACAGACTATTAGAGCAGTCAATAATTACTCTCCTTGTGATTGATGACGTCAGAATCCTTTTAATACTTGAGTGTTGTGCTTTTTAATTAAATAAACGATTAATATTGTGAGAGAAACCAACACAAACAAAGAAAACACACTCCCTCACACAGCCACACACACATGTACACACAACAAAACAATTTTCAAAGGAAGAAATAAAGAATGTTTGAGTTTGTAAACAGTGTTGCCATAATCTTATAATAAATAAAATAAATTTCCCTAAAATTAAGAACTACACTGGAGATCAAGAATTTCTAGCTTTTTTTTAATGATACGATCAGAACACTGACTCATAAAAAGGAAGATGATCTCCTCCTTCTCCTTAGAGCCACAACTCCTAAAAAAAGCAGACAATGAATGACCATCTCTATCGGCATGCCTTCCAAAACTATGGCTTTTATGAATCGCTATTGTACGTTGGATAGCCATGCTATTAATGGAAAGAAACAGTCCTCTTCTTATCCACAAAAGTTCAGCAGAACCTAATAGTAAGTACGTACCTTTGTGCTGCCAACGAGTTTCAGCTTCCATGTAAAACGTACCGATAAGGAAGGTATCGTCGACAAAAAGTCCATTAGAGGCTTAATATTGGCCAAGCTGTCCAAGTTTATCAAGAGTTTTTCAGAGAAAATCCCACTAACCTTCGCCTGGAAAACCATGCAGTGTGCAGGCAGCCTATAAGAAACTTTATTGAATGAGAACCTTTAATAAATATACCAAAGCCTACCCTGGAAGGCAAAGACTACGGCTTTTAGCTGCTTGGTTAATAAGAGATAACACGAGATATCAGGATTGCTCCCGAAACAGACGAACTGTCTAAAAATGTTAAACTAAAGATTACGCCATCACGCACACAAAAATTAAAACTTTCTGCGCACGTTGAGTCAATGACGTCACGCAAATTGTGTTTCCTATTGGCTAATGATAATGTAAGTTATATTGCAGGGCTGCCAACTACTTTCACGTTGTACACACATTTTTCAGAAGAAATGTTAATTTTCACATATTAAAAAGACTTGGAAACCTTTAAAATAACCCAACTACGTCATCTAACGGGGAATCATACGCAAGGCGTAATCTTTAGTTTATCATTCATGGAACTATCTACCAGACAACTTTCTCGCAATTGGTTTACACGATCGGTGTACCGAGATTTATAGTAAAAAATCTGAAATTAAGACACAAACTCCTGAAACCTAAGAGTGAGAATGGAGAGAACTGTTTACACAACATGAAGGCAGGTGGAAGAATACTTGAAGATGTTCTCTTACAGACCGTGCAACAGATGCCAACCTTAGACAACGAGATTTTTATCGAACAACATCATGAACTGCACGGCTAATCATAGTCTATGGAAATTTTTAAATACGAATTCTACCTTCTAGGGCATTGGAAACCACTACAACTTCTGAAAGTTACTGTAAAGTGTGGCGTGCCTTTTTTTCAAATTTCTTAAACCAACTATTTTTATAGACAAGCACAGCTAAGCAAAGATAAGCGGCTCAACCTCAACTGGATAAATCGGAATAGGAAAATATGTGATCAAATACCGATGATTACACAACGACCTCCAACTGAGATTCTGAAAACTTTGCATACGAGATTACATACATAATTGATCATTATAACGCTTCAGTCAGGATTACGACCTAGTTTCTCATACCACTAATGATGTGTGTGCGTTAGTTCTTATAGATGAGTGACAGGACCTACAATTTTTAAAGTCGATTCCGAACGACAGACTTTTTATGAGAAACTTTTCATGTCAATTTTATCTGCTCTCAAAGCTCTTGTCAGAAATTTGGGGAGAAGAAAGTCACCGAGGAAATATTTTCGTTTGAACTGAGGCCTTACGTCTAATAAGCCAACACATACATACATAATTGGCCATTACAACCCTTCAGTCAGGATTACGACCTAGCTTTTCACACTACTTATGTTGTGTGACAGATTTTGAGAAGCTTTTTCATGGCAATTTTTACTCTCAGAGTCTTTGCCAGAAATCTGCTGAGAGGAAGTCGCCGAAGAAATATTTTTCGTTTTGATGTCCGACCTGGGATTCGAACCCGGGCCTTTCGTCTAATAAGCCAACACACTATCTACTAGACCACGGCGACTACGGCGACTTCCAATTTTAATTAAAATTTTTTATTATTCGCACATTATTCTGTAAGCCACTGTTTACAACTTTATGTAAACAACAACAATTTGCTTTTCCTTGTTCTTCATCTGTTTCCACCATTTGCATAAACAATAACAATTACTAGGCAATTGTTCGACAGATCTTTGTAACGATGATCTTCAAACCACGATTACTCTCTTCAAACAAACACACACAAGACTGACTGAATTTCACTAACTTATTTCGCATACATGATTGCCTAATTCTAATCGTTTTAGTGATATACACTGGACGGACATAATTGTCCAATATAACCGTTCAAAAATCATATTTGTTGCGGGAATTATCACAAGCGTGTAATTAGAGAAACAAAACAAAAGCGGCAACACTGTTTAGAACACATAACAGTCTTGTATGTTCATCAAACAGTTATTTTCCATTGTTGTTATTGCTTGTTGTTGTTGTTGTTAGTTTCAGTGTGTGGTACATATTGTTGCCTGCCATAGATGTTCGTGTTTAAGGCGCCGCCATGATCGGTTAAATGACAGCTGATTCGTATTCTTTGAAATAAAAACTGCAGGACTTTTTACTTTTTTGTGTCGATATTTTAACATTTGAGAGAAAAAATAGAAGGCTAGAAGCATTTAATTTTAAATTAAAATTACACGGTGCGACAGTGAAAATACACCAGAATAACTACATATTCTCCGTTGGCCAATTAGTTGAGTAGAACTCAAAAATAGTTTTATTTAACATAACCTCCTTTTTTTGACTTTACGCACAAATTTGTGGATTACTCAAACATTTCTTATCCGATTTTCAAAATTTAAATCCTGTTGGAAAGGAAAGAGATAGAGCTTTAAAACGGTATACGTATCTCTATTAAATGACTTAACATACTATGAGATTTGATGAAGTAAATTTGGAAAATGTGAATTTTTTTCATATTTTTTTAAGTTTGTCCATTCATAGCAGCAAACTTTAATAAAAAACTATAGGATAAATGTTCAAATATTTTCAGAATTTTTGATGGATCTTGATTGTTTATTACAAAATGTATCAAATTCACATTTGCAAGACTTCCAGAAGTCAGCTAATATTTGTGTTTTTATTGCAAATACTATTATTTCTCTTTGCGCAAACATTAACTAACTTCTGGTGTGTGCTCAAACTTGGAATTGACACATTTTCCGATAAACAATCAAGATCCATTAAAAATTCTGGAAATTTTTGTACAGAAAGTTGATTTGATAAGAAATAAAACGAAATATAAAAATTATAAAACTACTATTAGACTCTTTAAATAATAACTACGGTAATTTTTAACCAATTTGATCAAACCAAGTGTCAATCTCTTCACAAGATAATGCACTTTCAGAATGTCAGCACTTATTCCATATTTTTTAAGTAAATTTTGTTCTTATGAACAGACAAACTTGGAAAACTATGAAAAAAAATTCACATGTTCCAAGTTTATCTCATCAAATTTCATATTATATTAAGCCAAATAATAGATATATGTATACCGTTTTAAAGAAGCATCTCTCCCCTTTCCAATAAGATTTAAATTTTGGAAATCGGATCAGAAATGTTTGAGTAATCCAGAAATTTGTGTTTGAGTCAAAAAAAAAAGTGTTTGTCAAATAAAACAAGTTTGGAAGGTTCGAGAAATATAAAAAAAAAATTTTTTTAATTCTATTTAACAAAATCCACAACCTAGACTATGTCATTAGCCAGGCGTATTTAATTTTCTTTTTATTTTGTTGCATAGTGTTATTAATGAAAAGAAAACTTAGTTTTTTAATAAATACTAGCATTTAAAAACTATTTAATTTTATAACTATAATTAAATAAATCGTTTTCATAATATATTGACGTACACTGAGAGCCATAAGTAAGTCAACATCTACTATAATTTTAAATTTTCTTTTATAAAAAATATCCTTTGTAGCACAACAATATTTTTTTATGGTTTTTGTTTTAACATCCCAGGTCAAACATCAAAACGAAAAATATTTCTTCGGCGACTTCCTCTCAGCAGATTTCTAGCAAAGACTCTGAGAGTAAAAATTGCCATGAAAAGCTTCTCAAAAATCTGTCGTTCGGAATTGACTTTAAACTGTAGGTCCCGCCACTCTTGTATAAAATTAACGCAAACAACATATGTGGTGTGAGAAGCTAGGTCGTAATCCTGACTGAAGGGTTGTAATGGCCAATTATGTATGTATTTTAACATTTAATAAGTAATAAAAATAAATTTTTTGAAAATTTATTCGACTATTCTCATTTGTTTTTTCGTTTATCCGACCCCGGATGGAGTACAACTCTCATGTATGGGCCGGTGTTTCAAAGTCTATTTTGAAGCTTCTCGACCGATAGGTAGGATATCCAACTCTATTGATTCGTTGGAGCATCATCGCAATGTGGTGTGTGTTTCATTGTTCTATCGTTACTATAATGAGAGGTGTTCTCGAGAGATAAGTGTCTTGGTTCCTGATAATCACATATTTTTACGTGGTACTCGAGCTTCTCGCAGAGCACATCCTTTTGTGGTGGAGTGTCCAGTGAACCGCACAAGGCATTACAGGGAGAATTAATTTTTTGCCCACACTGCTCGCTTGTGGAATGATCTTCTTGCGGAAGATTTTTCCGTCAGTTACGATATTGGTAAGTTTAAATCAAATGCCAATAACTAATACTCCCTCTTTCCACCTTCCTATAACCTATTTCACTAAACCTGCACAATGCACTGCCTGAGCAGGGGTCATCCCCTGAGTGTTGGTTTTTATAAAAAAAAAAAAATTAATTATTTCAGTAGTGTTTACTCAATTTTGGTGCTCAGTGTATGTACATATGTACGTGTGGTTGTATATGCATTAATGTACTTACATTTTTAAGACCCTTTTGACGTTATTCTAGCATCTTTTCCTCACATTATTCACTCATTTTTTTCTGCTCTTCACTTTACTTCACACTCTTTTGTCTTCTGTTCCAGCAGCTCGTTTTCCTAGTCCTACACGGACACACAAATTATTTTTTTATGCACATTCACTGCACAACAACACCAGACACTTTAAAGAATTTTGCATTTTTTTTTTTAATTTTTTATTTCTTTATTTTTTTACTTTCTTTTAATTTCTTTAATATATTCCTTCTTTTTTTAGAAGCAACTTTACTTTTAATATTTAATTTTCTATTTTTCATTTAATTTTTTATTATTTTTTATGCCTTTAACGATAAAATATTATTGAAAAACACACAAAAAACCACACAAAAAAAATAAGAAAGAGTAACACAATTAACCCGCTTTTGATAAGAAATGCACTTTGAACTCGTTTAGAATTTACGGTGCTTTCGTTATTTTTGTTTTCTACTCTTTTCACTTTTTAATCTCACTTTTGCTCTCTCTTATGGATGTACATATGCATGTATGCCGCCTTATTACAGGCAAATCAATTACTGTTGTTGTTATTGTGTTCATTATGATTTTGTTTTTGTCTCTTTTGCATATAAAATTTCCTAAAAGGATTTTTTTTTATTCTTGTTTTTGATATGCCGCAACAAGACAAATAATAACAACAAAACACCTTCCGATTTTTCTCTCTATTGCCCATACTTACCATACATGCTCTATTCTCTAGTAAAATGTGTTTATTTACGAGGATATGTAGACACATACATGCATACATACGTATTTGCAAATGCAAGGGAAAGTGTAAAAGTGTAGAACATTGTAATTGCAAATGCTTGACACCAATTCGCGTCAATAATGTCTCAATAAAGTTAGTTGTTGGTGTGTTTTTTTTTAATAATAACAACAACAATAGCATACTAATAACACATAATATAGTAAAAGTAATAACAACAATAAATACTCTTTGGAAATATTGTAAGGAGTGGTGTGATGTGCAGGCGTTTTTGTTTTTTTTTTTTTGTTTTTGTGTAGGGATTTCCTTGTTGGTTGTGAGTACCTCCTCAGTGGTGGTGAGAAACACTATTTGAGGATATTTTCAGAGAATATTTTTTGTAACTGCATTATTGGTTGTAGGGAATAGAATAAAACAACAAAAAATAGTGGCTTTCTGTGTTTTTCCTTTTTGCTCTCTTTAATTTTATTTAATATGAGCACAACAAATAAGCAGGAGTATATTTTTTATGGGATTTTTTTTTTGTTGTTGTGATTGTAAACAATATTTTAATGCAGGGCTTGAGTGGAATACATACACTGAAAGAAAAATTTTGTTATGGAATTTAAGCAAATAACACTATGCAACAAAATAAAGAAAATTAAATACACCTGGCTAATGACTAGATCTCAAAATCATTTTTATTTTCTCGAACCTTCTAAATTTTTTTTATTTGACAAAACCTGTTTTTTTCATTTTTGACTTTACACACAAATTTCTGGATTACTCAAACATTTCAGACCCGATTTCCAAGAATTAAATCTTTTTGAAAAGGGGAGAAATGCTTCTTTAAAACGATATACATACACCTATTATTCAACTTAATATGCTATAAGATTTGATGAGATAAACTTGGAACATGTGAATTTTTTTCATAGTTTTCCAAGTTTGTCTGTTCATAAGAGCAAAATTTACTTAAAAAATATAAAACAAGTGGTAACATTCTGAAAGTGCATTATCTTGTGAAGAGATTGACACTTGGTTTGATCAAATCATATAGAAATTACCGTAGTTATTATTTAAAGAGTCTAACAATCGTTTTATATTTTTTATATTTCGTTTTATTTCTTATCAAATCAACTTTCGGTTCAAAAATCTTCAGAATTTTTAATAGATCTCGATTGTATTTTCAGAAAATTTGTCAATTCCAAGTTTGAGCGAACACCAGAAGTGGGCTAATGTTTGAGCAAAGAGAAATAATAATATTTACAATAAAAACACAAATATTAGCCAACTTCTGGAAGTCTTGCAAACATGAAATTAACACAATTTGTGAACTAATCAATGTCAATAAAAAATTCTGAAAATTTTTTAACTAAAAGTTCATTTGATGAGATGGCGTATCTATATAGAAAATATAACACGACTGTTATACTATTTAAATATAACTACGGTTATTTTTATCCAATTTTATCAAATGATGACTCACTCTCTTCACAAGAGAACAGACTTTAAAAATATTATCATTTATCCTATATTTTTTCATTAAAGTTTGCTGCTATGAATGGACAAACTTGAAAAAATATGAAAAAAATTTAATTTTCCAAGTTTCCCTCATCAAATCGCATAGCATATTAAGTTAAGTAATATATATATTTCTGGAAGTAGTGCAAACGTGAAATTGACATATTTTGTGATAAACAATCAAGATTCATTAGAAATTCAGAAAATTTTTGAACTAAAAGTTCATTTTATGAGATGATATATATAAAAAATATCATTGGCTTGTTGGGCTCATTAAATAATAACTACGCTAATTTTTTTCCAATTTTATCAAATGATGATTCAGTCACTTCCCAAGAGAACAGACTTTAAAAATATTATCATTTATCCTACATTTTTTTTATTAAAGTTTGCTGCTATCAATGGACAAACTTAAAAAAATATGAAAAAAATTCGAATTTTCCAAGTTTACCTCATCAAATCGTATAGCAAATTAAGTCAAATCATAGATATATGTCTACCGTTTTAAAGCTTCATCTCTCCCCTTTTTAACAGGATTTAAATATTGGATATCGGGTCAGAAATGTTTGAGTAATCCAGAAATGTTTGAGTAATCCAAAACTTTGTACATAAAGTGAAAAAAAATGTTTTTGTCAAATAAAACAAGTTTGGAGGGTTTGAGAAATATAAAAAAAGAACTTTTGAGTTCTAAGAATTTAAACAAATGAGACTGTGAGTTAAAATTATCAAAAAAAAATTGTGCAGACAAAATCCACATATAAGCTGTAGTAAAAAGAAATCTCAGAAAGAAGAATTTAAAAAAATTAGAATGTGAGGTAAAATTATCAAAAAAAATTGTTTTTAATAAAAAAAAAATTGTGCAAACCGACAAAATTCACATATAAGGTGGAGTAAAAAGAAGTCTCATTAAGAAGAATTTAAACAAATGAGATTGTGAGTTAAAATTATTAAAAAAAAAAAAATTATTTTAATAAAAAAAAATTGTACAAACAGACAAAATGCTCGTATAAGGTGTAGTAAAAAGAAATCTCATAAAGAAGAATTTAAAATAATTAGAATGTGAGATAAAATTATCAAAAAAAAAATGATTTTAATAGAAAAAAAATGTTGAAACAAACAAAATTCACATATAAGGTGTAGTAAGAAGAGGTCTCATAAAGAAGAATTTAAACAAATGAGACTGTGAGTTAAAATTATTAAAAAAAAATTATTTTTAATAAAAAAAAATTGTGCAAACCAACAAAATGCACATATAAGGTATAGTAAAAAGAAATCTCATAAAGAAGAATTTAAAAGAATTAGAATGTGAGTTAAAATTTTCAAAAAAAAAAATTATTTTAATAGAAAAAATTGTGTAAACAGACAAAATCCACATATAAGGTGTAGTAAAAAGAAGTCTCATAAAGAAGAGTTTAAACGAATGAGACTGTGAGTTAAAATTATCAAAAAAAAAAATTATTTTAATAGAAATAAAATGTGGAAACAAACAAAATGCGCGTATAAGGTGTAGTAAAAAGAAATCTCATAAAGAAGAATTTAAAATAATTAGAATGTGAGATAAAATTATCAAAAAAAATGATTTTAATAGAAAAAAAATGTTGAAACAAACAAAATTTACATATAAGGTGTAGTAAGAAGAGGTCTCATAAAGAAGAATTTAAAAAAGTTAGAATGTGAGATAAAATCAAAAAAAAAAATTATTTTAATAAAAAAAAACTGTGCAAACAGACAAAATGCTCGTATAAGGTGTAGTAAACAGAAATCTAAAAAAAAAGAATTTAAACAAATGGGACTGCGAGTTAAAATTATCACAAAAAAAAATTTTTTTGTATAAAAAAAATTGTGGAGACAAACAAAATGCATGTATCAGGTGTAGTAAAAAGTAATTCCAAGACTTTAAACTATACAAAAGAATTGTATGAGTTTACGTGTATTTCTAATATATTTTTTCAGTGTATTTTGCTGTATGAATCGCTTTGCTTTACAAATATTTCATTTTTTTTTCAATATTGAAGTAGAAAAAATGAAAATTAAAATGAATTTTTCGTTTTTGTTTTTTTTTTTTGTTATAAGCAAAGCATGTCATGGCACCAATAACATTTTTCTTTCAATTTTATTGTAAATATTACCAGTCCAATAAACTTATACTCGAATTAACATTTTATTTTCGATTTTTATTTGGCAAGAAAAACAAGAAAAAAAACAAGAAAAAAATTCATAAGAAATATCAGCCATAAAACCCTTTTCATATCTTTCGTTTACAACGGAGTAGTACTACCATCCATCGCTAACGAAGTAAGGCAACTGATTTACCCTAGTGTAGGTGAGACACACACACAGAGAGAGGGAGAGAGAGAGAGAAAGGAAGACTAAATGAGTTTTTATAGTGAAGTGAAGTGGAGTCTTCTATTATTTCTTCTTCTTCTTCTTCAGCATTAAAGCGGCACAAGTTGAAGTGCCATCACCACTTGAAAGCCAAGCCAAGCCTTTCCCTTTCTATTGCTGTTTTGCTGATGATGAGGAAAAACTAGAAAATATACTTTCCAACTTACACACACACACACATTTACTTGAATTACATGAAAAAAGAACAGGAAACTTTGATTTCTTTGTTGTTGTTGTTGTTATTGTTGTATCTTGTCCTCGTTGTTATTGTAGGCATTTTAATATTTACGCCAATACGACGAATACGAACGGATTGGTGGTGGTGGTGGTGGCGGCTATAAAACTTTTTTCTTCTTTTTTTTTTTGTAATAATTTGACAGGTTTTTGGCATTAAAAATAATAAAAGTTTTGTGTCTCTCTCAATAACTCCCGTATAAACAAAATTTATTTACAAGGTTATTGGCGTTCACAAATAAGGTTGACTTTTAATCGCATTTAATCGATTTTAAAGTGCACATTTTTTCTGCATTCTGTTATCGAAAAAACAAAGAATTTTTACGAATTTTTTACGATTTTTAAAGGCAAAAAAAAAAATTGTTTAAAGAGTTATTAACGCAATTATTACATACAATATTTGTTGATGTGACTTTAATTTAGAACTAGAAGCCCACAGATTTTCCACGTCTTTTACTGTTTTGAGGGTTCTGAACAGTTGGTAGTTTGGGGGATCACCAGAAACATTGGCCGAACCAGCTTAATTTCTTCTTTCAGCATGATTTCTGGTTTCACAATCGTCTTGACGTTTAGATTTTTGTTTACAGAAGTAAAATTAAAGCTTAGTTTTAAGGTTATTTCTATACCGAAGACCTAATAGGTCGGTAAAGCATATTAACGCCTCAATAACCTGGTTCAAGGTTTATCTCATTTGATAACACAGACCTGCAAATTTGGATTTTTATTGTGTAAATAAGATGGCTCCATTTATTTCCGAAGGCATTTTGAGCACGCTGAACATGAATCGGGGTTCAAAAACTCTCCATCACGTCAGGTTTTCGAGAAAAAGTGGGTTAAAACCCCTAAAATTAGCGTTTTAGGCCATTTTTGAAAAATTCTAGAGCCAAACATTTACGTATTAGACCAATCGTTATTGTCAGTAATTGGTAATTGATCTTTGCTCTTTCAAGTGAGCCTAAAGCTCAAATTGATTGCATGCACCCTTAACGTAGGGGATGGGGTGGGATTATATCAAGAGGTGCCAGAGAAAAAGATGCACATTACGGAGGTCCTTAAAAATTAATTAGATTTACTTGAAAATTATTTCTCAGGAGGTTTCTGGGGTCGCCGATTACAGATCTTTGTTCAGGTTTAAAAAATTCAAAATGGTGAATACAATATGGCGGTCGAGGTTTATAAAAACTAATCGGATTTCCTTGAAAATTGTTACTCAAGGATTTCTGGGGCCGCTAATTACAGATCTTCATTCAGATTTAATAAATTCGAAATGGCTGATCGAATATGGTGGTCGAGGTCTCTTGCCCCTCTTGACATAAACCCACCAGACCCCCTGATCGAATATGGTGGTCGAGGTGTCTGCACCTCTTAACATAAACCCAACACACACCCTAGTTTAAGGATTCATGCAATCAATTTGGCTTTAGGCTTATTTGAAAGAGCAAAGCATGGTAGCGATAAAGCTCGGTCTGGCACTTTGACAAAATCTGCAGACTGTGATCTCCCAGCATACTGCAGTATGTTACAGCCGTATCTCAATATTGGAGATTCATCTGTTAGGGATTATGAACCTGTTACCTGGTTAGTTCAACTATTAACCCTCCTCTCCCCTCCCCACATTCATAAATACATCGTTTTTGTGGATTTTTGGTAACCCCATATGAGACTTCAAATGTATGAACGGATTCTAATAGCACAGTGTTAAAGTCTTCCAACGTAACTCTATAACGTGATCATAGTTGATTTCAAAACTGTATGAGATGCTTAACTATACGCAAAGATTGGCATTGGGATTGGATTCTAATATAATGAACTCAAGGACAATATACGACTATCTGCAGTTGTCTTAATGAGGCTGGAAATTGCTATGATGTTTGTATTACATAGGTAACGGGACTTAAGGAGATTCCCGATAACTACAGAGCGAATGAACTGACCGTCGAACTCTCCGATGAATTCTCTACATTGAGGCCGATCCCTTCGGGAACCTGCAAGCTTATAATTAACTATGCAATCGTGGGTCTTGTCAACAGTAGATGTGGGCAGCATCAGACACGGTCACAACGGTGCAGAAAAATCTGGCCAAGTGTGAATAAGAGGTGGTTAAACTTCAAAGAAGTAGGCTTAGGGCTGTTATCGGAGTTATTGCAGGGAATTGTACAGTAAGACCTCGCTTAAGGCGGGGATTACGTTCCAATAAGTTCCAACGCTAAACAAAACTGCGTTAAACGAGGCAAAGGAAACAGGAAAGATGAGTTCGTACTGTAATCGACACTTGTTTTATAGTGCATCGCTTTTGGTTGGAGCATTGCCGTTTCATGGAATCCCAATATTACCATGCAATACTAAAACAGCGTTAAGCGGAGTCTTACTGTATTACAGGAACGCATGCGAATCGTATTGTTTTTGGACATCCTCTGCAAATGGTTTCTGCAGAAGCTGCGAAGATAAGGAGAAGGATGAGACTTTTCTTCATCTCCTGTATACATGCCCGGCACTTGCTCGAAGGAAAAAGAGGGACCTGGATGCCTACTTACTAAGTACATGGAGAATCTGGATAAACACTGTCATGCATGGATGTTGGTAATGTGAGCCGCTTCATCGAAAGCTCCGATTGGCACCTGGGCTAGGGGTGAAATGTGATGGGCACTGTGTGCGGCCTAAGTCTGTCCGCTCATGACTCCATCGAGGAGAAAGTCACTTCTGCCTACATACTTACCTTCATACGCAAAGATGCCTTTGCTGCACTCACATTCAAATTGCCAGAATTTCTGTTCGGCAAATTAGCGAGTAAATGAATTTCCTTTGAGATTCCTAAGTAGCGCAATTTTATCACTCCAAAACACTCTGTTTGACGTGGTAGTACATTCAAATTCAAAAAGAAATGAAATCCAAAGCATTTCTGTAAGGATTCCAGAGCTGATCAGTTGGCTTTTTCTGGCATCTTTAAGCATGTCACAGATATCAAATTTGTTGACCTCATCACCAAATGATGTAGTTTTCATAACACTATGCAACAAAGTAATAAAAAAAAAAAAAATACACCCGGCTAATCACATAGTCTAGGTTGTGGGTTTTGTTGAATAGAACTCAAAAAAATTTTTTTTTATATTTCTCGAACTCATCAAACTTGTTTTATTTGACAAAAACTGTTATTTTTTTATTTTACGTACAAATTTCTGGATTACTCAAACAATACTGACCCGATTTCCAAAATTTAAATCTTGTTAGAAAAGGGAGAGATGGAGCTTTAAAACGGTATACATATCTCTATGATTTGACTTAATTTGCTATACGATTTGATGAGGTAAACTTGGAAAATTCGAATTTTTTTCATATTTTTTTAAGTTTGTCCATTGATAGCAGCAAACTTTAATAAAAAAATGTAGAATAAATGATAATATTTTTAAAGTCTGTTCTCTTGGGAAGTGACTGAGTCATCATTTGATAAAATTGGATAAAAATTACCGTAGTTATTATTTAATGAGCCCAACAAGCCAATGATATTTTTTATATATATCATCTCATAAAATGAACTTTTAGTCCAAAATGCTATGAGATTTGATGAGATAAACTTGGAAAATGTGAATTTTTCTCAAGTTTGTCTGTTCATAGTAGCAAACTTTACTTAAAAAATATAAAAAAAGTAATAAGATTCTGAAAGCGCATTATCTTGTGAAGAGATTGACACTTGGTTTGATCAAATCGTAAGGAAATTACCGTAGTTATTATTTAATGAGCCTAACAGTTGTTTTATATTTTTTATATTTCGTTTTATTTCTTATCAAATCAACTTTCGGTTTAAAAATTTTCAGAATTTTATAATGGATCTTGATTGTTTATCGGAAAATGTGTCAATTCTAAGTTTGAGCGACCACCAGAAGTTAGTTAATGTTTGCGCAAAGAGAAATAATAATATTTGCAACAAAAACACAAATATTAGCCGACTTCTAGAAGTCTTGCAAATGTGAATTTGATACATTTTGTAATAAACAATCAAAATCCATCAAAAAGTCTGTAAATTTTTGAACTAAAAGTTCATTTGATGAAATGGCATACATATATAAAAAATATCACTGGACTGTTTTACTATTTATGAAATAACTACGGTAAATTTTATCAAATTTTATCAAAAAATGATAATAATTATCCGATTTGATCAAATGATGACTCAATCTCTTTACAAGAGAACATACTTTAAGAATATTATCACTTATTGTATATCGTTTAAAAATGGACAAACTTAAAAAAATATGAAAAAAATTCGAATTTTCCAAGTTTACCTCATTAAATCGCATAGCATATTCAGTTGAGAAATATATATACTTCTGGAAGTAGTGCAGACGCGAAATTGACATATTTTGTGATAACCAATTACAATCCATTAAAAATTCTTAAAATTTTTGAACCGAAAGTTGATTTGAAGAGATGACATATATATAAAAAATATCATTGGATTGTTGGCTCATTCAATAATAACTGCCGTAATTTTTATCCGATTTGATCAACTAATGACTTATTCTCTTCACAAGAGAACATACTTTAAGAGTATTATGACTTATTGTATACTTTTTAAGTAAAGTTTGCAGGAATGAATGGACAAACTTGAAAAAATATGAAAAAAATTTGAATTTTCCAAGTTTCCTTCATCAAATCGCATAGCATATTAAGTTGAGTAATATATATACTTCTGGAGTAGTGCAGACGTAAAATTGACATATTTTGTGATAACCAATAAACAGCCACTAAAAATTCTGAAAATTTGTAAACCGAAAGTTTATTTGATGAGGTAGCATATATAAAAAATATCATTGGATTATTAGGCTCATTAAATAATAACTACGGTAATTTTTGTCCAGTTTGATGAAATAATGACTCAATCTCTTCAGAAGAGAAGAGACTTTAAGAATATTGTCACTTATCGTATATTTTTTAAGTAAAGTTTGCTGCTATGAATGGACAAACTTGAAAAAATATGAAAAAAATTAGAATTTTCCAAGTTTCCCTCATCAAATCGCATAGCATATTAAGTTGAGTACTCTATACACTTCTGGAAGCAGTTCAGAAGTGAAATTAACATATTTTGTGATAACCAATCAACATCCATTAAAAATTGTGAAAATTTTTAAACTTAAAGTTCATTTGATGAGATAGCATTTATAAAAAATATCATTGGATTGTTAGGCTCATTAAATAATAACTACGGTAATTTTTGTCCAATTTGAACAAGTAATGACTCAATCTCTTCAGAAGAGAACAGACTTTAAGAATTTTATCACTTATCGTATATTTTTTAAGTAAAGTTTCCTGCTATGAATGGACAAACTTGAAAAAATATGAAAAAAATTAGAATTTTCCAAGTCTCCCTCATCAAATCGCACTGCATATTAAGTTGAGTAATATATATACTTCTGGAAATAGTGCAGACGTGAAATTGACATATTTTGTGATAACCAATAAACAGCCACCAAAAATTCTGAAAATTTGTAAACCAAAAGTTTATTTGATGAGATAGCATACATATATAAAAAATATCATTGGATTGTTAGGCTCATTAAATAATAACTACGGTAATTTTTGTCCAATTTGAACAGATAATGACTCAATCTCTTCAGAAGAGAATAGGCTTTAAGAATATATGGAAAAAATTCGAATTTTCCAAGTTTCCTTCATCAAATCTCATATCATATTAAGTCATAGAGATACGTATACCGTTTTAAAGCTCTATCTCTTTCCTTTCCAACAAGATTTAAATTTTGAAAATCGGGTAAGAAATGTTTGAGTAATCCAGAAATTTGTGAGTAAAGTAAAAAAAAGGAAGTTTTGTGAAATAAAACATGTTTTGAGTTCTACTTAACTAACGGAACAACGTAGAGTATGTAGTTACTCTGGTGTATTGTCACTGTCGCACTGTGTCATTTCAAATTTGCTGAATTTTCTTTGAAATTTTTCGATTTTTCCAATAAAAATGGAAATAATCTACATTGTTGACACCCGTCACATTCGTTTCAATCAATCAATCAAGAGCCATACTTCAAATTACTGGGGCCACTTTGTAAAATTAACTTTCAACCGCCAATTTATTTTAATTTTTTAAAAATTTTTTTTTTTAATTTTTTTTTAATTTCATATTAAAAATTCCGCATTAATTTGATTTAAATACTCCGTTGTGTTATGTATGCATGTGTGTTGACGGCAATCAAAATCGAAAATTCTTTCTGTCACATCCTAATGGCTGACTGAACCTCTCTCATACTTATTATTGATCTCTTGACGGATGTCTGCCTATCAATCCTGCTTTAAGATTAAACATTCACATACGAGTAACGTACATGCACAACGTATATGTATGTGTGTGAGTGAAATTCCATCATATGCAAATAGAAAGTTGTCATAGTGACCTGCTACTGCAATAAAAAACTTTTTTATGTTTTCTTCTCTACTCTCTTGTAACATAAATACCATGTAAGCCATGTAAAGTGGTGAAAAAAAAAGAGAACGCAATGGATAGTGGGTTGAAGAGTATTTGTGTGATCAGGCAAAAGGTGAATTTTGTAAAATGTGACTAGGTTAACAAATAAAATATAACGAAAGAAAGAGAGGGAGGGAGAGCGAAGCCAACATAAATAACTGTTAAACAACAACAGCAATGACACCAATGCTAAGGCAAAAGGAATTGTAATATTTTGGTCAATTTATTATTGCCTCTGTAGCCTTTGAGTTCATTAAAGTTGTCGCCGTTTTGTTTACATTTATGCAGAACTGCAAAGGAGCCAGGCAGTTACAATGGCAGCAATAATATTAACATCGCTTTGATGAGATGACCATTTGCAATCAGGAGTTTTCATAGTTTCGTAAGAAAATTTATTAACCAACGTTCCTTTTCGTTTTTATCGTCTTTAGCTTTTCAATTTTCCATTTAAATTTCAATTTTTTTCTTTCTTTCTTTTCGAAAGCCATAAATGTTTAGGCTTTAAAACCCCAATTGCTTAGAAAGACGGAAAAAAACGCAGAAAAGAAACGCAGCTTAACAATAAACAAATCAAGAAAGAAAAGTTTGATCAGAGGCGGTTGTAAGAAAATATTTTTGTGGGGGGTGGCAGACAAATTTAACCTGAACGTATGTGTATCATTGTGGTAGATTTTCGTTGTATTCTAGAACTCTTTTTGCGTTCCTTCCCCTCCTCTAGGAAGCCTAGGGTCGCTTGGCTTCAGTAATAATAGTTATTTAAGGTATACAGCTTATTATGCTATAGAGTCCGATCCAGGTTTTGGTCTTGCCAACATAGCCACTAGCCTTGCAAAGGGACAGAATTTTGTAGTGCAAGTATTAAGGTTATACCGCCCATAGTTGTACGTTAAAGTCTCGTCAGCGCGACAGGGGACATCACTTTCCCATTAATCTCCCCCTAGAACTCTATTACATAGATACATAATTGGTCATTACAACCCTTCAATCAGGATTATGGACCTAGCTTCTCAAACCACTTATATTTGTGCGAGTGCGGACGTGTTTTTGAGCTCTGCTGTTAATTTATACTTTTTGTCACTTGTAATAGTAATAACAATCGATAATCATAATCAAAATAGAGTGATAAAAGAAAGAAAACAATAACCAAAACAAAACAAAACAATAACCAAAAAAATTATTTAAAATTAACAAAATAAAAATAAAATACAAATATATTAATTGAAATACAAAAACAATAAAGAACAAAACAAAATATTACAACAACATCAATAATTAACGGACAAGCAGATAAATAACATAACAAGCTGACAATAACAAATAAATTCCAGCTGTTTACAACAACTTATTTCTTTAAAGCAGCTGTATTTACCAAGCTGTGCTGTAAAACTTAAAGTGGATGTATTGTCAATTAGTGTTGCATTTTTTAACCCTCAGACTGTCCATTAAATTTTCTAATAAATAAAAATAATCTTTTTATATATACTTATACACACTATACGTGGAAATAATAATAAACAGAAAATATTTTAATGCCCAATTTAAGAGTTTTTCCTAGTACTTCCATACGTAGAAGTAAAAGAACAAATAATAAAAGTAAAAAAGGCGATTCAGCTTCAAAAATGCCGGAAGTTAATGCATCATTGGAAGACTTCCCATCTCAGGATGGCATGCGCATTTCAAGTAATGGAACTAAATCTTTAAACAATAAAATATTACAAAAACCATTTGAGAATGATCAATGCACTTTCATTAATTCACCATTTAAATGTCATTGAAAAGCGCTTTGATAAATTCACCAGAGAAATAGAGCTATTGATGGACAATAAGTTAGGTGAATATAAATCAGAGCTATTAAATGTGTTCGAAAGGAGTTTCGGTGCAATAAAACAACAAATACAGGATGTTACCGAGAGAGTTCAACAATTGGAGAACATTTCTGACTCTATTAGTAATATGCAAATGGAAATTAAAACTTTAAAAACAACAATAAGACAACAAGAGAATAGAAATGTTGCATGTGAGTTACGTATCAATGGAATACCCTTTAAGGAGAATGAAAATTTATGTCTGATTTTTGAAAAAATTTGTAACACAATAAATATTTCCGCTCCCACTGTCAAAACTATCTATCGTGTGCGGAATTTAAACAACAAAAATTATGACAGAGATACTGCTATAATCGTTAAGATGTGGTCCCCCTACGATAAGAATCAGTTCTTAATATCTCTATCAAATCACCGCAAACACCATAGAGGTTTTAATTTTTGCCTAAAAGACATCGGGGAATCTTCCGAAAATAAATTTTTTGTTAGTGAAAATTTAACATCCCCTAATTATAAAATCCTCCGTACTGCCATTAAACTGAAAAAACAAAAACAACTTCATAGTGCATTCAGCATACGTGGATCAATTTATATTAAAACTACTGCCGATAGCAATGCAATACTAGTAGAGGAGATAGATCAAATATATAATTTATTTCGAGGGTCTGGAACTTATACTGAAAGCGGTCATGGCATTCACGAACAACACTAGTACAACCAATGTTTTATATTATATCTTTTTTATTAAAATTTTTTATTATGCAAGCTTTGGAAACGCAAACTGCGATGTACGATGATGTAATATTAGCAGGTGATTTTAATTCGAATCTGCTTGAAGATGATGCTATATTGAATGATTTTGCTTCTCTTGGTCTTCAATCACCTAACACTACAATCCCAACGCACTTTACACATACAAGCAACACACTTTTAGATCTATTTTTTGTAAGCAATAAATACAATATTTTGCTCTATGATCAGCTCTCAGTGCCGTGTTTCTCTAGACATGATCTTATATTCATGACCTACAAGTTCCAGTTGGTTATACCACCCCGGATTATTACACTTAGAGATTTTAACAATATAGACATGAGGTTACTGGAGAGAGAATTTTTTAAAGTTGAATGGAATAACATATATTACTTTAATTCAGTGAACGACCAGTTAACATTCTTTGAACATCATGTTAATAGATTATTTGATTTAGTGGTACCACTTAAAACTAAGATGATCAGCAGTCGCCAAAAGCCCTGGTTTTCCAACGAAATCAAAGAATCTATGCTTCAAAGAGATATTGCATATAAAAGATGGAAAAGATTTAAAACCACTGAGTTGCGTGAGGCCTATCGCACTTCCAAAAGAAAAGTTAATAAATTAATAAGAAGGGCAAAATCGAAATTTTATGCTGAAAAATTTTCTTCTGCTCTTAGCTCCAGGAAAACATGGCAAACCATACGTGAAGTTGGTATTGGTAAAACCTCTACACATGAACCCTGTGTAATCAACGCTAACGTTATGAATGAACAATTTCTAAATATTCCAATAGTGGAGGCTGATCCGCATTATTATGATAATCACCCCAACAATATTTCTGAGGCAACTTTTTCTTTTGAGTCTGTGGATGATTGTGATGTGCTAGCTAGTTTGTTGTCGATTAAATCTAATTCTGTTGGTGCGGATAACATTAATCCAAAATTTCTTAAAGTCCTTCTCCCTCCATTGCTTCCTTTTATTACTCATATTTTTAATAGAATTCTTACGAGCAGTGAATTCCCTTCGAATTGGAAAATAGCTAGAATTGTACCTGTACCAAAATCTAGTTCCGAGTATAGACCAATCGCCATTTTACCATTTCTCTCCAAGGTTTTCGAGAGAATTATGCATAAACAGATGACACGTTTCCTCGATCGGAAAAATATGATAACACAAACTCAGTCCGGCTTTAGAAAAAATCATGGATGCATAACAGCGCTAGTTGATGTTGATGAAAATATTCGAAGAGAAGTGGATGATGGAAATACTGCCTTTTTGGTCTTGCTGGACCACTCCAAGGCATTTGATACCGTGGAACACAATATTCTATGCTTCAAATTACAAAACTTCTTCAATTTTTCCTTTTCTGCCACCCAGCTCTTGTCAACTTATCTCTGCGGAAGATACCAATACACTGAAGCACATGATGGAAAATCTAGAGCTCTTCCCGTCTCAAGAGGAGTTCCACAAGGTTCTATTGTCGGTCCTCTTTTATTTTCGATGTACTCCAACGACCTTCCAACTATATTAACGGATTGTAAGATAAGGATGTATGCAGACGATGTCCAACTTTATACTAGCTGCAATAATGCAACGATTACTCAGTGTATAAGTTCATTGAATCAACAGATGCATCGTATTCAGACATGGGCTTCTGCTAATGGTTTGGCAATAAATCCGGCAAAATCAAAATGCATTGTTATTCAGAAAAGGCTTGCGCAATCAATAAGTATTCCTGATATATGTATAAACGGTAAAAAAATACAAATAGTCACATCAGCAAAAAATCTGGGTGTTTATTTCAATAAAACACTTACGTGGTCTGACCACGTCAACTATGCTTGTGGACGTTCTTTCTCTATGCTAAGAACTATGTGGTCATCTCACTACTGCACACCAATGAGGATAAGAATACTTCTGGCGAAAACATATTTAATTCCCACATTACTTTATGGATGTGAACTTTTTTCTAATTGTGATTCATCTAGCAAGAGAAAGTTAAACGTTGCCTACAACAACATTACGCGTTATGTATACGGATTAAACAGACGATCCAGAATTTCAATGTTCGCAACTCAATTGTACGGAATTTCTTTTGATTGCCTGCTTAAATTAAAAGTTTTGGTATTTATGCACAAGATAATTTATACCCGCCAGCCGGAGCATCTTTACAATAGACTCTCTTTCGCAAATAGCTGCAGAGGTAGAAGAATAAGATCATTTCGGTACAAGAGCCTCATCTCTAGTTGGCATTTTTACATATTTGCAACAACTCTCTGGAACTCAATCCCCTACAGCTGTCAAGTATTAAGTAACGCACGACAATTTAAAGCACAACTTATGAAAATGTTTTCAACGTAATTTTCTAAAAGTCTACTAAATATTTGTCATGATAAATGTATGTAAATTTTTGATCTCTAAAATTATTGTACTCTGTAAAATTTAATTTATATTGTTATTTAATTCTATGTAAACATTGTTACTCTTACATGTTAATTAGTTTCATACTGCAATATAAGACATATGGTCTTGTGTATGGAGCTTTTAAATAAAATAAAATAAAAATAAATTGTGTGTGTGTGTTAATTTTATAGATGAGCGGAACGGGATCGACAGGATAAAGTTGACTTCGAACGACAGATTTTTGAGAAACTGACCGAGGCAATTTTTTATTTGCCCTCAGAGTTCTAGGCAGATATTTACTGAGAAGAAATCGCCGAAGAAATACTTTCATCTTGATGTCCAACCTGAGGTTTCAATCGTGGCCTTGCGTCTAATAAGCTGACACACTACCTGCTAGACTACGGCGACTAGAACTTTATTATTGTACTATAAAGGCGTTGTAGCTCAAAAACTAAGGTACATACCTCAGCAGCTATGAAGCCTCCAAACTCCTTCCATTACACCATCCAGAGCCAAGAAATGCTTGCTACAGTCCAGTTATCCATGTCCGTCTCATCGTGTTCTAGAAACCTTTCCCCTGGCCAGCTCACAATAACGTTGTAGCTGCAGTTGCTGAAAACATTAGGCCATGTTGTCAAATTCAAATTCAATCGGACATTCAGAGGCAACCGCGATAAATAGAAGAACCAGAGGGGAATACAGTGAGTAAGTTTGTGTAGTTTATAGTTCATAGACAAGGAAGTTCGTAGACCTACAAGACGCTCATCCTATATGTGGTTCTTTATGGGCGCAGAAGCATGGACCCTATTAAGCACTGAAGCAGTAGCCTTGAGAGTATTCGAGTGAAAAATCCTACGTAAAATCTTCGGTCCAGTGCGAGTGGGCGATGATTTTGCGCTTCCGATCCTACAGGGAGCTGTAGGAACTCCTCAAGCAGCGCTGGCTCTGACGTCTCGATCGAATGGGGCAGGTTACTCCGGGGAGACGGGTATTTGATGTGGGGATCTGCGAATGTCGCCGGAGAGCACGACCTTGCTTGCGTTGGAAGAACCAAATCCAGCAAGCCCTATTTCACGATTGGTGTGACCAACTGGAGAAGTCAAGCTCAAAGCAGAATCGCCTAAAAGAATGTGTTACGGCAAGCTAAAATCCGTGAAAGCGTACCTTTATTCCATCTGTATTCCATCCCAACTGCCCTGTCTCGGTCATATCGTTCGAATGATGGAGGATCCAACTGCGAAATCGGTATTTGAGGTGGGTATCTGCGGAAGTCTCGTCGAAGAGAACGACATTGTTTGCATTAGAACGACGAAATCGAAGAAATCATGCCAGCGATTAGTGTGATCAACTGGCGTTGGCGTACAGTCCCCTAGGATTTTCTATAAAAACAGGCAAATTAAGTAACAGATTTCAAGATAAAACATGTGAAAACACGCTTGAAGACCTTAAAAAGAAATAAACCTCTACCCTCCCCCCCCCTCTACGCTCCTGTCAAACACATTAACGAGAAACGAAGCTGCGTTTAATTATCGGCACATTGCATCAGCTGTGAGAGAGATGATATGGCAGAGAAACAAAGGAATAGAAGAAGAAGAAGGCGAAGAAGTAGTAACCAAAAGAAAGATGAACAGACAGACAGACAGACTTCAAAGTAAATAGAAAAATTACAACAAAAAAAAGTAGAAAAATGTAAGTAAGTAAGTGAGTAAGTGAGTGAGTCAATGAGTGTCGTGTAATCATAAAAATAAACGAAAATATTAACAAAAAAGCAACAACATTAGCTATGCAAAGCAGTCAGCACACTCTCCTCTTATGCTAACTGCTCTATTGAGTCCATATGGAAGAGAATGGGGGGGAAGGGGGTCACAATATTTTATTATTCTCATACGCAATTTTTGTTTATGGCAAAACGCAATAGCTAACTGACTAACTGGCTGACTGGCTGGTTAGTTGGCTGGCTATGTACAGGAATAGCAAAACCAAAATACTATTTTGCATGGCATTTATGATCTTGCTATTGCCAGTTGCCACAATAGCATTTGGCCTGTTCGCTGATTGTCTGTCTCTTCGTCAGTTTTTTTTTGTAATTTTTGCGTAAAATTGTTGTTGTTGTTGCTTTTTCTTATTAAAACGTTAGCAAAAAATGGCATAAATCTATTACAAGATATGCGTGTATGCTCTATGAGTATTTGGTACTCCACTATCAGTTTCGTCGTCTCTGAGTCTTCATCGTTTGTCTATAATGATCATGTTGGTCTCGTTGTTGTTGTGTTTGTTGTTGTATTTCTAGTTTATTTGTGTAGATGCGTCATATTTACAGCATTTTACAAGCTGACTTATACAGAGTCCTTAAAGTTTGAGTTTATTATTCAAAAATTTTTGATTAAGATGCCACAATCACCAGAGAACCACAGTTCAGCTAATGAGTATTCAGAAAGATGAGTAGTATTGAAGCATACTCATAAATTCCGATATTTTTACGTAGCATTCATACTTCTTTGAATATCAAGAAGAAAAAGTATCACCCCTCTACTCATATTTAAAGTTTGAAGAAGTACTCGTCATGCTTCATACTTTACAACACGTATGATGTTGTCGATTACGACTCTCCAAGGACTCAACATATACACAAAGAACAAAATAAGTATGATATGCATACGAACACAAAAATTCTCACTAGAAGATTATGGGTTTGCTCTGCTTCATTTATTTAAGTATTTTTCTAAAGTTATAAATCTAAATGAGTAGGCTGCTTATGAATCAAACGTATTTCAAAGGGTATAAGTTTGATGTCAACGTTGTACGCATTCTCGCTGCAACCTATACTTATAAATCAATGTTGTAGCAGGAGTACTAATGAATCTGAGTAGGTAAATTTCAATATTATTGACTAACTTATATTCAAAATTTCATGAGTACTTACGAGTAACGAAAAAACGATTCATTGCTCATATCTGGTGAGAACAACAATTACATAATTGGTCATTATAATCCTTTAGTCAGGTTTATAACCTACCACCCATGTTGCGTATGTTAATTTTATTGATGAGTATCGGGATACTCACTGCAGTTTAATGTCAATAAAAATATTAGTTTTTCTCTGAGTTTTTGCCAGATGACTGGTGAGTGAAAGTCGCCGCAAGAAATAATTTTTTCATATTTTGTTTTGTTGGAGTGATCTGAGCTGAGATTCAGAAATTCTGTATAATTTTGATTATCAAACTCGTCAAAGGATGGCCAGAATCTAGCCTTAACACTAAAAACAAAAATTTCTTCGGGCAGTCTCCTGTCAAAATTTCTAAGAATAACTGAAATTGCCATGAAAAGTTTATTCAATTTATCGTTAACACAACACAGTATGAGTAAAGGCTGTAGGTACAGATCTACTGAGGAAAAGGAGATTTTTATCCACTTTCTTTGTCAATCCTTGTCAACTAACGGACCTATCATCTATTGATGTCAAGGATATAACTTCGTTTATTAAACTTTCGGACTGCTTTTTTAGCATGGCGTGGTTATCCCTGCGAAGAGATCGATTAAATACTTTGGAATTAAACTAGACTCGAAACGGACCTAGTCAGAGCAAATAGAGTATGCAACAGCGAACACAGCTGAGTAGACTAATGGCAGATACTGGAGTACCACTCCCAAGTAGAAGGAAGTTACTCATGGAGGCTGGAAATTGTATTCTCCTTTATGGCTCTGAAATCTGGGCTTCTACTTTAAAAACTCGAACCAGAGCTAAAAAAAACTTCTATTTGCCCAGAGGATAGCAGCTTCACGGGTCACAACCTCCTATTTTGCACGGTATCAACACAAGCTACTTTAATAGTAGCTGGAATGGTTCCCATAGACCTTCAAGCAATTGAACGCCAAATGATTTTCAGCACTAGTCAGAGCACGGCTCAATCGCAGAGCAGACGAAGTCTTCTTAAAATGGCAATAACGCTGGGAAAATGAACGGCATGGTAGGCGGACATATAAACTGATTCCAGAATTGCAAGTGTGGAAAAACAGAAAAAATGGCAACCCAGATGCCAACAGGCCATAGATATTTCAGAGAGTACCTCCACCGCATGGGCAAATGTCCCTCGCCCTTCTGTATCTACGACGAAGAGGAAATGTTAGACGATGCCGAATACATTTTCTTCAGCGGCAATCTCTGGGCCGAAAGCCGTAAGGGTCTCGAGGCTGAAATTGGCATTATTAGAGCCACAAACATCATGCTGGAAATGATAAACAGCAAAGGAAACTGAAACGCAGTAAAACAATTTTTTTTTTGTTTTTTTTTTTTTATAAAAACCAACACTCAGGGAATGGCCCCTACTCATGCAGCGCATTGTGCAGGTTTAGGAAAATAGATTATAGGAAGGTGGAAAGAGAGAGTAGTGTTTATGCACATCTGATTTAAACTTACCAATATCGTAATTGACGCGGAAAACCTTCGCAGGAAGATCATTCCACAAGCGAGCAGTGCGGGCAAAAAATTAATTCAACCTGTAATGCATTGTGCGCTTCACTGGACAATCAACCACAAAAGGATGTGCTCTGCGAGAAGCTCGAATACCACATAAAAATATGTGGTTATCGGGAACCAAACCCCTTATCTCTCGAGAACACCTCCTATTATAGTACCGATAGAAAAATGAAACACACGCCACATTGCGACGAAGCTCCAACGAATCAATAGAGTTGAATACCCTACTGTCATTAATAAGCACCTTCGCCCTCTCCTGTACGCGGTCGAGAAGCTTCAAAATAGAATTTGAAGCACCGGCCCATACCTGAGAGTTGTACTCCATCCGAGGTTGGATAAATTTGTGTGTCCTGCTAAGGAAAAAATATAACCTAGACGCAGTAGAATAAAGGAAGAGCGGAGATTGGACTTAGCCTGCGCCCAATGAAGGAACTGTGGAATAGGTGCCAAACAGGGAACCATCTCAAAGTAATACATTCGTGTTTCCGAGGTGAAATGATACCCCGGTGAGGAGATAAGGCGGGTTTTTAGTCGGTATACCCAGTGACGACCTTCATGAAAGCAAAAACCATTTTCCCTCCTTCCCGCAAACAAAAAATGTCCTAATGACGCCATAGCTTTTGAAACACTGCATAGTATGTAGCGTCATTGTATTCATTTTGGTGGATCTTCCCTTCTTGTAGCTAGAGGACTACCACTGTTGTGTAGTTGACGTTGGTAATACGTTGAGCATTCGAAGCATTTGTTTAATTTGCAAAATTTTCAAAAAGAAAACTTGAACTTGCAAAACCTTTATCGTATAAGTACTTGAATACTGGATTATACAGCACGATTCGCCTTTTTTCCCTTCTTCCTCTTTACAGCAACACTTTTCGCTTGCCTGCCTCAAACAAAAAACGAAAAAATTTGTTGTGCGTGTGACGTTTTTTTTCCTGATGATACTTCTTCTTCTTCTTGTTTAAAAATAAACTGGCGTTTTAGGAAATTTTTTTTCGTTTTTTTCTTATCATTTTATTTCTGTTGTTTATTTAATCTATGATGTGTCTGTCTGTCTGTCTGTATTTTCATTTCACATTTTATCATTAATTTACGTGAAAATGCCAAAAAAAAAAAAAAAACAAACACGCAGAAAACGAAGAAAAATTTTCGACAGTTTGTTGAAAAATTATTCACCATTTTGGGTGAAAGGAAGAGAAATACTCAAAATCTAATTATCAGCACTCGGCAACAACAACAACATAAAAACAATAATCAAACAACAACTTGACAATGTTTATTTACTTTTTTACTAAGCGAATAAGTATGTGTGAGTGTGTGAGCGTTTATTTGTTTTGTGTTGCTATGAATGTAATTCGCTGTGGTGAGAGTATTACTCACCCATTTCATAAGTATTTTAAATATACCCTGCAGGAGATTAAGCGTCAATTGTCTAAAATCTACTAGTACTAGTACTGGTACAGCTGGCACTAGTTTACACAGGGTTTAAGTTTTTATAAGAAAGTACTAGTAGTAGAACTAGTTTAAATATACCAGACTGATAGAATTTTTTGTGTAACACAACAAAAATTCACTTACTGTTTTTAGAATTAAATTAATTTATTTAGTTTTATTATTTATTTATTTATATTTATTATTATTTATTTATTAATTTTTCACAATTGTATATAGTATTTAAAGCCTTGAAGAAATGCGCCTGTTTTTTATTTTTGTTTTAAAATATTATTTAAATGAATTAATTTTTGTACAAACCGTAGTCTTTTTTAGTGCTTTAAAATATTTTAATATTTAAAATTTCACGATGTGATAAGGTCTAGCCAGCCTTGAAAAAATGGGCCTGTTTTTTATTATATTAAATTATACGTATTGAACTGTGATGTAAATAAATATGGTTATTTTAAGTTTTTTCTAAATATTTTAATAAATAATTATACAAAAACTAATTTTTTATCCATTATTTTTCACTTAACCAACAAAGGAATCTACAAAATTTTGTTAATTTTTTCCATATAAAAGAACTAGTAATAAAGTGGTTCGAAATCTCCCAATTATATCCAAATATACCAGTACGAAACTAGAACCAATGGTACTAGTAATAATACCAGTTCGAAATATACCAGTACGAAACTAGTACCAATGGTACTAGTAATTAACTAGTACGAAACTAGTACCAATGGTACTAGTAATTTTTCAAACACACTCAATGCTAATTTGAGCATTAAGATGCTATAGGAAAGTTACCAGTTGAGTACTAGTACTGGTGGTTTTTGTACTAGTTTTGTACTAGTTAGGTACTAGTTCAATCTCCTGCAGGGTATGTACACGCATACATACATACGTATGCGTGTATGCAAATATGTGTAAAGAAAGGAAAAAAAGAATGTGTGTTCAATAATAACACAATGCAACAGTGAAAATACACCCGAGCAACTACATAGTTCACGTAAATTTCTTTAAATTTGTTTTACTGTTTAAACTATCTTTTAATTTTGACTTTACATAAAAATTTCTTGATTGCTCAAATATTTCTGATCCGATTTTCAAAATTTAAATCTTATTAGAAAGGGGAGAGATGCTTCTTTAAAACGGTATACATATATATATTATTTGGCTTAATATGCTATCAGATTTAATGAGGTAAAGTTGGAAAATTTAAAATTTTTTTCATATTTTACCAACTTTGTCCACTTATAACAGCAAACTTTACTTAAAAAGTATACAATAAACCATAATACTCTTAAAGTCTTTTCTTGTAAAGAGAATGAGTCATTATTTGTTCAAATCGGACAAAAATTACCGTAGTTATCATTTAATGAGCCCAACAAGCCATTGATATTTATTGTATATCTCATCAAATGAACTTTTAGTTTAAAAATTTTCCGAATTTTTAATGGATATTGATTGGTTATCAAAAAATATATCAATTTTACGTCTGCACTACTTCCAGAAGTATATATATTACTTAACGTAATATGCTATGCGATTTGATGAGGTAAACTTGGAAAATTCAAATTTTTTCATATTTTTTCAAGTTTGTCCATTCATAGCAGCAAACTTTACTTAAATAATATATGATAAGTGATAATATTCTTAAAGTCTGCTCTGTTGTGAAGAGATTTAGTCATCATTTGATCAAATCGGACAAAAATTACCTTAGTTATTATTTAATGAGCCTAACAATCCAATGATTTTTTCATCAAATCATCTCATCAAATAAACTTCAAAATTTCAAAAATTTACAGAAATTTTAATAGATCTTGATTGGTTATCAAAAAATATATCAATTTCATGTCTGCGCTACTTCCAGAAGTATATATATTATTCAACTTAATATGCCACGCGATTTGATGAGGGAAACTTGGAAAATTTGATTTTTTTCATATTTTTTCAATTTTGTCCATTCATAGCAGCAAACTTTCCTTAAAAAGTATACAATAAACCATAATACTCTTAAAGTCTGTTCTCTTGTGAAGAGAATGAGTCATTATTTGATCAAATCGGACAAAAATTCCCTTAGTTATTATTTAATGAGCCTAATAATTTAATTAAATTTATTAAATTTTTTATATATATGTCATCTTATCAAATCAACTTTCGGCTTAAAAATTTTCAGAATTTTTATTGGATCTTAATTGTTTATCAGAAAATATGTCAATTCAACGTCTGCACGACTTCCAGAAGTCGGCTAATATGTATTTGGGGTTTTTGCAAATATTTCGCTTTGTGCAAACATGGGCCAACTTTTGATGGTCGCTTAAACGTTAAATTGACATATTTTTTGATAAACGATCAAGATCCACCAGAAATTCTGAAAATTTTTTAACTAAAAGTTCATTTGATGAGATGATATACATAATTGTTGGGCTCATTAAATAATAACTACGATAATTTTTGTCCGATTTGATCAAACAATAACTTAATCTCTTCACAAGAGAACAGATTTTAAGAATATTATCACTTATCGCATATTTTTTAAGTAAAATTTGCTGCTATGAATGGACAAACTTGAAAAATATGAAAAAATTTGAATTTTCCAACTTTCCTCATTAAACCTCATAGCGTATTAAGCCAAATAATAGATATATGTATACCGTTTTAAAGAAGCATCTCTCTCCTTTCCAATAAGATTTAAATATTGGAATTCGGGTTAGAAGTGTTTGAGTAGTCCAGAAATTTGTAGGTAAAGTAAAAAGAATAACAGTTTTTGTCAAATAAAACAAGTTTGAAGGGTTTGAGAAATATAAAAAAAAAAAATATTTTTAAGTTCTACTCAACGAAACTCACAACCTACACTATGTCATTAGCTGAGGAGTATTAAATTTTTTTTTTATTTTGTCGCATAGTGTAATTGATATTATTATGCCTCTTTCTAATTTTAGTTTGGTTTTCCTCTTCCTTTTTCTTTTTTTTTTTTTCTCAAATGTTGTTGATAAATTTCTTTTAAAATGTTTAAAAACAAAAAAAGCAAAAAAAAGAACGGGAATTTTGTTTTGAAAGAATTTCGAATGCAATTATAAACAAGTTGTTTGGATGTGTGAGTATGAATAGAGATGATCATGTTGAGTTAATCATTCCCATTGTTGTGTGCTCATGATTATGTTATGTTATTACGGTAATTATTAGTGACCCATTTTGATTTATTTTTGCAAAGAAATAAATAAAAAATTTACTGTTTATTATGAGTATCAATTAAGTGAGTGAAGAGAGTGACAGACAGAGAGAGAGTGAGGAGAAGATAAGAGAAAATATTTAAGCAAATGTAGTTATTAGAAGTGCTAATTAAAAAAAAAGAGAGAGTAAGTAAGAAATTAGAAAGTTCCACTTACATATACACACATACTTACACATATTCATATGTCTGTATGTACAGTGGGGTGCACAAATGAGTACATGTTTCTACTCTGAGCAATTTTAAAAATTTTTTTTTCGGTTTTTATTTAAAATTTAGTACTTAACAAAATAATATAAAATTCAAAACTAAAATGATCAAATTCTAAGAAAAATAAAACAATCAAGGGGAACATAACTCGGATGTACTCAATTTTGCACCATTCCAAAATTTTAGGGAATGCGAGTATTTATAATATTTAGTCCAAAGACCCTTGTCATATAAATCCATCAAATTCCCTATAATTTCTTTAGGAATATTTATTCATTCCTGATAAATCTGTTGCCTAAGCTAATCGAAATTGATTGGGGCTGATCGGTACTGTCCCAACAGCTTTTTCACGATTGACCGCAAATTCTCAAACGGATTAAGGTCGGGACTTTGTGCTTAACCACTAAACTAATTGAGATGTATTTGAGTTGGCCATTCTCCTGGAAAAGTACCCCTGCGCTGGATAGTCGCTCTTGTCGACAAAATCGGGAAAATGGGTCTGCAAACTTTTCAAATAATCTTCTTTTGTCATAATATAATTGATTCTTTACAGTGGTCTGAGGCAACTCTTTCCCCATGGCGGCGCCAGTAATATTGCTTGCCATCAGACTGTAAACGGTTGAATTCTGATTCGTCTGATCAGATCATATATTTCCAGTTATTCACTGTCTACTTTCTGTCGATTGCTGCTGGTTCTTCTGCTCCGCTCGGCCATTCCTGTTGCTGATGCTGTTGTTCAGATGTCAGGCCAAATTGCCCCTCTCCCTTGCTGTCGTCATCCCCGTCATTGCTGCCCTTACCGCCACCTCCGCTGCCAAGTCTGCTGAATTGTCGTGAGTCTTCCTGTTCCGTTCACTTTGTCCACTCCTAGTGCAACACCATGTGGCCAAAACCTCGTCCATGAGGAAGCTGTTCAATGTTAGGGCTGTAAGCGTTGTTCTTTATGTTGATGTAAGTTTATTGTGTCGCTGTGGCCCATCAGTTCCGAACTGTTTGGAGTTCAACTAGTAGTAATCAATCCGATTACGAGATCTGACCGGAGACTTAATTCTGGTAACGCGGGAGTTAGGAGCCCCTGGAACCTCGGTTCCAGGCTGGTTATTGGTGTGGCCCCTTTTGGGAGCATTGTGGTGGTTCTTCGCGGGAAGAGTCTAGTTATTCGGCTCGGTGTGAAGTTGCATTTTCAACCGGGTCGCATGAGCCAAAGATCGGAAGGAGTTTCAGATAAACTCCGCCCCTAACCAAGGGGGAAGTTATGTCCAAATACATGGCTTCGAATTGGTACTCAGGTGTAACATTCTGTTACATTTGGGGGCATTGGTAAACACATTGTATTTCACCCTGTGCGAAGAGCACTATGGGATTAGATCCACGCGGATAGGTACCCATGTAAAACTACTCATCGTTGTCCAATTTCTGTATTCTCTGGCAAACTTTAACCGTGCCTTAACATTTTTAGCCGACAGTGTAGGTCTTTTCTTTTTGGCTGCCAAGGTATAGCCAATATTTTTAAGAGTTCTACTTACCATTCATCGTTTAACGGTTTTTTCGATTGCCAAAAAAGTTCTTTTTGGTGTTTAAAATTGTTTCCTTTTCATTTTTGTTGCTATTAGCCAAGCATTTGCATTAGTTAGTAAATTTTTATGAGCTCTGACTTGAGGCTTGAGGACTTTGGACTCTGATGACTACTGACTGACTAACGCTACGTTTTGTAGGAAATTTCCCTAGTAGAATAGTCACATGCAGTCAAAGCTACAATACTATCTTTGGTTGATTTCGAGAGTTTCTTTATTTTTTTAATAGAAATTGATTTTTATTCGATAAGTTATAAAAAAATTTCGTTCAACGAGATTACGTAATTAATTTGATACAAATATTTTCTTAAAAAAAAGCCAAAGTAAAGGAAAAACATGAAAAAACATATCGTAAGGCATGCAAACATGTATCATAAAAAGCAAAAGTGCAAAATTGAGTACATGTGAGTTGTATTTGCTTTGTTTATTTTATTCCTAGAGCCAGGGCCGTCTTTAGGTATGCCGGGGCCCCAGGGCACAAGCTTGTTGGAGGCCCCTAAATATTTAAAAAGGAAATGTTTCCAACTAAAATGAAAGTTTATTTGATTCTAAGCTACCGTTTCTCAAAATTTTTGACTTGGACTCAATAGTTTATGAGCTAGAACCAAGGATAATAAGGTCCTTTTTTGAGGATTTCATGAATTCTTTCATATTTCTTTCAAAGAATGGATATGATATCATAAGAAAGGTCTTTGAGAAGCGTTTTCAATGGCTTATCAGAAATTTTCGTGTAAAAGAAAATGTAATTCTATGTCAAAATCTTTATTTTGGACTAATTGCAAGTATTTTACTACTTCTGGAACACATTCAACAACCTGAACACCTACTAAGTTTAGAGAATGTGCAGTACATGGGACAAAAATGACAAATTCTCATTTTTCCATTATTTGTTTGTTTCTGAACTCGAGAATACTTCCCAGCCATATTTGGTGCATTATCGTAACTCTGCCCACGACAATATTTTCTAGGAATATCAAGGCTTTCTAAACGTGGAAGAAATTTAGAGTAGAATCCACACTAATTGAATAGTATTTTAATGCTTTTAGTTCGTTGACAATAGTTTTTAATACTTCTTGACCCATAATATCAATAAATTTCAAATTCATTACAAATGTTTGCAGATAAATATGATGTGCATCGTTTAACACAATTTTCGTAGTTTCGTATGTGATAAGCATCTCAAATAGCCCTGAAAAGGAAGATCTCTTTCACAACCTCAACAATTCTTCTTTTAATAATTGACTTGTTTATTGTTTATTGTGTTTGTCAACTCGTCCAATAATTCTTTTTCTTCCGACATAGTTCATCATTGATTGCCTGACTGTTTTTATGCTCCATTAATGTGTTACTTATATGTTTCCAAACTTTATATCCAGTGGAAGAACTCAAACTGTTACCAGTACCAATTATAATATTAAATAAACAGCAGCAAAAACAATATACAGATTTCTTCGTCAGTGAGTAAAGGAGCCACTTTCTTTCTATATACTCACCATTAGTCAATTTACGGGTGAACAAATTTCTATTTAAGTATCTTGTTTTTGTTGTGCCAGTGCCAATCTAGAAAAATTTCGGAAAAATCGCAATTTTTATTTTAGAAAAACACTGGCCCTTTCCGTATCCAAATATCACGCACTTCTTCTGTACGTGCCAGGATCAGGAGATACATTTTCTATACTTGTAGTTATAAAATCACAGTAACTTCTAGATGGTTCAGCATCAGAAGATACAGCGGCTACATCGGGATCTTCTAATATTACTTGTTCATTATACTGTTAAAATTGCGAAGTATTTTGATCTTAAAGAAGAGTCGGTAATATTTGTTTCTTCTTAATCGTTTTGTACATGAGCAAATAAATATACATATATACAATATGTGGTATCATTTTAAAGATTTTTTGAAGCTAACGGTGTATAAAACATGCAAAATTTGGCAGAATTTTTTTTTTATTGTAATCCTTATAATTTTACATTTTTTTGAAATATAACAATTGTAAGGACATGGGCATGTGCCCCAAGTGCCCTTATGGTAAAGACGGCATTGCCTAGAACTTGATACTTTCAATTTTAAATTTTATTTTATTTTTTTAATTACTAAAGTCTAAATAAACAAGAAAAAAGCTTTTGAAGTTTCCTTTATTATATATTTTTAGTTTTATTCAATAAAAAGCGTCCAAAGTATAAACATGTACTCATTTGTGCACCCCACTGTATGTACTTATACTTATGTATGTATTTATTTAGAAAAAGAATTATTTTTTAAAGAATTTAAGTTTAATTTTTATTCATTTTCATCATTAGGTTAGAATCTCTTAAAGGTTTTTAATGTTTTTTTAAGGTACATACACTTAAGGTTCAATTAGTCGTGACTTTACCATAACGCTGTGGTCGTAACATAATCCATAACCGTAAATTTACTGTTAGCAGCAATCAGTGCTGCCGTAGCCATAAACAGCTGTTTACGTTAATTGCACGTATGTACTTTTCAAAAGTACAAAAGTAAACAACAAAAAAAATGTGTATACATGTAAGTGAATTCAGCAAACAGCTGTTTATGGTTATGGCAAAAAACCAAAATTCAATTGGCACATATGATTATCGTTATGACTATGGCGTTATGGTAAGTCACCTATAATCGAAAACAGTGATGTCCATAAAGTTGGTTAAAACAGCTGATTTATATGGTTATGATTAAGTCACGACTAATTGAACCTTAGAGGTTTTTATCGTTTTCAGAATAATGCTAGTGATACTTTAATTAACTCACATACACAACAGCCAAAGAGAGAGAGAGAGCGAGAGAGTGTGTAAATGCATTACAATACATAAGTATTATCAGAGTCAAGGCTTTTTTGTTTGTTCTGTTATTTTAGCACTTGTAACACTTTCTTTTACTAAATTTTTTTGTTGTTGTTTTTGTATATCATACCAAACACGTGTAGTGGTTAGCGTCTCTTTCTCTTTTAGATTCCCTTTGCAATGATAAAAGCACACAATGCTTGTTATTGCGGCAAATTATACACAACGGTGCGTATTTACCCTTGATGACCCAACACACACCATTCACTTGGTACAATAATAATAATACACTTCGATGTGTAGTGCAATAATAATAATTGCAAATTTTATAAGTACACAGAGAGAGAGAGAGAGAGAGAGAAAGAGAGAGAATGAAAGTGGTATCGTCGTCTTTAAGAACATTGTTGACATTTAAGGTCATCGAGTGCACTTTCAAGAAAAACGACTATCACAATAACAAAATAAAGAAAAATAAATTATTTTTAACTTAACACAGCCACATGCACATACACATGCACATGCACATGAAATAGAATTCAATGCAATTCAATTCATTATGCCTTAAAACTGCTCTGCTCTCTGCTCTTTTCCTCCCTTGAATATTTGTTTGAATTTCTTTTTGGTCTTTGGTCTTTCGCCTTTATTAGGGAGCCAATAAACACAGACAGACAGACTAATGGTATTACATATGACAATATTACAGTGTATGCCAGCACAGACATACAGCACACATACATACATACATATGTACATTCATATGTAAGAGATGAATAGAGAAAAAATTAGAATCAACTTGACATACACGCAGAGTATTTGCAATTTGTTTGCATGAGGGTGTATGTATGCGTAAAAGCATGAATACACACACATACATACCGATGTATGTAATTGAGTTATTGTAACGTAATAAGATAATTATAACGTAATCGAAATACTTTTATAATACGACGTCATAGTTCATATAATTTAACAACAACAATGTATGCATTTAAGAGTTTTTTAAAAAGAAAAAACTGCAATACAACGGTTTTTCTTTTTATAGTGCATGTGTGTGTGTATGTATAATAAGGAGACCATTATCACCATACACACAACAGGGTGGGTCTATTTAAAAATAATAAAAAGAATATTTAAATGAAAGGAAAAAAATCCATTACAATGACGATGGTGATGATGATGATGATGTTGTTGTTGGTGATTATGATGGCTATGACGACAATAGTTGTTGATGATGGAAAATGTCAATAATGGCTGGATGGTTGATAACAGAGATTTAAAGCTTTTCCCATAATAATGGTTTTATTTTTATTCGAATAAAATATTTCTTCCTTTTTTTTATTTTAATATTGTTTTGTTTTATTTTGTTATTATTAAAAATAACTTTGATGTTCAACATACACTCGCACACACACACACACATCTGTATGTACGTCAAAAACAAATCAAAATAATCAAGATAAACTAAACAAAATAAATACTTGACATTTTCTAGAAGAAAAAATTGACATTAAAAAACAGTTATAGACACAAAAGAGAAGAAAAAAAACCTAAAACAAAACAAATAATGCTAGCTTAAGAAAAAATTTAAATTTAAGTAACATCCCAACCAGCAATTTTGAAAATTTTTAATCAAATTCGAGTCTTTTTTGCGCACATTTTCTGATCATAAAAGACTCTTTCGTCAGGAGAAAAATGTGACTACGAGCGACTCTTCTTAAAAAGTCACTTATAAGTCATTTTCTAAATTATTTTAGAGTAATTTTTTTTCTAGTTGCTTTATAATCATTTTTGAATCACTTTCTGATCATTTATTAGTTTTATTTACCTTCGTTTATGATTCTTTATCGAGTCGTTTTTTAGTCATCACTACCAGTTTAAGAAAAAATTTAAATTTAAGTAACATTTACTCAAATTTGAGTCTTTTTTGATTCTTCTGCGTGATTAAAAAGCTCAAATATGCGCTCATTTTCTGATCATAAAAGACTCTTTCGTCGGGGAAAAAAGTGACTACTAGCGATTCTTCTTAAAAAATCACTTATAAGTCATTTTCTATATTATTTTAGAGTAATTTTCGACTCTTTTTCTAATAGCTTTATAATCATTTTTGAATCACTTTCTGATCATTTATTAGTTTTATTTACCTTCGTTTATGATTCTTTTTCGAGTCGTCTTTTAGTCATCGCTTATTCACATACGAGTCGTCTTTCAGTCATCGCTTATTCACATACGAGTCTTTTATGAGAAATTTATCCTTATGTTTAGGTGCCCTTTTATTGTAGTTTATGAGTCGTGTTCGTATTAATTTGGACTCGTTTTTAGCTCATTTATGATTTAAATTTGAGTCATTTATTAGTCGTATTTATAATTGTATTTTACTCTCCTCAAGTGTTTATTAAACAATTTCAAAAATTACGATTCAAAAATTACGTTAGCATGAATATTCGTAATGTACGTACATCCAGACACCGAAGTTTATTTAAAGCAATATTTTTTTTTTTTTCGTTAAAAAAGGTTAGGTTAGGTTAGAGGACGTGCACCTGTCGGTCAAGATAAGCACAGTACCCGGAGGTCGAAATTGACCCATTGTACACTGTCCTTAGCGGAGGAAGGAAATAGAGGATATTGGAATGTAGGGAAGGGGAGGAGGGAGAATGGGAAATGAAGAAAAGAAACAGATACAAAACAAAAGAGGGTGAGAGTGCGACTACACTTATGAAGCCCTAGCACCTTTCAACCAGCCCATGCTGCTAATGAATTTGTGGAGAGCCTTGATGTTGGCTCTCGACACAGAACTCAAGTTCTCAAAGAAGGGCCTGCCAAGGGTCCTCAACCTACCAAGGGCTGGACAGTTGCAGAGGAGATGTTCGACAGTCTTCAACATACTTTACTTGTACTTTATCTCATAGTCATCTTTTAAAACAGTTTTTAAATAACTATCTGCTCAAAATATGATCATAAAATACATATGTATGTTCATTAGTACATTACAAGACTTATGTACATATGTATGTCAGAAATACGTCTTGACTTTTCATACCACCCACGTTGGGTGTGTGGTTATTTTACATTTGAATGATAAAACCAACAGTTTAATATGCTACTCTTAGAACGTTAGATTTGAGAAACTTTTTTTTAAGACAATTAACACATTCGTTGCCAAGGACGAGTATACTCGTCTTTAACAGGTTGTCCCACACTGCTAAGACGAGTATATTCGCCTTTGACAGGTTATCCTACACTGCTAAGACGAGTATACTCGTCTTTGACAGGTTATCCCACACTGCCAAGACGAGTATACTCGTCTATGACAGGGTATCCCACACTACTAAGACGAGTATACTCGTCTTTGACAGGTTATCCCTCACTGCTAAGACGAGTATATTCGTCCTTCTTTAAAAATATTATAATATGCAGGCTTTTGAGTTAGCAAATTTCTTTTTTTTTTACCAATCGACAATAGTGAATTTCTAAGTGTTGCCAATTTTCGCAATGTGTCTCGTTTTATTCTATTTTCTTTATTTTATCCATCTGCGTGATTTATTATTTGTTTTTCTACTAAAACGTACCCAAATTCGAAAAAGGATATTGAGTCCTTCTGCCTTCCTGTTGCCAACGTCTTTGGTTTTCTGCTTGTAAATGATTATTCTGAATGTTTTTTTAGTTTTATTTATTTTAGTTTTTATTAGAAGACTGCCGAGAGGAGATCGTTTTTTTCATATTCCATATGCTACAATTACGCATGTAGACATAGTTTTTACAGCTAAACAGGTCTATTATAATAAACTCTAGAATGATAGGGCTGCCATTTGTAGTTTATCAGAAACAACACACTCTTTGAGGGCACATTGCTTGGATGTCATACCACATTTTTTATCATTTAAAGAAAACAAAACAACAGCAGCAGAATATTATCCTCAAAATTCCAACATTATTGAACCAAAAATTGTTTTACTAAGCACTGTAGCGCCATTTATTGCATAATTTTCATTGACTTCAAACAAATTCTTAACGAATAACAAATATTTTCCATACAACTGTCAAGATTCCATTTGATTTATTAGTCCCTTCTTTGCAAACTCAATCAGTTCTGAAACGTTTCCTCTACTGCCACCACTTTTAAGTGAATTTTAGCATCTGATGACATATGTATACAAACCACCTAAGTGCAGAATTCTCAATTCTAAAAGCCCTGCCTCTGCAATTTTCAATTTTCCTACAGTATTCGAGAATACCGCTTTTAATCGAGCTTTACCGTGGCCATATAGAGTTCGCACATGGCAAATCCTGCAGGCATAATTTATTTTCATGAAAACTCTGAATACCTATAACCTACTAAGTGGCATTCAACAAATTTCGCTGAGGAGGTCCAAATAATTCATGCACTGATGCAGCAGCCTTGAGAGTATTCCCGTAAGATCCTCGATCCCTCGCTAGATGGCGATGATTTCCACATCAGATCCAACAGAGAGCTCTATGAACTGCTCAACGATATAGACGTTGTGCACCGTAATAATATCCAGCGGCTGCGCTGGCTCTGTCATATCGTTCGATTGGAAAAGGATGCTCCGGCAAGACGAAGATCTGCGAAAGTCAGCAGAGAAGACGATCTTGTTTGCGTTGGAAAGACTAAATCGAGGAAACCCTGCCATCGACTGGTCTGACCAATTGGCGTAGCGCAAGAAGCAAAGGCGCCTGTAAAAATGTGTTACGATAGGTTAATCGGGTTGCTAATGGCCAATTAAGTAAGTAAGTGACACCTCCAGCCCAAAATCCATACACAGCAGTTATTTGCTCACAATGAATTGGATGTTAATTAAAGATTCATTGAAATTCCCCCAAGAAACCCTGCTGAAAAACTTAATTAGTATAATTTGAAGAGCATATTACAGTTGAATAATCGAAAATATTAAGAAAAATCTTTAATTTAATACAGGAAAATAAAAACAACAACAAAAACAACGAAAACATTAGCATAAAGCTAATGAAAGATAAAAACAAAAACGAAAAAGAAAAGGAAAAATCTCATCTAAAGATCACTTTTGAATAAATTGCACAAAAGGCTGGAAAAACAAAAACCGTGCCTGGCAACGCCCTGTAATGACAGTTACAGTTTCCAAACCACAAAAAAAAAAAACGGAGAAGCATTTGAAGCTGCAGCCCAAAAGGGAAATTAGATTTGATGTGTAAAGACTTAAGCCGCTGTTTTCCAAAGGCAAAGCTTTGGTGGTTAAGAAAGATAAATCAAATCGGAAAAAATAAAAAATAAATTAAACTTAAAAAAACCTAAACTTAGATTTGCATAAATTTAATCAATTCTTTAAAGTACAATAAAAAAAACCTTTTTTGCCTTGTGACATAAAAAAGAACATGAAAATGCCATAAAAATCTAGAGATGGGATGAGTAACAGCCAAACCAAATGGCTGCGTGGTGTACTAGCATTTGTATTTGAAATGAAGTCTTTGGAAGACACTTCTTTTTTTTATTTCATAACGAAATATGATCGTTTTATTTCTTTCTTAATTTTTTTTTATAATTTTTGAAGATGCTTTAAACAAAGAATCAAGATAAAAATGTAAATGAGCTTCGAAATAGCAAGAAATTACAAAATTTTGTCTCTACTCTAGTATTTAGAAAAATTAAAACAAGACAAGGAAATAAAAACAAAAAGAACAAAAATATTCGCATTTAATAAATGTCAAAACGTATGGAAAGGATTTTTCAAATTCATGGCATTTATTTCATCAATAAACTGGAGATTTTTCATTGAAAACCTTTACGCAGTGAATTCTTAAGGCCCTCTTATCTTACCGCCGTGGTCCACTGGGTAGTGTGTTGGGTTATTAAACGAAAGGCTCGGGTTCGAATCCCAGGTCAGACATCAAAACGAAAAATATTTCTTCGGCGACTTCCTCTCAGCAGATTTCTGGCAAAGACTCTGAGAGTAAAAATTGCCATGAAAAGCTTCTCAAAAATCGTTCGGAGTCTGCTTTAAACTGTAGGTCCCGCCACTTATGTATAAAATTAAGGCACACAACATAAGTGGTGTGAGAAGCTAGGTTGTAATCCTGACTGAAGTGTTGTAATGGCCAATTATGTATGTATGTATCTTCCAACACGGACTTTAGATGTTTAACAGTTGACAACATCTGTCAAATTAGTTGCAATTTACCAAATTTTTGAGATGTTGCCACTCTCTGCCGAAGCTATGATTTCAATATTCGAAAGCAATGCTAATCTATTTTCTACATTGAAATCGAATGGGATTCTCCATCAAAGGATATCGAAACGATTCGCTATGTAACTTATTGCAACATTCCAACGTTGGATGGCAACCCATTCAATCCAGAACTAACTAGAGTTGCCCAATCTTATGCTTAATAAAACTAACACACAAACAAACAAAAAATTTTATAAGGAATTTACAAGGAACGACTTGGAATATATGAACTCTTGTAGCCGCCTTAGAGTCTAGTAGTTAGGAAGTTGGCTTATTAGATGTAAGGCCATGGTTCATACCCTAGGGCGGACATCAAAATGAAATTTTAAAAAATATTTCTTGGGCAAATTTTTCTCGACAGATCTCCACAACCAAGGAAAACTTGTAAAGAAAAATGTGCGTAAAGTTTTGTGATGGAGAATTTCTTGGTCATACATTCTATGTTTTCTTGGTATTTCGATGGAGGATAGAATTTTTTGTGGAAATTCTATACATTGTTGGGGTTGTTGTTGTTGTTGTAAATTTTCTTTCAACAAATTGACAGTTGTATGGAAAATATTTGTTATTCGTTAAGAATTCATTTGAAATCAAAGGAAATTATAAAATAAATGACGATACAGTGCTTAGTAAAACAATTTTTGGTTTCAATAACGTTGGAAATTTGGAGGATTTTTGTGGATAATACTCTTCGGCTGTTGTTTAGTTTTCTTTAAACAATAAGAATGTGGCATGACATCCAAACAATGTGGCCACAAAGAGTGCGTTGCTTCTGATAAACTAAATGGCAACCCTAGAATTCTAGACTTTATTATAATAGACTTTTTTGGCAGCAAAAAAACGTGATGAATTCAATTGTAAAATCCAACAGAATAATAAGAAAAGAAAATGAGGCTAAATGATGGAAAGAGACTTTCTATTCTGTTCGGCCCATTGTGATATAAAGCGATCAGAGAGAATTCGCCCATAAATTCCATCAGTGTGTTGCTTCCGATAAAGCTAAAATGGCAACCCTACCATTCTATATACCTGTTTAGCTACAAATTGTTCAATTCAATTTAAAAAAGCAACATAATAACAAGAAAATGGAGCTAAATGATGGGGGGAGACTTTCTGTTCTGTTCGATGAAGTAGCAAAGCATACACAGCCGCCAATTGTGATACAAGGCGATAAGAGAGAATTTGCCTTTGATGTCAATCAGTTTAGATTTAAAATAAGTTCTTTTCCAACTCTGTAACACATTTAAAGCAGACCTAGCTTATTCTCCCAAGTCTTCATTACTAATTTATAGGTCCAGCTCAGTGAAACCTTCGTTACCATTTAATCTGCAAAAAAAACTGAGACACATTTTAACCTTATAAATGCAGAATACTTATTCAGAAATCCTATTAAGATCATAAGAGTTTCTTTATCTAGGCTTAACATTTAATCCAGCGTATAAGGACATACTCTAAGTCATAGATTGCGGAAGTAGATTCCAAAATCGTCCCTTTATATTACCACAATATATTTGATGTTTATCTCAGAACTTAGTTGGGAAGAAGCCTAAAAAGTTACTCTTAGAAGGACTATCATTACTAAGTACTTTGTTGCAGAATCTTACTCGCCTGTTGGATGGCAACCCATTCAACCCAGAACTAACTAGAGTTGCCCAATCTTATGCTTAATAAAACTAACACAAAACAAACAAAAATTTTTATAAGGAAACGGAGAAGTGATGAAGCATTTAACCCCATCGATTTAAATTTCTTAAAGGGAACGCCTTAGAACATATGAACCCTTGTAGTTAGGACGTTGGCTTATTAGATGTTCATACCCTAGGGCGGACATCTAAACGAAACTATAAAAAATAATTCTTGGGCAGCTTTTTCTCGGCAGATTTCTGGCACAAAACCCTGCAGGTAAAAAAAAATTGCCATGAAAAGTTTCTTAAAAAGATCTGTCGTTCGGAATCGACTTTAAACTGTAGGTGCCCCACTCATGTATGGATAAAATTAATACACACAACAACATAAGTGGTGTGACTGAACGGTTGTAATGACAAATTACAATCTCAAACTGTTTTATCAAATCACTGTAGATAGCCGCAGACAATGACGTGTGTGTATTTAATGTGCTCTGCAGCAGTTGAAAACTTACCCTGATTTCCTTTATGAAAGTTATGTTCAGCGATGAGGCTTATTTCTGGATAAATGGATATACATACATACATAATTGGCCATTAAACCCTTCGGTCAGGATTACGACCTAGCTTCTCACACCACTTATATCGTGTCCGTTAATTTTATGCATGAGTGGCGGGACCTACAGTCGACTGCGAAGCTTTTCATGGCAATTTTTACTCTCAGAGCCTTTGCCAGAAATCTGCTGAGAGGAAGTCGCCGAAGAAATATTTTTCGTTTTGATGTCTGACCTGGGATTCGAATCCGGGCCTTTTGTCTAATAAGCCAACACACTACCCACTAGACCACGGCGACTTCCAAAAATGGAGATGTAAACAAATAAAATTATCGAATATGAAACGATCACAATCCAAGTCTAGCAGGTAGTGTGTTGGCATATTAGAAAAGACTCGTTAGTTCAAAGTCCATCTCGTCAGACATATCGAATAAGAATATAAAGAAAATATTGCTTTCTAGAACTTCCTTTCAGCAGTTTTCTATCAAAAAACTTTGAATGTAAATAAAATTACCAAGAGAAGTGTCTTAAAGCTGTTACTCGATGCATCACTTAAGGGGTATACAACATGTGTAATGCCAGAAACTTGGTTGTAAACCTGGCTAAATGGTTGTAACAACCAGAGATCAGCAATAAATCGTTTTTGATGGTACTTATAAGCACTAATGGAATTTTGAATATAAGTAAGTCATTCAATAATATTGAAATTTAACTATGTAGTCTGATTCATTCATACTCAGGCCACAACGTTGTTTTATAAGTCTAGGTTGCAATGCAGTATGCGTACAACATTGACATCAAACTCATACCATTCGTAATGTGTTTTATTCAAAAGCCAACTCATTTAGATTCATTCGAGTGACTCGAATCACTTAGTAAAATTTTCAATCTTAGTAGAAAAGAAAAACGATGCATAAGCAAATAAAGCAGAGCAGTAAGCAGATCAAACACATAACCTTCTAGTGAGTGTTTTAGTAATCGCACAAGATTTATACTTATTTTGTGCTTCATGTATATGTATGATGAGTTATGGTGAGTCGAAATCAATAACAACAACATCATACGTGTTGTGTGTTAAGTATGAAGTATGATGAGTACTTCAAACTTTGAATATAAGTAGACAAGGTTCAAAGGTATTAAAACAAGTAAGAATGCGTATAATGGAATGGAAGTCGCCGTGGTCTAGTGGGTAGTGTGTTGGCTTATCAGACAAAAGGCCCGGGTTCGAATCCCAGGTCAGACATCAAAACGAAAAATATTTCTTCGGAGACTTCCTCTCAGCAGATTTCTGGCAAAGACTCTGAGAGTAAAAATTGCCATGAAAAGTTTCTCATAAAAATCTGTCGTTCGGAGCGTACTTTAAACTGTAGGTCCCGCCAATCATGTATAAAATTAACGCATACAACATAAGTGGTGTGAGAAGCTAGGTCGTAATCCTGACTGAAGGGTTCTAATGGCCAATTATGTATGTATAAATGCGTATAAATATTAGAAATTAATGAGTATGATTCGATTCTATTCATCTTTTTGAATATACATTGCTGATCACTGATTCTTACTGATAAATACTTCAAACTTTGAGTATGAGTGGAGATGGTTCCATGATATTAGTATGAATGCGTATCAAGTATCAGAAATTAATGAGTATTATTCGACTCTACTCTTCTTTTTAAATACTCTTTGCTGATAATCAGTGTAGGTGCCACCTTTTTAGAATGTTCGCTTTCATGTGAATAGTTTCTCTACTTGGATTATTTAATTTAGAAAATTTATTTTAATTATTAAAACTAAAAAACGAAAAACTAGGAAAAATCAAAAATAAATTTAAAAAATTTATGCTGTTCACACACACATATATTTGCATATACACAGTGACACATTTATATACACTCTCCCGGGCACTTGTAAAGATTAAAAACGATGATATGGACTCATATGGAGTTATTGAATGGATTTTCAACAATAAAACCAAAAAAAAAAAAACGATTTTTTCTTCTTTTCTTTTCAATTTTGAATTTGACAGTCATTATGATTGCAACATACAGCAGCAACGGCAACAGCAGCACAAGCACCAACTTGTTGTATATGTACAGTGGCTGTTGTTGTTGTTGTTGTAAAGTTTTTTTGTTTTTCCTTTTTCTAACTTAATCCACTGGAATTTTTGTGGTACAACAGAAGAACAACAACATGCAACTGCAACCATTATTTTCGTAATAGACCCGATAAAAAGTAGGAAAACAAAATAAAAAAAGAATTAAAAAAAATTGAAAAAAAATTGGAAAAAATATTTGCAAAATAAATTTAAAACCACAGCATTTATGAGCATGTCTTTGCAAAAATATTTTCATTTTGTGGTCTTTTTTCCCCTCTCTGTTCATTCAGTTTATGTTTTTATTTTTATTTTTATGGTTGCTGTTGTTGTTGTTGTTTTTTTGTTTTTTTTTTTTTGGTCATATAGAGACATCCATTGAATGGTGATGGCATCTCTTTTTTTTGCATTTAAATACCGTTTATTTTGCACTATGTTTTGTTTGTGTTTTTTGTTTTTGTATTTTTTGCCCTCAATGTAATTGTTGTTGTTGTTTTTATTTTTATTATTCTATGTTCAATAACAATTTCAATAACAAACTGAACAGGTTGCCGTATTTAACAATTAAGTAATCGTAATATGTACGTACTTAATTGGTTGTTACAATTATTTAGTCAGGTTTACAACCATACTTCTCACATCACACATGTTATGTGTTGGCTTATGAATCAAACCTATTTTAAATGGTATGAGTTCGATGTCAACGTTGTACATATACTCATTGCAACCTATACTTAAAAATCAACGTTGTGACGTGAGTATGAATCATCAATATTGTTGACTCACTTAAAAATTCAAAATTTTATGAGTACTCATAAGTACTCATCAAGAAAATATAATTGATTGCTGATATCTGGTGAATACCTTTGGGGACAGTGAGTCGTAGAAAGCTCATGGATAAAATCAGTTTCTCTACGTATATCAGCTGCCCATAGAAGACCGTTTTTCCTCACGCATTGTTCGAACAATTATTTAGTCAGGTTTACAACCAAGCTTCTCACATCGCACATGTTATGTCTTGGCTTATGAATCAAACATATTTTAAATGGTATGAGTTTGATGTCAACGTTGTACGCATACTGCATTGCAACCTATACTTATAACTCAATCGTTGTAACGTGAGTATGAATAAATCAGAGAATGAATCAGCAATATTTTTGACTCACTTAAAAATTCAAAATTTCATGAGTACTTATGAGTAAAGAAAATACGATTCATTGCTGATATCTGGTGAATACCCTTGGGGACAGTGAGTCGTAGAAAGCTCATGCATAAGATCAGATTCTCTGCGTATATCAGCTGCCCATAGAAGAGCGCTTCTCCTCACGCATTGTTCGAAATTATTAGCAGATTTACTTGCCCTAGAGGAACAAGTTAAGGGTCAAGGGAATTTTATTGTAATAAATAGAATGAGAGCGAAGTAGTAAAGCATTAATAGGTTGTTACAGAGCCATATTCCTCTACGTATATTAGCTGTCCATAGAAGATCGCGTCATCTCACGCATCGTTCAAAATTATTAGCAGATTTAATTGCCCTAGAGGAACTAGTTAAGGTCAAGGGAATCTTGTTATAGTTAGTGGATTGGAAACTATCTAGTGAAGCATTAATTGGTTGTTGTATAGCCATGTTGTAGTTGCCGTAGTCTAGTAGATAGTGTGTCGGTTTATTAGACGTAAGGCCAGGGTTCCCTAGGTGGGACATCAAAATCAAATTGTGAAAAAATATTTCTTCGGTGACTGTCTCTCAGCAGATATCTGGGAAAAACTCTGAGAGGAAATAAAATTGTAATGAAGAGCTTCGCAAAAATCTGGCGTTCGAAGTCGACTTTAAACTGTAGTTTCCGCCACTAATGTATAAAATTAACGCACACAACATAAGTGGTGTGAGAAGCTAAGTCGTAACTGACTAAGTAGCCATGTTAGATTTACGAACAGCTTGAATATGCAAACCCTTACCTACGACTAGATCCAATCATGGAGATCTAAGCAAAGCTGCTGAAAAAATCTGTCTATCGGAGTCGTCTTTAAATTGTAATGCCCCCGCACTCATGTATAAAATTAATACACACAATATAAGTGATTCGAGAAACTAGGTCCATAATACCGACTGAAACGTTGCAATGACCAATTATATGTGTATGTAAAGAAAGCTGCCCAATGGCTGTCCCTAATGAGTGCAGTTTTCTTTCAGTTTGATGTGCTTGTGATCACTAAGGCATCAAACCTTATCTGTGTACAGATCGCAAAAAAAAAACAGCAGATTAGCTCTGAAGGCAACACAAGGATGATTGATGTATCATGGAGTATGAATGATGTATCTTGCAGTATGATTGATATATCCTGGACAAGTATAACATGAAAGTGTGTGTTTGGTTATGCGGTAATGTGGTACTGAGGGAAAACGGATGTTGCATATCAACCCGCGAGTAAGATTGTGCAACAAAGTTCTTAGAAATGATAGTCCGTCTAAGGGTAACTTTTTAGGCTTCTTTCAACTAAGTTCTGAGACAAACATCAAATATATTGTGGCAATATAAAGGGATGATTTTGGAATCTACTTCCGCAATCTAGGACTTAGAGTATGCCCAGATAAAGAAACTCTTATGATTTTAATAGGATTTCTGAATATGTATTCTGCATTAATAAGGTTAAAATGTGTCTCAGCTTTTTTGCAAATTAAATGGTAACGAAGGTTTGACTGAGCTAGACCTGTAAGTTAGTAATGAAGACATGGGAAAATAAGCTAGGTCTTCTTTAAATGTCTTACAGAGTTGGAAAGAAACTCATTTCAAATCTAAACTGATTGACATCAAAGGCAAATTCTCTCTTATCATCTTGTATCACAATTGGCCGCTGTGTAAGCTTTGCTACTTCATCGAACAGAACAGAAAGTCTCTCTTAGCCCCATTTTCTTATTATTGTGTTGCTTTTTTAAATTGAATTTAACAAGTTTTTGTAGCCAAACAGGTATATTATAGTGAAGTCTAGAATGGTAGGGTTACCATTTTAGCTTTATCGGAAGCAACACACTGATGGAATATAAAGGCGAATTCTCTCTGATCGCTTTATATCACAATGGACCGAACAGAACAGAAAGTCTCTTTCCATCATTTAGCCTCATTTTCTTTTCTCATTATTCTGTTGGATTTTACAATTGAATTCATCAAGTTTTTGCAGCCAAACACAAGTCTATTATAGTAAAGTCTAGAATGCTAGGGTTGCCATTTGTAGTTTATCAGAAGCAACGCATTCTTTGGGGCCACATTGCTTGGATGTCATGCCTTATCTTTATCATTTAAAGAAAACCAAACAACAGCAGCAAAGTATTATCATCTAAAATCCCCCAAATTTCTAACATTATTGAACCAAAAATTGTTTTATTAGACACTGTAGTGCCATTTATTTCATAATTTCCTTTAACTTCAAATGAATTCTTAACGAATAACAAATATTTTCCATACAACTGTCAATTTGTTGAAAGAAAATTTACAACAACAACAAAAACAACAACAACCACAACAATGTATAGAATTTCCACAAAAAATTTCTATCCTCCATCGAAATACCAAGAAAACATAGAATGTATGACCAAGAAATTCTCCATCACAACACAAAACTTTACGCACATTTTTCTTTACAAGTTTTCCTCGGTTGTGGTGGCCTTAGAGTACAGAGCAGGGGAAATGTTGTTGTAAAGCATGGAGACGATGCTTTGTGGCATCTCAAGTGTTCTTGTACTGTGTTCGTGTGTAGAGACAGAGAGAGAGAGGTGGTGGTAAAGTGGTTTGGTCAGAGTGAAAGAGAGTTGCCAGTTAAGTACACCGTTATTAGGTTATAAGCCATCAATTATTATATGCATTCAAATAACAACAACAACAAACAATCAACAACCAACAACAACAATGTAACAAATAATATCCTGAAGTTATTGTGACTGTTTAAACAGATTCTTTGGAAGGAATACTCAAATCGAAGAAAACAAAAAGAAAAATCACACGAAAAATGAAAGAAGTTTGTAATTTTTGTGTTCTTTTTGGTGGAAAATTGGTGACTACTTATGGTCGGCTGCCAAAAGACAGACTACATGACTTAAACATACTATATGTGACGGTTAGAAAATACTTTTCGTTTCCTCTTTTTTTGTTTTTTTTTTCTTTGTTTTGTTCGGAAAGAAGTTCAACGAATTTAAGATACCCTTCGGTACCAGCAATAACAACATTTCCTTGATAATTAATGAGAAATTTCCTAAAAATTCACCCGCATCTCCAACTTTTCTGGTAGGCAGACTGCTACAAGATCAATGTCGAACGTTACGAATAAATCTAGGATCGTCAGGAAATGTCGCCGCTTTCTTGACCTTCTGTCTGGACGCTTCACTGTTACACTTATCTGGGTCCCCGGGCACAATGAGGATGTGTTTTATGTGGTTGCCTGTGGGCCTAAACCCACGGTGCTCTTCATACAGGGTGAAATACAATACGTCTACCAACGCCCCCAGATGTAACTAACTGCTACACCTAAGGAACAACCCGAAGCCATGTATTTGGACATGACTTCCCCTTGGTTAGCAGCGGAACGTATCTAAAACTCCTTCCGATCTTTACGTTACGGTACCTGGTTCAGAATGCAACTCCACACCACGCCTAACTAGACTCTTCCCATCTCCCCAAATGGGCGACACCAAAAGCCAGGCTGAACCCGAGGTTCCAGGGGCTACTAGCTCCCGTGGTACCAGACTTAAGTCTCCGGTCAGACCTCGTAATAAAATCAATTACTATCAGTTGAACTCCAAACAGTTTGGGACCCCCGGGCACACATAATATTCGAATATTCCGGAAACAGCAGTGCCGATGAGCTTGCCAGGGTTGCTGCACTATTTCCGGAATCCTCTTCAATCGACTTGGGTATGCAACTTACTTCGGTCAATTTGGCCATTACACGGAAATTCCGTCAAGACTCCTACTTATCCTGGATCAATAAAGAGTCCTGCAGCACCGCTAGGCTCCCTTGGCCCTCGATGGATGGAAAGCACACTAATCAGTTACTTGGACTTGGTCATAACGTTATCTTAATTGCAGTGGCCATGCTTGCAGGTCATTGTGTAATGGGAAGATACGCGGAAAGAATGCAGTTTTCATCTAACAACTTCTGTTGCCAATGCAGACCGCTGAAGAAGAGGAAACCGCTTTCCACTTTCTTTCTCAATGTCCATCTCTTGCAAGGTGCAGATAAAGGTTATTTGGCTCCTTGTCAGCTTGACGGATCGAATAAATTGAATAATGTTTATAAACTTCGAGCTGGTTTAGTTAATGGCAGCCCTTCGCTGACATCTCTTCTTCAAACTTTCAGTACAGAGCTGCGTCACAAGTGGCGTCACAATGGGCGCTATCTCAATGAGCTTTGGTATAAAACTGTCACACGGTGACAGATCCCACACCCAACCTGAAACTCAAACATCCCAACATAGTCTAGATATATCAACATTCACATACATCTTCACCACTACATAACACTTCATTCACCCTGATAAATATCCTAGTCGTTGATGATGACTGACGACTAAACCAACAAGCCTGCGCGTGCGATTCGTACTGTGCTAAGATAATTAAATTGAATTAAACAATATACATAAACAATAATTGTGAAATAATTACTTAAAAACACTAAATTTCTTAAAACATCATAATAATTTTAAACTAAGTATGAATCAAATAAAACGCAAACTTAGATTCATATTCATCAAACTGTGAAAAATAATCAAAAATTATATACAACCAAAATAAATGCGAAACTATCAACTAAACATAATCAAACTTTATTTCAAATTGTGTAGTATAAATTTAACACCAAAGGTTTTGCCTATATTAAACCTATCCCCTTTATGTCCTATAACCTAACCCTAAACCGGTAAATACTACCACCCCCAAGCTACCTACCACGTTGAATATGTATAGAGAAATGCTTCTCTGGAAAGTGAAAGCCATTCTTTTATGGGTAAACCGATCAAGGGCTCATATCAAATAACACATGGTTTGTGTCTTTAATAGATTAGGTTAGGTAATGAAGACACTTCCGTGTACCAAAACTTAATTTAGAACCCCAGAATTAAATACGCTAGAGGTAATCGACCCCAGGATCTAGAATAACTTTTACTACTGCAGCAGTCTTTATATTGAAAAGCTCAGTCAAGAATTTATTGCGTATTCCTTTGAAAGCAGGTCAAAAAGTGTAAGTCTTCTATATCTTCACAGTTACGATAGTGGACATTAAGTTGTAGTTCAATCCATTGATCTTGACCTTTTAATCCGGCAAGTATAGTTTTCTATTCATAGAAATCCCAAAGGATTTAAGAATCGTCCCTTCGAAAACTCAATCAGTTGAGATACGTTCCCTCTACTGCCACTTTTAAGTGAACTAGAGTATCAGATGATGATCAGGAATCTCGCAGAATCTAAAAGCCCTGCCCCTGATTCTAATCGAGCACATAGCTGGCTTTACCGTGACCATATAGTTCCCACGTGGTAAATTCTGAAGGCGTAATCTCTTTTCCTGGAAACTCTGAGTACCTATAACCTACTAAGTGACATTCAATAAATTTAGCTGAGGATTTTCGAATAATTCATGTACTGATGCAAAAGCCTTGAGAGTATTTCAGAGAACAGTTCCACGTAAGACCTTCGATCCAGTGCGGGTCAACGATGATATCCGCATCCGATCTAACAGTGACAAAGACGTTGTGCAGCGTATTAATATCCAGCTGCTGCGCTGGCTCTGTCATGTCGTTCGAATGTGAGTGCATCATTCATGTTCGACCTCCTTGCCCCAATCTCCAAAAGGCTCGGCCTCCGATCAAATGAATATGAATGACAAATGTTGCTGTCATCTGCAAAAGAGTAAATAGGATTCGAATTGATACTTGTTGCATTTGTGTGCAAATGAAACGGCCATGCACCAACCAAAATCGGTGCACTATATAGTGACGGTATATTCTATGTATTTTACGCACGTATTTTACGCTCTTTTGTTAGCCTGTCCCGCATAAAGATTCCAACTGTGATATCCGTCGTCGTGCTAAGTTACGTCGTTTAACGCTAATTCGTTTGCAGCTGGATCTCATTGGAACATAACCCTCGTGTTAAGCGGGGTCTTACTGTACTTGTCTTGTACTGTACTTGTCTTATACTGTACTTGCCTTGTACTGTACTTGTCTTGTACTGTACTTGTCTTGTACTGTACTTGTCTTGTCGTTAATGCCGATCATTTTTTCTGTTGCAAAACCACTTGTACCAGCCGAAAATATCAACGCACAGATGCCACAAAAATATCGACAAGAGTACAATCCATTATTGGAAAAGTTTCTTCTTATTCTTTTTCATTATGACTCGTTGTCATCGCATTATTTACTTCGCCATCGTCTTCACAAAACAAAACTTTTTAAGGCAGTCATAATATCGTATAACCCAGCATAATACGTATATGAACGGACGGACATTGAAAAACGTAAACAATTCTTGTAATACTTACGTACGTATTCGAATACATGAATACGTCGTATATCGTTTTGGGGGTCTGTCCACAGTATTTGTTTGTTTGTTTTTTCATATTTCAAGTATCATTAAACGATAATGTTGATCATAATGAGGTTCCATCAAAAACTTCTTCTTTCTTCCTTTCTCTCCAACTCCACTTCACTGCTTTTTTTTTGTTCCAACGGACAACACTGGCGAAATGTATGAAACGTGTATACTGTTCGGGAACATGTGTCCACTAAATGTCAATTAAATGAAGTTGAAAGAACTTCTTTTTTTTTGGAACCCCTTAGCAGTTATTGGCTATTTGTAGCTGTTGTTTGAAGTCAGTGAAATGAACCACGAATTTGTAATCGAAAATTATTATTTCTAATGACCAGTTACCAGTGACGAGAGATTTCCTCTTTTAATTTCATTTTTTTTTTATCAATGGATTTAGAATTTTGTTACTACCAGTGCCTGGTATTCAAATTATTTTGGAAGAATGTTGAATCAGTGGAATTATGTTGCAAACAAGATTTTCCCATACGGAAAATATAGGAAAGAATAGAAGAAGGTTAGGTTAGGTTAGGCGGAGGACTTTTATTGAAGGCCTAAGTACTACTTAGAACAGGGTTTAGGCTCAATGTGACGGCAGAACCGAGGAACTAAAAATTCCTTAATGGAAAGCAAACCTAGCTCATTTAAAAATTACATCAAATGACAGATCAAGAATCTCTGTTTCTTCCTAGCGAGAACCGGAACCTAACAAATAAGGAAAACGGTTATCTCCTCCTCGAACATTCCATCTGTTGTCCGAAAGAAGAGAAAACAGTTGAGCATTATTTGTAAACTAGCCCGCAACATCTTAAGGTACAATTAGCCGAACGTAACGTAACGTAACGTAAACATACGTTCCTTTATAGCTTACGAAAGTATTACAAAATATTAGCGAAATCATATGACGTTTAAGCAATCGTTTTCATTTTCTATGACCAGCTAGAAATGAACGTAAGTTCTATTCCGTTTTGTGAACGTTTGGCTAATTCTGACTTTAGTCTCCGTTGTTCAGTGATCGGTAGCTGATTTGTGTAAGAAATCGGAATGAAGTTTTGTGGAATTTATCAAAATAGTGTCACAATGTAATACTTTAAGCTTCTGCTTAAACGTTTACATAAAAATTTAAAATTTTTAACACTTAAGGTCTAAAAAAGCTTCTTCATAGCAAAAACCGGACTCTGGCAAATAATCAAAAAGATTATCTTCTCCACGAACATTTAAATCTTGCCGTGACCTGAGAGAACGGCAATAGAACGGTGGATGGCCGTGCAATTTGGAAATCGCTTCATACAAACGAATCAGTCCAGCGGAGACAAGTTCAATACTTCATATCCAATTACGTTACCAGAGAAGTAGGCTCCTTCTGCACAACATCAGGCGAATGACCAGTTCACCTGAGGCAATCCTTGTAACCGAATAACATTGGAATACCAGGCAGCTCCTACAAATTATTTAACTAGGAGCTCCACTGACCCTCAAGAGATGATAACTTATTAACGAAAATCTTGAGAAGGTATACAACAAGAGTCTTCCTTCCCCACTTAAAGAACATATCTGAACTAGCAAGCTTTCCCACTAACAACCCAATACATAGAAGACGGTGTTTGGCAACTCTATTGTGCTATAAATTACCTCGAAAGACGAGAGACTCGGAAATAACAAAAAGCAACTAAGCAGGCTACTGCAAATTTCAAACCAAAAACTGAGACTCCTCTTCTATCCTATTCCAAGGAAACTAAAGTCCTAACTGAGGACTCCTAAAATATATTTTTAAATCCTTTACCACTCCTAGCTCAGTCTATAAGACTGCCAGACCACTACAGTATTATTGGGAACGGAAGTGTCTCCAAGCGGAACGACACTATACTTTCTGATAGCCAAGCGGCTATCAAAGCTCTAAATTCTAACGTGATAAACTCCAAGACGGTGTACGGCTGTCGCAGATATCTCGATGAGATAGCGGAACTATAAGATAACCATATCGTAGTGGTACCGGTGCTCAGTGGTATTCCGGGTAACTGCAGAGCTGATGAACTTGCCAGACGAGGCACGACCATCAAAATCTCCGATGAGTTCTCGAACCTGGACATACCTATGAGAACTTGAAAGCTCATAATTGATAAAGCGATCGCCGATTCCATCAACGACAGGCGGGAGGCCTCGGACATGGGTAGAACGGCTCGTAAAATCTGCCCAAGGCTGAATGAGGGCCGCACAATGAGTCCACTTAAACTCCAAAGAGGCCTGCTCAGAGTAGTTGTCAGTATCATTACGGGGCATTGCATTATGGGTACGTATACAAGGCGCATTGGTCTTGGGCACTTCTGCCGGAGCTGCAGAGATGAGAAAGAAGAGGAGTCTGTCCCTCATCTGCCCGGCTCTTTGCCAAAGAAGAAGGAAGTACTTGGATACTTACTAAATGGTTGATCGGAAAAACAAGCAAGGATTGACATTATCAGCCTGAATCGCTTCATCAGGAGCTCCGATAAGTTTCGAGACTAGGAGATAACGGATAACTATGGTAGCACAAGTGCTCAAATGCGGCCTAAGTGAGTCCATTCAAAATTTTTTCTTGAATGCCACCTCTACCTACCTACCTACCACACCTCGAAGGTTTTATTATAGTTTCCAGCAAATGAGCTTTAAAACCACTATGCTGTACGGACCTTTAAAGGAGGAGAAAAAAATGAGTGTTACCTACTTAAGCTTTTTAAAACAAAATTTCAAAAATGCGTTTTTTACCAAAAAGTAACTGCTTTTTTTGGAATGCAACTTTAATTAGCAACACTGTTTGGGTCTAACAAAAAAAACCGCTTAAGAATAACTTAACAACTTGACAACACTTAAGAAGCAACAATGGAATCATAATAGCATGACCAAGAAAAAAAAAACGAAGAAGAGAGAATTGAAAAAAAGTAAAGCATCTCATGGAACAAGAAAAGAAACTGAGAAGCTAAAGCCGAAAGAATAGAAAGAAAAAAGTGAAGGTTACAATACACCTGAGATTTGTTTTGCTTGGAACAACAGCAAGCAGCAACTCACTTAACAAAGTGACAATTAATGCTCTAATTATGACAAATGAAATGAAAAAGAAATTCACATTTGCAGATGATGAAACTGGTCCAAACGCTTAATGAAAGACAAGCAAGCGACAGTTGTTGGCAGCACTTCCGTCAATAATGACGACAACACTAACGATCACATTAACAAGTTGCTTGTTAAGCATCCAATTGATGTTCTGGTGGACTGTGCTCGCGAACCACATGATACATGTGAGCTGCTCCTATCGCAGTGATTTTATAACATTAAGAAGTTTAAACACTCCAGACGAAGGGCTGGATGAGGAAGCAGGGGAAGCCATCGCTAGACAAGGATTTCATTTAAAAAGAAATTTTACATTGGCACCCTATATGGTGAATAAGCAGCCTTACAAACTGAGATATCAACCCTCATCACGTTTATTTTGGCATAAATTTCCTAAACCACAACAGCAACAGGAAGAAGGAGAGGGAGGGGAAATGCCAAGCAGCACAGAAATGACGGTAAATGAAATGACCACCACCACCACATCACCGCCAAGCAATACAGAAATGCCTGAGCAACCGGAAGCAACAGAAATGCCAACAGATGCACCAGCAACTTCTGAACCAGAAACTGAGTCTCCTCCTCCTACTGAAACTGAATTGCCACCAACTATTACGACGACGACTACTACTTCACGTCCTCTAAAGCCCTCCACTACCTTTACAACCATCATGAAACCATACAAGCCATTCCCTTACAATATAGCCGATAAATTGAAAAATCTCTTCGTCTACGGTTCACCATCCCAAGTGAATTTAATACAAAAACACGGTGGCACCTTGGATAGCAAAAGCAAAACCAACGGTGTGGCGAAGGTCTGGGTGTGTGTTGCGTATGTAAGTTAAGCCAGCCTCGAGGTTTATATTCCAAAAAGTATATTCAATAACCCGCATTTACTCTTATTTACAGTTTTAACCGGCTGTGGTGATACAATTGGCCAATCGGTAGCCTATTTTGAGAGCCCCAATTATCCCGAGCCTGTCAAGGACATGTTGATTTGTGTACTCATAGTCAATCTACGTTCAAATGTTCAACAGTTAAGATTGGATTTTCTAATGTTTGAGGTATTGAACTGCAAGTTATTGTGTGGCTTAGAAAAGCATTTAATGTGCATTTCTTTGATTGCAGTTAAGTCGTCCCACGGATGGCACGTGTGAAGATGATCAATTTATAGTCTCGGGACAAAATGTTAATTTCGTGGTGCCGGTGTTGTGTGGCATCAATACAGGCCATCACAGTAAGTACAAAATTGATGGAAATTTACAAATTCCGCAATTGAAAGAGTATCAAACAAATTTCCCTATCAGCAACATGCGAGCAATGAGCAAAAGCCGGGATGCACAGAATATATCGCACCTATTGGAGTACGAAAGAATAGAAAACAGTTGAGCATTATTTGTAAAACAACCGCTGCCCGTATTAAGGTACAATTAGCCAAACGTTCAACTAAAGTAACGGCACGAACGTTCTAAAACGAAAGTATTGCAAAAGCTTAGCGAAATTATATGGCGATTAAGCATTAAGCATCATTCTCATTTCCATTTAAATGCTAGCAATGAACATAAGATCTGTTCCGTTTTGTGAACCTTTTCCTAATTCTGATCACACTACAACGGAGACTAAAGCCAGAATTAGACACATTCAAGCAACGTAACGACACGTACGTTCGTTTGTAGAATATGAAGATATTGTAAAAGCTTAACGAAATTATATGACAGTCAAGCAATCATTCTCATTTCCTTCCAAATGCTAGATACGAACATAAGTGCCGTTCCGTTTGGTGAACCTTTTGCTAATTGTGATCACACTACAGCGAAGACTAAAGTGAGAATTAGCCGAACGTTCACGCAACGTAACGACACGTACGTTCGTTTATAGCATACGAAAATATTGCAAAAGTTTACTCATACATAATTGGCCATTACTACCCTTCAGTCAGGATTACGACCTAGCATCTCACACCACTTATGTTGTGAGCGTTAATTTTATACATGAGTGGCGGGACCTACAGTTTAAAGTCGACTCCGAACGATAGATTTTTGAGAAGCTTTTCATGGCAATTTTTACTCTCAGAATCTTTGCCAGAAATCTGCTGAGAGGAAGTCGCCGAAGAAATATTTTTTTCGTTTTGATGTCTGACCTGGGATTCGAACCCGGGCCTTTTGTCTAATAAGCCAACACACTACCCACTAGACCACGGCGATTTCCTATTTTGCAAAAGTTTATCGAAAATATATTTTGATTAAGCAAACGTTTTCATTTTCTTTCACCGCCTAGAAACGAATGTAAGTTCCATTCCATTCCGTTTTTTTAACGTTTGGCTAATTCTGGCTTTAGTCTCCATTGCACTGTGATCGTTGACTGATTTATGTAAGAAATTGCAATAAAATTTTGTAGATCATTGAACTCTCCGATGAATTCTCGAATCTGCCCATCCCTATGAGGGCCTGCAAGCTCATAATTAATAATGCGATCGTCGATTCCGCCAATGGCAGGTGGGTAGAACGGCTCGGAAAATCTGGCCAAGGCGATATGAGGAGCTCACAATTAGTCTATTTAAACTCCAAAGAGGCGCGCTCAATGTAATTATCGGTGTCGTCACGGGACATTGCGTTATGGGTACGCATGCTAGGCGTATTGGTTTTGGACACCTTGCTAACGATTTCTGTATAAGCTTCAGAGATAAGGAAGAGCAGGAGATTGTTCCTCACTTGTTGGATACATGACCGGCTCTTAACCAAAGGAAAAAGAAGTACTTTGGAGCTTGCTACATGGGCGATTGACATTGGCAGCTTAAATCGCTTCATCAGAAGCTCTGAATGGTTTCGAGACTAGGTGATAGCGGATAACTGTGGTAGCATAATGGGCCCAATGCGGCCTAAATGAGTGCATCGAAAAATATTTTCTTAGATAGCCAGTCACCTCTACCTACCTATCTACCTTTGTGGTAGACAAATTTGCTTCAATATTTACATAAAAATTTTAACACTTAAGCTTTAAGAATTTCCATTATCTCTTGTAGTTTACGTACATGTTGGCAACTCTGCTGATCGTAAAGTCTATTTGTCATTCTTTGCTAAAGTTCCCAATGGTGCCAGATCGTTTAACATAAAAATAACCCAGGTATGCTCGTTAAATCTTACAAATTTCTTGAAAAGTAATCGATAACACATCAATACGAAATTTAGTTGGAAGACAATTTGGCTCCTGATGGTTGCCTACAGTACTACAGCGATTTAGAGGGCATAATCAAGTCCTTTAATTATGATGTCGAGGGTACAGTAGTGGACAATAAAGATGCCACTTATTTTGTAAGTTTAAATACCAAAAAAATTAAAAAACGTTTTCTAAATGATTTCCTTGACATTTTCAGAACAACTTAAACTATGCAGTCTGTTTGCAACGTGCCGTTGGCTATTGCAGTGTTAATTATATTATGGAGCAATTAGGTGGCAACACAGATCAATTAGATTTTCAAATAATCAATAAAGATGAGGGTAACTACACAATAATACTGCATTTATTTACACAAACTCAAGGAAATGTTCTCACGTTCCTTTTTTTTCTTTTGTCTTTCATTTGTTTTCCAGATGAAATGGATTTAGTGCCGGATGGCCAGGCTGGTGCTGGCATATTCAATTGTCCCGATGATTTTTTGGCCATCAATCAGGTGCGTCTCTGCGGTGAACGTTTCAATGACGGCACCGAAAATGAAGATTTCACCATGAATGCACCAGTTAGAGATGTCGCGGCGGGACCAATTATTTTGCCCTTTCGCAGCGATGAGGAATATGTGGGACGTGGTTTTCGTTTGGCTTTCAAGCAGGAATTATGTTTGTAGGCATAGATACCGTTAAGATCAAAAAGGAAATAATAAAAAGAAAAAATTTTATAGAAAAGAAATTGTTGTTGTTGTTGTGGATAAAATTTGCATTAAATTTGTTTATGGTCATTGTGGGTTTCTTTTTGATTTTTTCCTATGTTGCTTGACGTTTTTTTCTTTGTGTGACTGAATGTGGAGGTTCCACTTGTTCCAGTTACGCTAGATTTAACATTTCATTAATATCATGGGAATATTAACATATGCTGTTGCCGTTCCTATTGCTGTTGTCTTTTGCCATCATTTGTCGTTGACGTTGACGTTGTTGTCGTTATCGTCAATCCTCAATGTTCCTTTAAGCTGATTGATGATTTCATTTTCCCTCCATAGCCCTATCTCCCGCTTGTGTTGCAGTTGGTGTTGCAATATTATCCGAACGACAATAACCAACACTTTTTTGCTTCTATTTTTTCTCTTCCCATTCGTTTCCCATCCAAAAGTTTTTTGCTTCTTTGCTTTCCATACCCCGTATGGAAATTTAAAGGCTGATGGTGTATGCATGACTTAGACATCCAAGCAACTAAGCAAGCCAGCCAGTCATTCATTCCTTTATTGTCGCCTGTTACGTTTTGTTTCGTTTGGTTTGGTTTGGTTTGTTCTTTTTCTCCTTTTGCAAAATTAGATTTTCATCGTTGGAAAAGCATATCAAAAAGCGCCACCCACATGCCATAATAGTGTGGCATACAAAAGCGACATCAAATGTTCCCTTTTGATATCATGGATTTACTGGATTACAGAAAAAAAACAAAAAAACAGAACAACTACAACACCCTCCATGTGAAATACAGTGGGACAAAAGCATGTGTAAAGGCAATCAGGCACTATTACTGATTGTGCAGACTGGAATCTCCAGTAAATGTGTTGAGGACGGCGTGTGATGATTCAACATTTTTAAAAGGAGATTTTTGAAGAAATACTTCCATGCTCTTAATCCTTACAAGTAGCCACTCTTAATAAACCAGACTCAACAGCAATAAGTATTCAAATTAGAATCGAATCATACTCATAATTTCTGATTTCACATTTTTACATTTTTACCTTTTTAAAAACGTGTCAATATGAGTTCAGTTGATTGCAAAAATAAAATAAAAATAAATTTGTGTTTAGTTTCAATTAAACACGTTATTGTACGCACAACTTTTGTGCCACACTGTTTATAACTTGACGATACAACAACAATTTGGTTATACGCTCATTATTATACTCTACTTAGAAGCTTTTTGTAAACAACAACACTTGTTCGTTAGATCTGTATTACAGTGATCTTCAACCACAACTATTATCCTCATACGCAATACGTCTTCAAACCAGATTGACTGAATTCCTACTATTCGTTCACCTGCTTTGTCTTGCCTTTTTATGTGCCCACATAAGCAGTCTAATGAAGGTTCTTAAGGTGAAACGTTCGGTTGTTGTTGGTTTACAAGGAACAAGTTCGATGTGTCCATTTGCGTAACAGTACTTATGTTAATATCATCGATCCTACATACATAATTGGTTATTACAACCCTTCAGTCTGGATTATTGACCTAGTTTCTCCAACCTCTTATTTTTTTTTATTTAAGAATTACAATATAATTACAAATTATATTATAATCATGTACGAGCTGAGTAACTTCGACCATATGCCCGGTGTAGTGTCACAGACCAGAGCCTCTGGTGGGAGTCGAACCCACGACCCTCACGCTAACAGTCTAGCATACTACCCACTAGACTCCCACTTATGTTGTGTGCGTTAATTTTATAAATGAGCGGCGAGACCAACAGTTTAAAAGCCAATCCGAAAAACAAATTTTTGAGAAAGTTTTCATAGCAATTTTATTTACTTTCAGAGTTTTTGCCCGAAATCTGCAAAGAAGAAATCGTCGAAGAAGTACTTTTTATATGTTGTTTTGTTGTCCGAACCCTGGCTTTACGGCTAATAAGCCAACACACTACCTAGTAGACTACGGTGACTTCATCGAACCTCCTCTACTCATATTCAAACTTTGAAATACTCATCATACTTCATACTTAACAACACGTATGATGACTGATTGATTTCGACTCCTCATCAACTCAACATATGTATACACGAAGCACAAAATAAGAATGGTTCGTGTATGAACAACGAGAATGTTGTCTATTTGCTCTGCTTGCTGCTCTTTTATTTTTCTTTCTTTGTAAATGCAACAACAACTAAGACTGTAAGTTTTGAAGAATGATTCGAGTCATTTGAATCATATATAAATATTTTTCTAAAGTTATGAATCTATAAATCAAACATATTTCAAATGGTATGAGTTCGATGTACGTATTCATACTTATTTTAATACCATCGAACCTCCTCTACTCATATCCAAACTTTGAAATACTCATCATACTTAACAAGACATATGATTGACTTCGACTTCTGATTGATTTCGACTTCTCATCAACTCAACATATGTATATACGAAGCACAAAATAAGTATGACTCGGCTACGAACTCTAAAATACTTACGAGAATGTTGTCTATTTGATCTGCTTACTGCCCTGTTTTTTTTTCTTTCTTTTTAAATGCAACAACAACTAAGACTGTAAGTTATGAAGAATGATTCGAGTCATTTGAATCATTTATAAATATTTTTCTAAAGTTATAAATCTAACTGAGTAGGCTTATGAATCAAACATATTTCGAATGGTATGAGTTCAATGTCAACGTTGTACGCATTCTTACTTATTTTAATACCATCGAACCTCCTCTACTCATATTTAAATTTTGAAATACTCATCATACTTCATACTTACCAACACGTATGATGACTGATTGATTTCGACTGCTCAACACAACTCAACGTATACAACTAAAACTGTAAATTTTGAAGAATGTTGCGAGTCACTTGAATCATTTACAAATATTGATCTAAAGTTATGAATCTAAATGAGAAGGATTCTTATGAATTAAACATATTTCGAATGGCATGAGTTTGACCTCAACGTTGTACGCATACTCATTGCAACCTGTATTTAGAAATCAACGTTGTAGTGAATATGAATGAATCAGAGTAAGTAGTTAAATTTTAATATTGTTGACTCACTTACATATATTCAAAATTTCATATGAGTATTATGAGTAGCGAAAAGAATTCATTGTTGATCTTTGCCAAGTAGCCATTGATTTTGTATACTTTTCAGTTTCAGCATTTTTTCTATGTTACGCACTCAATTGAAGCCGCCGTAGTCTGGTAGGTAGTGTGTTGGTTTATTTGACATAAGGCCCGAGTTCAAATCCCAGGCCACACAACAAAACGAAAATATGAAAATATTTCTTCGGCGGCTTCCTCTCAGCCGATTTCTGGCAAAAACTTGGAGAGTAAATAAAATTGCCATGAAAAGCTTCTCAAAAATCTGTCGTTCGGAGTTGGCTTTAAACTGTAGGTCCCGCCACTCATATATAAAAAATTAACGCACACAGCATAAGTGATGTGAGAAGCTAGGTCGTAATCCTAACTAAAGGGTTGCAATGACCAATTATGTTATGCATACACCTAATGAAACTTTGTGTTATATTGACGAATTGCTTTAATTTGTTTGATGAATATTTTAATTGCTTTGATGAATTAATGCTTCACGAACGGTTTTGCGTTTTTTTTAATATTTATTTAATGAAATTAATTTTAATTGTCCTTTTATATACAAACGTTTTTTTTTTCTTTATCGATATTGTTTGCATTTCATTATCATGATTCTGTTTTTATTCGAGTTCAATGAGGCTTAAAATCTTAGCAGAGAACACAACCATCTCGGCAGAGTCTGTGTCCATTTGCTTGATATTCACAGCAGTACCTTGAACTAAACAAAGTTTATAATTAAATATTGATGTTGTTGCTGTTGTTGTTGTTGTTATTGTTTATTGATCTTAAGTTAAGATCGTCAACACGCATTACTTAAATACTTCCAAGATGAAGATGCAGAAGTAAATCCACAAAGGTCTGCATGCCAATGCAGTGAAAACCCTTTTCATTTCAAAGCATTACTTTGTACTCATGATGCTGTTTACTTGCAAGCAGTTGTAAGATGTTGTCACTATGATTGTCTTTTTGTTGTTTGTTTCAAAAGGGGCCCTATTTTGTATACAAAATCTTATAAACAAATGGTTTCACTTTCATTAAAACCAAAAATGTTTAATTTTTTATTTTTTGCCAATCATCTGGGGCTTCTTATTCGTTTATTTTTATTTTAAAGATTTTTATTTGATCTGTCCGTCTGTCTGTCTGCTTGTCTGTCGTAAGTATTTACAAAGTGTGTGTACTTTTCTGCGCACTATCGATCATCAATCCCCAGTAATTATGATCATCTAAACACAATGCGACACCCTCTATATACCTCTGCTACAAACGACTTAGATGATCCAGCTCTAACTGTTCATATTATTATCGAACGTCATTATTCATTACACTATGCGACACCCGACAAATAACATAGAGTAGGTTGTAAGATTTGTTGAGTAGATCTCAAAAATATTTTTTATATTTCTTGAACGCTACAAACTTTTTTATTTGACAAAAACTGTTTTTTTTTTACGTTACGCACAAATTTCTGGATTACTCAAACATTTTTGAGAGAGAGATGGACCTTTAAAACGGTATACATATATCTGTTATTTGACTTAATATACTATGAGATTTGATGAGGGAAACTTGAAAAATTCGATTTTTTTCACATTTTTTCAAGTTTGTCCATATTCATAGCAGCAAACTTTACTTAAAAAATATACGATAAGTGATAATATTCTTAAAGTCTGATCTCTTGTGAAGAGATTAAGCCATCATTTGATCAAATTGGACAAAAATTACAGTAGTTATTATTTAATGAGCCTAACAATCCAATGATATTTTTTATATGAGTCATCCCATCAAATGAACTTTTAGTTTAAAAATTCTTAGAAAATATGTTAATTTCACGTCTGCACTACTTCCAGAAGTATATATATTACTCAACTTAATATGCTATGCGATTTGATGAGGGAAACTTGGAAAATTCAAAATTTTTTTCATATTTTTTGTTTGTCTATTCATAGCAGCAAACTTTATTTAAAAAATATGCGATAAGTGATAGTATTCTTAAAGTGTGTTCTCTTGTGAAGAGATTAAGTTATCGTTTGATCAAATCGGTAGTTATTATATAAAGAGCTAACAGTCAAGTGATATTTTTCTTATATAAATTTATTCACATGAACTTTTAGTTCAAGAATTTTCAAAATTTTTTATGGAATTTGTTTTTTATTTAAAGAGAAATAATAATATTTGCAAAAAAACACAAAAAACGCGAAATTTATACATTTTGCAATAACCAATCATCCATCAAAAATAAAGTTTCATTTGATAAGATGACATATATAAAAAAATCTCACTCGACTGTTAGGCTCATTAAATAATAACAACGGTAATTTTGGTCCGATTTGATGAAATAATGACTCAATCCCTTCACAAAAGAACAGATTTTAAGAATATTATCACTTATCATGTATTTGATTACTAAAGTTTTTTACTATGAATGGTCAAACTTGAAAAAATATGAAAAAAATTCGAATTTTCCAAGTTTACCTCATCAAATCTCATAACATGTTAAGTCGAATAATAGATATATGTATACCGTTTTAAAGGTCCATCTCTCCCCTTTATGAATATTATCACTTATCCTGTGTTTGATTATTAAAGTTTGCTACTATGAATGGTCAAATGTGAAAAAATATGAAAAAATTCAAATTTTCCAAGTTTACCTCATCAAAACTCATAGTATACTAAGTCGAATAATAGATTTATGTACACCGTTTTAAAGATTTCAATTTTGAAAATCAGGGGCATAAATGTTTAAGTAATCCAGAAATTTGTACGTAAAGTTAAAAAAAACAGTAATTGTCAAATAAAAAAAGTTTGGAGGGTTTCAGAAATATAAAAAAAAAATATTTTTGAGATCTACTAAACAAATCTCACAACCTACACTATGTCATTAGGTGGGTGTATTTAATTTTTGTTATTTTGTCGCATAGTGTTATTAATAATGTTTTACAAAAACAACAACAATAAATGAATCCGAATAGTAGGTAAATGTCAATATTGTTGATGCACTCATATATGCTTATGAATAGGGAAAAAATTCCGAGATTCTTTGCTGATCTCTAATGCTAATCCTTTAGACAAAATTATGGCCTAGTTTCTAACTGCTTGCCCACTGTTCTGTTGATGCAGTGTAATGTCTATGTATTGCCGCCAAGTGCATTATTTATTATTATTTTACTTCGTGTAATGTGGCAACTTTATTCCTTTTTGAACCGTTAATTTAACTGTCACCTCACAAAGAGAAAAACAAAAGAAGAAAAAAAAAGGAGATGCAGCCCAGAAACGAAATGCAAAAGTTCGTAGTTCATCGTTATTTGAGGGCTTTTTTGTTGAAATTCTCTTCAAAAGATTGACAGGTTTTGATATTGTTGTTGTTGTTTGATTGTTGTTTCTTGATTGTTGTTAATATTCCCAATCGGTAAAACATTAAAAAGAAGTGTGGAGATCCGTTATATCGTACCATAAAAACTATGACGAAATCTTTTGTTTGTTTTTGTTTTTTTCCGTTGTTGATTTAGTTTTGCATACATTAAAGGGAAATACGAATACGAATATGAATACGAATGAATAATGCTTTCGATTCACTAATACTTACCAAGGAAATCATAATAATCCAAACGAATATTTACTTTATGTTGCTATTATTGTTGTTGTTGTTGTTGTTATATCTTAAAATTTACATTAACCCACGCCCTCTAATATTTTCATGGATTTCTTTCCGAGTTTTTTTTTTAAAGCGTTACCAAATTGTGGTTCATCAAATTGTGATTTTTTTTTTCTTCAAATTTTGTTTTTTTTTTTGGGATTTAATTTGCATATCATTTGTCTGTTTTTCTATATCTTTTTTTGGGTTTTAATTTAAGTGTGTGACTTTTATTTGTAACTGTTTTCTATTAATTTTGGTTTGGGGGTGTATTTTAATTTTGTTGTTGTTTTTCTTGTAGATAATGGATGTCATATTTCATGATAAATTTTAATGGCTCCTCGCCTGATTATACGTACTGTGAGGTCTAAATGTTAAATTTTAATTTCATTTAAATAGGGAGGGTTCTCTTTGATAGCATTTGAATACATTGACGAAAATTTCACAAAAGAATTGCCAGCGTGTACTTAAAAAAACAAATGAATTGTTACTGCAAAAAAATATAATATCTGGCAACTCCTTTAATGGTCTAGTAGGTAGTTGGCTTATTAGACGTAGAAGCCATGGTAAAAGTATTTTTTCGGCGATTTCCTTTCAGCAGATTTCTGGCAAAACCTCTGAGAGTAAATAAAATTGCCATAAAAAAGTTTTTCAAAATTAACACACACAACATAAGTGGTGTGAGAAACTAGGTCAATAATCCTGACTGATGGGTTCTAAAGACCAATTATGTATGTAACTCCTTTAATGGAGTTTCCTTACACAGAAATCAGAACAAGTTTAACATTCTAGAACCAAAAAAAAGGAACAGGAGTATAGTCAGCCGGGAAGGGCAGATACCACATGAATTGATGATTGAAAAACCCTAAAAAGTCCTATTAAACTGGTCTTGATTATCAGAATTTCGAATTTATGCATAGGCAGTGTGGTGCCTAATCCCAATTTACAATACAAAAATTTTCTTCGGCGACTTCCTCTCAACAGATTTCTGGCAAAAACTCTGAGAAAAAATAAAATTGCCATGAAAAGTTTTTCAAAAATCTATCGAAATCTAAACTGTAAACCCCGCCAATCATTTATAAAATTAACACACACACAGCATAAGTGGGTGTGAGAAGCAGTATCATAGTCCTGACAGAAGGATTGTAATTGTCAATTATGACTACCTTAAAAAAGCTGCAATGCGGTCAAAAAGTTTAAAGAATTTTGTAATCGTTGCCTTCTCTGGCAAGAATAACTCCGTTAAGTTATTCAGAAAGTGTATGGCAAATAAGAGAAGTCAGCGTTCAGCCAAAAATCGGCATTGGCTAATAAAGTAGCCCTTACTCTCTTCCAAAGTGGTTTAGTAGGAGATTATTTATTCGTATAAACAGAGAAGACAGAGACAATCAGAGTAAGCTAAAGCAACTAGACAGGAAGAATACTATTAGCCTTTGCAATGTCCATGGTAGGGTAGGTACTAGGGTTGCCAATCGGGAAATCCCGAATCTCGGGATTTATAAAAACTTGTCCCGGGATTTTTCGAAATTATGAATTCATATGTATTTGGCCCTACAAAAGGTCCTGAAAAAAAATTCTATATCACTTGACTTCGATAAAAGCTTCTCAGATGAGGAAAACCCTAAAAAATTATTTGATCCCGTCGAAGAATGCAAAAGCTCTATAAAACGAATTAATAGGGTAACTGATTTAGATACTCAACTGTCCAAAGAAACAGATCTATCTTGGATCCCGAATTATCCCAAAATATTCCGGGATTCGGGATTTTGTAAATTTGATTCCGTTTGGCATCCCTAGTAGGTAGGTAGGCAGATGAGGCAATCCCCTCGATGGCGTCATAAGCGGACACACTTAGGCCACACACAGGGCCTATTGTGATACCAATTTTTCATATTCTCCTCTAGCGCAAGAACCACTCGAAGCTTCCTATGTAGCGAACTCAGACAATATCCAATACAATACAATATCCATGCATGACAGTTCATCCAAATCCTTCAAGTAGTAGGCACCTCGGTTCCCCTCTATCTCCTTCGACCAAGTGCCTGGCAGGTGCATAGTTTGAGAAGAACAGTGTCATTGTCTTCTTCTGCAGAAATTATTTGCAAAGTGTCCGAGACCAATAGGCCTCGCATGCGTTCCTGTAATACAATGGCCCGTAATAACCACAAGAACAGCGCTGAGCGTACTTCTTTGGAGTTGAAGCGTAGCCGATGCGCTCTGTTAGCCAGCCTTGACCAGATTTCTTTCGCCGTTCTGCCTGTGTCTAGAGCATCTCATCTATTGTCAATTATAAGCTTGCAGGCACCCAAAGGGATGAACTCCGTCCTAGAGTTCATTATATTAGAATCCAAATGCTCTTATAGCCGGTAGCCTTATGGGACGGGATATTCTGACAGATTTCACACCCAACGGCTTCTTCCACCACCGGTGTAAATTCTGACGGAGTCTTTTGCGAGGTGCGCCGCACTATTCCTCCAGTCCTTCCTTTCCGGAATGAGCGTCTCAAAACTCATTGATTGCTATGTCCATATACAAATAATTGGTCATTACAACCCTAATATTAGGATTATTGACGTGTTTTCTCACACCACTTATGTTGTGTGTGTTAATTTTTTTTATACATAAGTGGCGGAACCTGCAGTCAGCGTTACCACTGGAAATTTTTAAAAAGTCGCTCAAAAAGTGTATTTTGGCAGTAAAAAGGGGCAAGTCTATAGTCTAGTCTATTATCTAGTCTATAGTCTAGTCTATTATCTAGTCTATAGTCTAGTCTATTATCTAGTCTATTATCTAGTCTATAGTCTAGTATATAATCTAGTATATAGTCTAGTCTATTGTCTAGTCTATAGTCTAGTCTATAGTCTAGTCTATAGTCTAGTATATAGTCTAGTCTATAGTCTAAAAAAAATACTTTTTAAAAAAAGGGGAAAAAGGGTCAAAAATCTAGAAAAGTCTCAGATTTAGTTCATTTTAGTAAGTGGCGAGGTCGCTGAAAAAGTTTCAAATTGCGACTTTAGTCACTCAACTGGTAACGCTGTCCTGCAGTTTAAAGTCGACTCTAAAGGACAGATTTTTGATCTACAAACGTTTTTGCCAGAAATCTGCTGAGAGAAAGTCGTTGAAGAAATACTTTTTGTATTTTGGTTTGATGTCCAGCCTGAGGCTCGAACCTTGGCTTAACGTCTAATAAGCCAACACTCTAGACTACGGCAACTTCGACAATGTCCATAGTTATATGACAATTTTGAGAATCGAAATGGTAAATGAACCCTCCATGGTAGTATTGTTAGAAAAATCAATTCAATAACCTTGAATAAAGGTGAGTTCATGCGAAAGTTTTAATTTTTCACTTCCTGGGAAAGGAGTACGCCTGCATACCAGTTCATTAAAGGGTATTAGATTTAAAATATCCTCATTATCAGTTAATAGATTTAATATATGCTGTAACTTTAGGCCATATATGTATGTCCATTGAATGTCCAAAGTCCTCTATTCTGGGTCATTTGTGAGGTCCATAAGATTTGTAGTATTGATAATAAGATTTAGCCACTATTAGTCACCAACATTCGCTTGTTAAATTCCCATGACATTTTTTTCTTCCTTTTTTTCGTTGTTTTTTTGGAATCAAAAAAGAAACAATCCACCAGCAACAGTTGCTTGATCAGCATAAATAACATTCGTCGGATAAAAGATTTGAGAAAAATCTCCCAAAGCGCCAATTAAAAATTAGAAAAAGAAAAACATAAGGCAACAAAAACAAAAAAAAACATTCAAAACAATAGAAACTAACAGCAAAGGCAGCAGCATGCCGGCAAACGGACAGACAGACAGACAGACAAGCAGGTACAACATTATAGTGGAGCAACTTAATTAGAAAAATTTCCAAACGAAAACATAAAAAATTAAATCCTCATTAAAGTCGCATTAAAAAATTAAAACACACACATACATACACACATTCACATACAATACATGCAACTGCAACATAAACAACAATGGCAGCAACAACCATGAAAACTTTGTGGTTTTAAGACAAAACTGACAACTTAATTTTGATGGCGATTTTTTTTTCGTTTTTTTGTTGATATCGCACACGATAACAACAGCATGTAATAAACAAACAATAAAACAACAACAACATTAGCAATAATAAAAGTGCAATAACATTAAACCTCTCCAAAAAATGTTTCATCCACAACCAAAAAAACAATGAAAAAATTTTTTTCTTTCTGCAATTTATTAAAATTAAAAGCGGGAGCCAGGTTAAAGGGGTGGATTGGTGGGTGCTGGAAAATTTTTCACAACAACAACAAAAACAAGAAGAAGAAGAAATAATAATAATAATAAAATCAAAACACTTTGTTTTAGCGGTGTTGTATACTTACTCGGTTATGGTTGTTTTAAAAAAGATATTTAAAGTCTAACAAGCCAAATTGACAGGCAACAACCAACCAACCAAGCAAGCAAACAAACAACCAAACAACCCGAGACGAAATAACAAAAGAAATGCAGCAAAACACTCGGGCAACATGTTGCAAGAAGGTGGAGAGCTGGAGAAACCAAAATAAAAAGAAAAAAAAATATCAAAAACCAATAGCGATATTATTAGAGACATAAAACACAACAGGACAATATGTAATGACAACAACAACAATACAACAACAATTACTACTACAACTACTACTTCCATAGTAATAACAATAGCAACAGACATAACAAAACAAAACCAAACAAAAGAAAAAAAAGAACACGGTGAACACGTACAACATTAGACGACAACATGATTAAATGTAACAAGTACATCATTAGAAAGCTATTAGTTTTAAGAAAACAAAAAAAACAACAATAACAGTAACAACAACTGCAGCAACATTAAAATAACAAAACATATGTAGACGATCAAATAAACAAAACAATGGCCAACACAAAAACCAAAATACATCAGCAATAACAACCAGAACAACAACAATAACAGAAACTACAAAAGAAAACGAAACACTGATTGAACTGTACCACCACACAGTGTACAGTGGGTTTAAAATATATGCCAACACAATAACGCACACAGTAGCATTAAACCCACAACGAGTTTTCAAAACGATGAGTAGATACGAGTCAAACTTATATGCATTCATACTTATTTTAATATCATACTCACACTACTCATATTCAAAGTATAAAATACTCATCGTACTCATACTTAACAATACGCACGATGTTGTTGATTTCGACTCTCCACAACTCAACATATACACGAAGCACATAATAAGTATGATTCGCGTACGAACACCACATACTCGGTACAGAAGATTGTGTTTGCTTTGATTTTTGTCTTTGTCTTTTCTTTTTTCTTCCTTTGTAAATGCAACAACAACTAAGACACTAAATTTTGAAGAATGATTCGAATCACTCGAATCATTCGTAAGTATTACACGTATTTTTCTACATTTATGAATCGAAATGAGTCGGCGAGTGAATCAAACATATTTCGAATGTTGTGAGTTTAATGTTGACGTTGTATGCATAATTTCTGCATACTGTTATTATAAATCAATGTTGTACGAATGAATCAGAGTAGTTGAATTTCAATTCTGTTGACTCACTCATACCCAAAATTTCATGAATACTTATAAGTATCAAAAAAATGATTCATTACTGATCTCTGATATGAATCTGGTATTGATTTTCTAATTTCCAAAAAGGAAACACTGATCAGATATATGCGAATACAACTTTCAAATTCCAAACTGGTTAGCTAATACCGCAACTCCCTTGATTGACTATTGCGGCAGTGTGGTGCCAGTATTGGTACCTAATTACAGGGATATTCAAGTAGTAGATGATGAACTTATCGGACCAGGTTCCCTGCTATGGCATATCTATTTACACAAATGTATATGTAGCTACGATATTTATTCTGATTTACGAAAGAACATTCCGTTATTACTAGGCTCAGTTGCCATAAATAGAATAGGAAGCTACCAATCAACTACTTAAGTTAGATTGTAAAGACATCTCTGACACTTCATCTATTCTAAGCGGTTGTTGTCTGACTTAACTGCAAATGATTTCTGTAGAGTTTACAAATCGATTGTAGAAAAAGCAAAGGATTAACAACTTTTCTATAGGAAATGCAAGTCAATGAGAAATTTTCTATAAAAAATGCAAGTTATCGAAATATTTTCTTTAGAAAATGCAAGTTATTGACAAATTTTCTTTAGAACATCTATAAAAAATACAAGTCTTTAATAAGTTTTCTATAGAAAATACAAGTTAACGACAAATTTTCTATAGAAAATGCAAGTTAACGACAAATTTTCTTTAGAAAGTGCAAGTTATTGGCAAATTTCCTATAAAAAATGCAAGTTATTGAAAAATTTTCTTTAGAAAATACGAGTTATTGACAAATTTTCTTTAAAAAGTGCAAGTTATTGACAAATTTCCTATAAAAAATGCAAGTTATTGAAAAATTTTCTTTAGAAAATACGAGTTATTGACAAATTTTCTTCAGAAAATGTAAGTTATTGGAAAATTTTCTATAGAAAATGCAAGTTATCGACAAATTTTCCATTGAAAATGTAAGTTATTGACAAATTTTGTATAAAAATGTAAATCAGCGACAAATTTTCCGTAGAAAATGCAAGACATTGACAAAATTTGGTATAAAAAGCGGAAGTCATTGATAAAGTTTCTTTAGAAAATGCATGTCATTGACAAATTTTCTTTAGAAAATGCAAGTGATTGACAAATTTTCTTTGGAAAATGCAAGTTATTAAAAAATTTTCTTTAGAAAATGCAAATCATTGACAAATTTTCTATAGAAAACGCATATTATCGATAAATTATCTATAGAAAATACTAGTTATCAACAGATTTATTAACCCATGTCCACAATTTCCCGCGTTTGGCTTTTCCTCTTCCAAGAGAATAAGTATAGAATCGTTTACTCAACTCATTAAAGTTTCAGGCAGGTTCTTAGATTAATTTCAAAGGGATTATGCTTTAAATGCATGGCCTTGATGCTAATTATTAGTACATGACGCTATGTATGCTCAAGTAAGCTGCTACTTTAATATATAACATTGCACTTTGACAGTTTAGAATAACCATTATGAATACGTGTACCTCTTCAATGATCCTTCACGGGTGGCTTGAAATCGATTGCAACTGGTAAAGCAGTTTTAGCCAAAAGAAACTGAAACATGACTATTGGATAATCTCTACCATATGGTCTAGTGTAAATTTTAAAGAACTAATGCCCACTGTTTGTCGGCGTTAGAAAGAAGATTGTGCTGGTCCATATTCAAAATGTAAACAGCAAATGAAGAAGACAAAAAAGATCCGCTGTTAACAAACTCCTTAACAAACTAACAAACAAACGAAAAAAAAACGCAATAAAGAAATCCCAACAATGGCCAAAACAACGAAATGAAAGAAAATGGACTGTAAAATTCAAACACAACAACAAGAAAAACAAAAAAAGGAAGCCTCTTTACTTAACAGAGTTTAATCTTTCAAATCCCGATAAACCGCTATTTAGATGTGCAATGCAAGTTGTGGGTTGCTGTTGTTGTTATCGATATTTGATTAATTTCGGAAAAAAACGTTTCAATTATTATATCAGCAGCTAAGTGAAAGAAAGAGAGAGAGAGAGGGGGAGCAGGTAATCTTCTCGTCATCATAGTCAGTGTTTTTAGCGATTGAAGATCACCAAGACGCAAAAAAATGTTGCTTCCTAAGCAGTGAAGTATCGTAATTGGTGTAGTAATAGGGGACCCCTTCTTTTCCCAATAAATAGCTTTCATACAACGGCAGTTGTCTTATGCTTAGTGGACCTGGTATTTTATTACCTTTGAAAGCCCTACGAAAGCCGCCTGCAAGAAGTGAATTTGTAGTTTATATATGCTCTGACCCATTTGCTTAACTTAGAGGGGGCAACTGAGCTATTAAAATAGAGAGCTGAGCTGTGTCCCAGTACTGGCCTACCTTGTACTATGGACATGCAGTAATACTTCGAAGCCAAAGACGCATTCAGACCGGCAACACGGTCCTTTATAATTTTGATGTTAGGATTTCAACTTGGGACTTCTGATCTGCTGAAGTCTGATTCTCTGCTATTCTTAAATTTTGCCGTTCACACATGCCACTATACCATTGGGAGGTAAGGGGCGATACACTTGACATTCTCTCGAATGGCTTCTGTAGAAGCTACCAGTAACCGACTCGAGCTGCTAGGTTGAGAAAATTCTTGTTCTTGTCTTGACTTTGACAATAAAGAGAGAGATTTATTTTAGATTCTGGATGATTTCTTATACCCGAGTTAGATATCGACTTAAAATCTGCGCCATAGATGGCCAACATACAGCCCAGTATTGCTTAAAGCTACAAAATTAAGTAAAAAAGAAATAAAGTCTACAATGTCATGGATTCCTTTCCACTACACATTCTATTTAAAGAGTGAGTGTGGGTTGTTTTAGTGAAAGAACCTTTCGAATATGTACGTGTACATATGTGTGCCTAAAGTGTCCTGCAATGATATCATGCCACAGATTAAAGATTAATCTTGTGCTGTATTAGGAACGTATGTAGTAGATAGAACAAGTACGCGTGCATCTTATGGGCAAATCTTCTTAATCGCAGGCAATGTTGTCTCTGCAATACAAAAGAACAAACAAACAAAAAAAAGTCAACAAACTCCTGCAATAATGCCACACAAGTTTCCTAAAAAAAATTCTTTCTTGTTTTGAAAACTGGAACAAAGTTTTTTGCTGTCTTTGTTGTTCTTTTCTTGAGTCTTTTTCTGCACTTTTTTTGGGTACTTCGACAGAACAAACAACTTAATTGAGTTGATAAAAGAAGTGAATCAATTTTCGTTGTTTTCCTTCTTATTGTTGTTGTTGTTGTTTTACAGTTCACAACCAAAAACAAAACAATTGAATTTCGAAAGTTTAAACTGAGATTCATAAGGAACGTTGTTGTTTTTAGTTTTTTTTCTCTAAGATTAAGATTGAAACAAAGAAAACTTTGCTTTGTATCACTAGGCAACAGCAAATTATTGTCTCTTTAGATAGGCCACAATTCCATAAATTAATCACCCAGTCAGCCATGTTTACTTTCTTTATTGATTTTCAAATAACGGTAGTTGGTTTTAAAAATTTTAAATAATCTCGCATTTAAGTTCCATCACCGTTATTTTAACAGTTCTAATCTGAAAACTATTAATGTTATCGAAAATGATCCAACAATTGCCTCACTGTTATTTTAACAGTTTTGACCTTAAAGCGATTACTGTTATCGGAAATGTCCCATCAATTGTCTCACAGTTATTGTAGGAGTTTTAAACTGAAAGAAATTATTGTTATCGGAAATGCCCCAGCAATTGTCTCATCGTTACTTTAACAGTTCTAATCTAAAAGCGATTAATGTTATCGAAAATTACCCACTGATTGTCTCACAGTTATTTTAACAGTTCTAATCTGAAAGCGATTAATGTTATCGAAAATAATCCGCGAATCGTCTCACCGTTATTTTAACAGTTCTAATCTGACAGCGTTTAATGTTGCCTCACCAATTGTCTCACAGTTATTGCAGGAATTTTAAACTGAAAGTAATTATTGTTATCGAAAATGACCCACTGATTGTCTCACCGTTATTTTAACAGTTCTAATCTAAAAGCTATTAATATTATCGAAAATGAGCCACTAATGGTTTCACAGTTATTGTAGGAGTTCAAAGCTAAAAGCGATTAATGTTATCGGAAATGCCTCATCAATTGTCTCACCGTTATTTTAACAGTTCTAATCTGAAAGCGGTATATGTTATCGAAAATGATCTACTAATTGTTTCATCGTCATTTTAGTAGTTCTAATCTAAAAGCGATAATGTTATCGAAAATTACCAACCAATTGTCTCACAGTTATCTAAAAGCGATTAAAGCTATCGGAAATGCCCAAACAATTGTGCCACCTTTTGTTCGTTAATATTTTTTAAAGTTAAATCCATAAAATTTATAACTTGGAGGACTTCTTTTGCGTTAACATCTACAAGTCCATGAAAGACCTAGATCGAAGTCTAATTTGTAGCACCAAGACGCTGATCTCCATCAATAGAAAAAGATAAAGACTATCTACTCGACTCTAGCATTCTCACTTTTTACTACGGAGATGCTTTTTCCCGTCAATGGAATTTTGTGATGACCGAATAGCTCAAGAGGCCTGTACCTTGCTTATAGTATGAATTCATTCACTTAAAAATCCCTCAATATAACTCAAAAGGTAAAAACTGTTATGGGAACCGGGGGGACCTACAGTTTAAAGTCGATTCCGAACAACAGATTTTGATTGAGAAACTTTTCATGGCAATTGTTATTTACTTTTAGAATTATTGCCAGAAATCTGTTGAGAGGAAGCCGCCGAACATATGTTATTCGTATTTTCGAGGCCTCTTGTCTAATAAACCAATACACTTTCTTCTAGACTATGCCGACTTCACGTACATACTTAGCAGGATGGAAAAGGCCTCAATCGCTTGCTATTCTGATGCGGAGTTACCTAAAATCGAAGATTCCTCAATGGATCCACGCAGCCTTGGACTAACCTTTATCGATCTACGTATATTTGGAATGGAGGGAATCTCGACTAACCTCAACTTAGTGTAGCGGCCACAATATTCATCGAATATTGGTTTAAGTAACCAAGTAACTTTGTAACGAAATTGAGAACTTTCGGGAATTTCGAGAAATTCTTAAGATATAGGGAGAAATGGGAAAATGATGTGACACACCTGATCAACGGCTTTGAACAGATGTTTACGAACTGTTTAAACACAATCTACACGGACGGCTTAATAGATTTCCATGTGAAGAAACCATCTTTTTAGAAACGATAGAACCAGTTAACTCAAAAAGACTACCAGAATAATGCAGCATCTTCCAAACAGAAATATCGACCACGAGGAATGCTGTCATCATAAGAGGAAAGAATAAAGTCCCATGTAAAGATCGCGATGTCGAGTGTTCATAGTCTAGTAGTGAAGCCAGTGTTCAAACTCCAACCGAAATTCGAATATTTCTTCGGCGATTTCCTTTCACCATATTACTGGCAAAAACTTTGAGAGTAAATAAGAAATTGCCATGAATAGTTTCTTAAAAAGTCTATCGTTCGAAGTCGACTTGAAGCTGTAGGTCCCGCCGCTCATGTATAAAATTAACACACATGTCTTAGGTAGTGTGAGGAACTAGGTCATAATTCTGACTGAAGGAGTGTAATGATCAATTATGTATTTATGTATGATCGTTTGGACGGTTTTGGGCTACTGTAGGTCTTTCAAGGTGAAGGCCCGTGAGTATAACATTTACATTATATCGGGAAAAAGTAGTATTTGCAGACTGTATGTTTTGAGTAGACTTGGCATTACCACCGAGTTTACGGCCGAATAAGCTAAGCAATGGTCTTGGTCATTTAGCCAATGACTTTTGTAGAAGTTTCGGAAATGGGAAGCATGCTCGGCGATACATTACTGGAGAAGAAAACACTTGGACTTTTATCCTCGACTCACTAAACTCCCAGTCGCTAACATAAAAACACTCTATGACCTCATTCTGAATTTCGGATGGTTTCTGGATAAAGGATGGAGTAGGTATAACAGTAAAGCATTCTAGTCCATACGTTCCTTTTAGGAACAGACTGCTCTTTCCATTGATTACCATTTTATTTTGTAATCCAATGATTAAGTCAATCAAATGATGCTTAGTTAGTAAATCTTAAATTGCTAAAGTAATTAAATATTCTTGCCATTAATAAGTAGGCCTTTTATAGCAGAATTAAATGCGATAATTGAATAGAATGCCTTTTAATGCAAATCCTAATACAATAATATGAGTACTACCACAATTGCCTTTCATTTTCCCCCTCTCTTCCGGCTAAAAGGAAACAAAAACTGATTAAACAACATTTAATAGAGAATGGCTGGTAATTAATCATTTGGCCAATTTATTTTCTTGAAAACTTGAGTAAATTGACAATAAAGTTAAGTTAACTTCACTTAAGTAGTTAACCTGGCAATAACAACAACAACAACTACTTTAACAAATACAAACACAATTATATCTCTCCTTAATGGCTTAAGCTAAGGCTAAGGGATAACAGGGAACATGTAGGTATGTAAACGACTAGAGAATGAAATCTAAAAGATTATTTAAGAAATGTTGGCAAATAAATTTTAACAACATCAATAACAATAACAACAACGATAATACAACAGTCAGTCCATACAACAACCATCCGAAAAAGATCAGAAAACAAGAAACCGAAAACAAAAAGAGAAAGAAAGATAAACCGTGTGGTGATACGTAAAAGTAATTGCGGTTTAAAATATGTGTGTGTGTGTGTGTGTGTGTGTGTGTGTGTGTATGTGCAGTAGAAGTTATGATGCCATAAGGGGCTGGGAAGGGGCAGGAAGGCTGGAAAGAAAATAAACTTTTTAAATGGACAATTACCAGCTTAAATACAAAAGAAGAGTTTTAAAGCGTTTAAACATTAAACACACACACGTTTACACACACACAACATTTTTTCCTTTACTATTCCAAGAACGATGGCCAACCATAAGGAAAGCAAAAGGAAACAACAACAAAAAGAAAAATGCATGCCCCATAGAATGATTAAGAAAACAAATGCTTGCAATACACACGCATACATTTAAACTGGCAGCATACCGGCTGCAGGCATGGTCGAATATGGTGAATATGCTACACTAACTTCAAGCTTAAGCTGGCTTATTAGTCTTGTACAAATACATGTGGCAAGTGTAGAATTCACCATACTTAACTACGACAGGTTACTACTTAGATCACATATAGCAATGAGCAATTCAATCAGTATTTAAAAAGGATGAGTAGATTTGAATCATATCCGACACATTCATACTTATTTTATGGATACCCTACTCTACTCATATTCAAAGTTTGAAGTACTCATCATACTTAACACACAACACATATGATGCTGTTGATTACGATTCTCTACAACTCAACATATACACGAAGCACAAAATAAGTGTAAATCAGGCACGAACACTAAAATACTCACTATAAAGTGAGTCACTCGAATCAATTATAAGTATTATAAGTATTTTTCTAAATTTATTATGAATCTAAATGAGTAAGCGTATGACGACTGACTAATTCCGACTCCTCATCAACTCAACATATGTATACACGAAGCACAAAATAAGTATAACTCGGGCACGAACTTTAAAATACTTACGAGAATGTTGTCTATTTGCTCTGCTTACTGCTCTGTTTTTCTTTCTTTCTTTTTAAATGCAACAACAACTAAGACTGTAAATTATGAAGAATGATTCGAGTCATTTGAATCATTTATAAATATTTTTCTAAAGTTATGAATCTAACTGAGTAGGCTTATGAATAAAACATATTTCGAATGGTATGCGCAAAATGCCTTCGGAAATACCTGGAGCCATCTTATTTGCACAAAAAAGTTCAAATTTGCAGGGCTGTGTTATCTATGGCACAAGGATCACGTTCACAGATGTTATTATAATCTGTAGACAATATAGTACTGCAGCTATCGTATCCGTTTTTACTGGTATATAAAATCTTGTAACGAAAATACTGTTTAGATTCTGGTAGTGATTAGAGAACATTAATATTAAAGGCTTAAATATATTTAAAGCAAACAATGACAACAGCTTTACAACAACCAAAGAAAAACCAAAACCAAAGAAAAAAAAATCTCTTTTTTGCGTAAAACGAACGATACTTTAAAATAATTTCGAAAAAAAAATCTGCAAACAATGCAATAAAGGGTTTACCATTCTCTGAATATTAAGAGGGAAAGTTTTTGGGAAATTTTTGGAAACTTTAGAATTTTCAGTGTTCAAACCCCAGGTCAGACATCAAAACGAAAATATGAGAAAAAATTTTCTGTGTCTACTTCTCAGCAAATTTCTGGTAAAAACTCTGCGGGTAAAATAAAAATTCCATGAAAAGTTTCTTAAAAATCTGCCATACGGAGTCGACTTTAAACTGTAGGTCCCGCCACTCCTGTATAAAATTAACACACACAACATAAGTGGTGTGAGGAACTAGGTCGTAATCCTCACTGAAGGGTTGTAATGACCAATAATGTACGTATAAGTAGATAGGTTGGAATGGTAGCTTCGACACTAAAAGCTCACTTAGCCACGCATAGTGTACTAATTAAATTCCACGAAACTGGTAGAAGAAATCGGTCAGAGCGGAGTCTGTACACTAAAATCACGACTTTCCTTAGATGAAAACCAAACTGAAACTTTTAAGATCGAAACTATATCACTAATATCAATGGATGGATGATAGCTGCGTTAAGCTGACAAGAAAACGAGAGCCATATAGCCAAAAATACCCACTAACTCGGCAGTAGTCGTTCGAATGGAACTGCAATCTTTCCGCACGTCTTCACATCACTTAGTGATGTGTGATCTTACGATCGAGTTTGAGTATCAGGTTAGTACATCTCCTATCCTATTATGGGTCAAGTTTGTCTGTCAATTGTGCATTTGATACATTATTTTCAAGAAAATTGTTGCTATTGCTACGAATGTTTCCTAGAGCGTATGATTAATATTAATTACACAGCCTTGGAAATGTGGTGTTTTTTGTCCAAATTAAATGGCTCCAGGTATTTCCGAAGATATTTTGCGCGCTGAACACAAATCTGGGAATTACATTACGGAGATCCTTAAAAATTAGATAGATTTAATGGAAAATTGTTACTCTGGAGGTTTTGGGATCGTTGATTACAGATCTTCATTCAGATTCAAAAAATTTAAAACGGCGATTGAGGTTTGTAAAATTTTTTTATAAATTTTTTAAACCCACCCACTACTTTAAGGGTGCATGTAATCAATGTGGCTTTGGGCTCATTTTAAAGAGTAAAGATCAATTGTCAATTTCTGACAATAGCGGGGGTTCTAGCACACGACAGTGTTTAGCTCTACAATTTTTCATAAATTTTCAAAAACACTATTTTTAGGGTCATCAACTCCCTTTTTCTCCAAAAACCTGAAATGATGGAAAGTTTTTTAATTGTGTTCAACGCGCAAAATGCCTTCGGAAACACCTGGAGCTATCTTATTTACAAAACCCATGCAGGACTTTGTTATCAACTAAATTTTATATAATCGGCTTGATCTATTAGGTAGTGTGTTGGCTTAGTGGAAGTGAGGCCACGGTTCAAAAAATAAGAAAAAATATTTTTTCGGTGACTTCTTTTCAGTAGATTTCTGGCAAAAACTAGACTACGGCGACTATAACTCTAATTTATTCGTACTCACTACAACGTTGATTTATAACAACAGGTTGCATACGTATTTATAAATATTTATAAATGATTCGAGTGACTCGCATCATTCTTCAAAATTTACAGCCTTAGTTGTTGTTGCTTCGTGTATATGTTGAGTAGATAGGGGAGTCGCAATCCATCAGTCATCATACGTATTGTTAAGTATAAAGTATAATGAGTATTTCAAAGTTTGAATATGAGTAGAGGAGGTTCGGTTCAAACCCTAGGCCAAACACCACCAAAAAAATGAAATACACAGAAAATATTTCTTCAGCGACTTCTTCTCAGCAGATTTCTGGTAAAAAGTCTGAGAGTAAATAAAAATTGCCATAAAAAAATTCCTCAAAATTCTACCGTCCGGAGTCGACTTAAAACTAGGACCGACACCCATTCAAGGAAGCTAGGTCGAAATCTGGATTGAAGGGTTTGTTAACCAAAAATGTATTTTTGTATGTGACGGACATATTAGATATTCGAAAGAAGAAGCTTATATATGTACATCAACATATACACTGAGCGCCATGAGTCAACTCCCACTATAATTTTAAATTTTCTATTATAAAAAATATACTTGTAGCACAACAATAATTTTCTTTTTTTGTTTTTGTTTTAACATTTTCTACGTATAAAAATAAATGTTTTTATTTTTGGATATTTATTCGATTATTCTCATAAACTTTTCACGCTATCCTAAGAAAATAAATTAATTCAGTGGTGTTAACTTACTGTTGGCGCTCAAGGTATGTACATCAACAGTATTTCACCATTATTAAGAAAAGTGTGCAAAACCCTGAAGAGATTTTTTAAACGAAAAACGGATTAAATTGCCGATTTCCTATGCAAATAAAGTAAATTCACATAGGATTCCTTAATTCCTGAAATAAATGTTAAAAACTTGTAAGGAAACCCCTGCTAGTAAATGTAAAAACCAAGTCAACCGAAAAATTTTGTGAAAAATGGCCACAAAAAAAGAACAAATCATAGAAAAAGAAATAAAAACTAAAAATGAAAAAAAAAATTAAAAATTATAAGAAGAATGTCTTTAACTACTTACTTACCATAGCTTACAATACTTAGTTAGTTACTCATTTATTTACATTCATACTTACTTGCATAGTTACTTTCCATACTTACTTACTTACTTACTTAGTTGGTAAACGAATGGAAGAACATTTTCATACTCCCATACCTGCTGTTGCTGGTGCTGTTGCTGTTGCTGCTGCTGCTACATAACAAACCAAAGCAACATCATTCAAATTCAAATGTAAGAAGAAGAAGAAGAAGAAGCTATTGAAAAAGCACAGGTTTTTACGCACTTTTTTAAATGCAATAATAAATACAATACTAAATACTAACAACAACAACAATTTTTTTTATTTTTTCCACTAAGTACTACAAATAAAATGTTGTGTAAATAATCATGGATGGATGAATTATTTAAAAACGAAAGAAAAGAACAGAAAAAAATAAAAGAAAAGCAAAAAAAAAAATTTAAAAAGTTTAGTTTTACTGTATGCATGTGATTACATGTGAATGCGATTTGAATGAATGTTGCGCCGCGTCCGTCTGTATGTCTGTCTGTCTGTCCATTGATTTCTGTATAACCATGTAAATAGGCTGTTAAGGTTATACGAACCAGCAAACTCTTAACGCAAGTGAATGACCATGATTTTTTAAAATTTTTCTTTTGTTTTTGTTGTTATTTTTTTACTGATTTTTAGAGAAAAGCAATATCAGGGAACAAGTTATACTTAAGACAACAACAACTCGCTTCTCAAATGGAACTACAAAATGTTACAGACACCATAACACCATATTTAATTACACCGAAAGAAATGTAATGATTGTAGCGGTGAGACATACAACATGTGTGATGCAAGCAACTCGGTTGTAAACCTGTCTAAACGGTTGTAACAACCAGAGATCAATAATGAATCGTTTTTGTCGCTAGTCGTGAAATTTTTAATATAAGTGTGTACCAACAATACTGAAAGTTAACTCATCTGATTCATTCACTCGCACTACAACTTTGATTTAGAAGAACAAGTTGCAATGAGTATGCATACAACGTTGACATCAAACTCATACCATTCGAAATATGTTTGATTCATAAGCCTGCTCATTTAGATTCATACGATTGACTCGAATCATTCATCAAAATTTAATGTAATGGTTGTAGTGGTAAAACCGAACCTTTATCAAGATACCTTTGTAAGAATGCGGTATCAAAATGCATCGAACAGGAATATTCTAACCAGAGATCAGATTATTAAACAAGAGTCCCTTGTTCAAACCTCAGCTCATCAGACATATCGAACAAAAATATGAAGACATTATTTATTTCGTCAACTTCCTTCTCAGCAATTTTCTAACAGAAATTCTAAATGTAAATAAAATTACCAAAAAAAGCGTCTTAAATCTATTACTCGAGCCATCACTCATGGATATATATATCGACGCCTCCATTCTATAATGTTCCAAGTGTATTCAGAACGTTTTTAATGTTTTTAAGTTCTACGTTCTCTAACTTAAATACTGTCAAAATTTAGTTAATATGCGCCCATCCGTTCCGAAGTTATAGGGAAATATCTACGCGCATGAAAACTTTGAGAGCTCACAACTCAAAATACACTTTTTCGACTTAGAATGTTATGGAACGGAGGCGTCGATATGTAATTAACACATACAACATGTGTGATACGAGCAATTTGGTTGTAAACCTGACTAAATGGTTGTAACAACCAGATTTCAATCGTTTTTTCGCTACTCATAAGCACTCCTGAAATTTTAAATATAAGTGAGTCAACAATATTGAATTTTAACTGAGCTGATTCAGTCATACTTTTTACAACGTTGATCTATAACAACAGGTTGCAGTGAGTATGCATAGAACGTTGATATTAAGCTCATACCATTCGAAATATGTTTAATTCATTTAAATTCATAACTTTAGAAAAATACTATTATAATACTTATAAATGATTCGAGTGACTCGAATCGTTCATAAAAATTTACAGACTTAGTTGTTGTTGCTTTTACAAAAAAAGAAAAAATGACAGAGCAGCAGGCAGAACAAATACACAACCTTCTCGTAAGTATTTAAGTATTCGCACGCGATTCATACTTATTTTATGATTCATGTATATGTTGAGTTGTGGAGAGTCTTAATCAACGACATCATACGTGTTGTAAAGTATGAAGTATGGTGAGTACTTCAAACTTTTAATTTGCGTAGATTAGGTTCCATGATTAAATTAAAATAAGTATGACTGCTGCGTATAAGTATCAGAAATTATGAGTATAATTCGAGTCTACTCTTAATTTCAAAACATATTGCTGATCTCTGATACAGTTAAGCAACCATTATATTCCCAGAGAATTCCAATGTCTGTGATTTTTCAAGAATACCGAGAGCCTTTGGAAAGGATATCAAGATGGTTACTGTTATATGGGTTCCTTTACACAAATTTGAATCTGGTACAACAGAAATTTCAAAAGAATTCATACACCTCTGAAGGGGGGCAAAGAGATGGCAAACTTGTATAGAGACCTGACATATCTGACCCATCTAAGAGTGCATCCCAGAAACCTAATAACAGTTATAATGGGTGACTAATCGTCTGAAGGCTGAGGATATGTCACAACGACGACATAGAAGTGAAGACTACAGAACATCTTCTTTATCACTGACCGTCACCTGGGAACCTAAGACAAAGGATTCTTGGTTACCTAGAACCATTACTACCCTTCAGTTAGGATTACGACCTAGTTTCTCACACCACCCATGTTATGTATGTTAATTTTATACATGAGTGCCAGGACCAACAGTTTAAAGTCGACTCCGAACAAAAATTTTTTGAAATTCGTAGCAATTCTTATTTACTCTCGGAAATCCAGAAATCTGCTCAGAGGAAATTATAGAAAAAATATTTTTTTTTAATTTTGCTTTGTTTGAGAAGACTGGGCTAGTGTTTGAAAGGAGGCCTCACGTCTAATAAGCCAATAGACTACAGCGACTTCAAAACGTGTCTAGCGTAAATAGAACGCCCTATCGGAATGGTTGAGATGTACCAAATAGGAGTTATGTGGGCAACTTTTAGAAACCAAGAAAACCAATTTCATTCCAATCTTCTGACATTCAGTCAATGATGGCCACAAAAGAACCTGAGCCAGGTAGGACCAATCAATAGCAGCTGGTGAAATATCCATAGACAACCGCAAGAGAACTGTACTGAACCTAATTGACTAGTTTGAGGCAAACATAACTTAAAACGCTTATGAATTAAAAGTGAAGCAATTATATTCTAATAGCAATACTCGGTCATGTGTTTCAATGGTAATTGGAAAATAAAAATAAATTTATGTTTAGTTTTAAATCAATTCTTTATTATTCGCACAATTCCGTATGCCACCTTTCAAGACTTGATTTAAACAACAACAATTCAACAATTTGCTTTAATTGTTATTATTCTTTACATTCTTCCACGTCCACAATAACAATCTTTATAACATAGTTCTTCAAACAACAATTATTCTCTTTACAAGCAACGTGTCTTTACACAAGACTGACTGAATTATTTCTGAATTCCCACTATTCCTACTCTGTATTGTCTTTTAGTAATGTCGCAGGGAATGCAGTCTGATGATTATACTTGAAAGAGAATGTAAACATGTTGTTTTCGTTATTGTTGTTTGTGTATTTTGTTTACATTTGTCTTTAAAGTTTTGTTGTTCCTTGTTTATCCTTCTTTTTTTTTATACTACACTGTTATTGTTGCTTTACTTCTTTATACCATTTTTTTATACTGATGTCGTTGCTATCATGTAAACAAGTCCATTGTTTTTGTTTTTAGAGTTTTTGTTTATCATTTTCCATTTTCGTAACACTATTTACGAAAACGCAGTATTCTGGTCAATTGGAATAATTGCTTTCAGTGTAAACCACCTTCATCAACTAATCTTCGTTGAACACATTTTTGGTTAGGAGGGGTAAAAACTCAGTCCCAGTCACTTGTGAAGTAGTAGAAAAAGTAGTTGTGGTAGTTGGTCAAAAGGTTAACGAAAAAAATGTTGCAAGAAACATAAAAAACCGTAAAAGAACAACAACAAAAAATACAAAATGAAAAAAAAACGGTTTAGCAGGCACAAAACATTTCTTCAATTACAACTCTAATGGCATAAAACTTACATGGTTGACTAACTGAGTCGCTTCTATGGCCGGCAGTAGATTCACTACTAAAATTACAATAATAACAACAACAAAAAGAAATATAAATAGGTGGCTAATATGTTAAACTTACTGCCACACGTTAAATATTGGCTAGCCAGCCAATAAATACACCATCGCAGCACCACCATCCATCCCATCAATATTTGATGCGGCAATAATCAAGCAACGCTAGCAACCAATCGAATTTAGTGGGTTCAGTTCCCTCTCTCTCTCTCTCTCTTGGTCTATACCAGCAACAGAGAAAAAATTCCGAAAATTCTTAAAATGCTTTTGAAGCTCTTGAACATATTCTGGTGATTTAAGAAACATGTTCCGTACATTCCATCAAATGTTCCTAAAAATAAAAAAAATTCAAACAAAAAGAAGAAAGAGATGCAACTGCTGCTTTGACTTCTGGCATCTTTGGCATCATTGTTGTGGTATTACTTGTTTGCTGGTCTTTCTTCTTTTTTTTTTTTTTGTGAACAATAAGTAATGAAAAGAAAAAATAATAAAAACCCAATGATTAATTATAATAAGTTAAGGCAACAAAGTTTCTTAAAAAGTCTTTAAAAAAAACAAAAAAAAAATCGAAAAGCAAACACAGTTTAAAAAGTGAGAGACTGTAAATGAAGAAGATTTTCTCCTGAGCACTTGTATGTACTCTAGTGGGTTGAACACCCAAGATGTTGTTATAAAGTCTTGTTGCTTGAAATCCATCATCATCATTAATCATCATATGCTGCTAATTGAGAATCACGACCATTAACAAGGTAAAAACATCGTCTCATAATTAGTTTATGTAACTAAACTAGACCTCCTAATCCTAAAAGGGCTATTGATAGCCAGTAGTTTTCATAAATCAAAACTAAGAACCAAGTCGCTCAGAACAAGTTCACATGAAATAATGGAGCAAATAATTTAAATGTTCCAATTTGAGTAGAAAGTGAAATATAATTACTAAGATAACGATATCTGGAATCCATTTTGGTCCTCTCAAGATTTTCTAAGCCTTTTCAAAAACATCCCTAGCCTTTTCTAGAAGCCATGAAGAGTAAATAGCGTTTGATTATCGCACGTCCAGATGACGTGGCTCTAAGAATTGATATTTTGGAATCTACATTGAGGTGACTATCTAAATCGTGCAACTAAGGTGGGACTGAGAGTTAATCTAATCATCAGACCCCATCGAAGCATATTATGAAGAAGATAGCGCTCTTGATTACTGATTGCCTTAGATCTACATCTTCTAAAGCATTATTTACATACATAATTGGTCATTACAACCCTTTAGCCAAAATTACTAGCTAGTTTCTCACATCACTCATTTCGTTTTGATATCTAACAAACAAATCGCCGAAAAAATATTTTTTTCATATTTCGTTTCGATGCCTAACCTGAGATACGAACCCGGGCTTAACGCCTAATAAGCCAACACACTACCTACTAGACTACGACGACTTCACCACAGTTATTGAAAAAACCATGCCCACAAAACTTAAGTCTTCGGCTCTGCTCTCCAACAACTCTCTTACTTTCCCATGCAACTACAAAATCTTCTGAAAGAATGACTTGCTTTTGTTCCATAAACTGGTTCTTAACCCCAATGCGCAATGACCCATCAGAATCCAAATAAATTCTCTTTCTCAGTTTCAGGGACCATTTCGCTTAAGAATAGTTTAAACTGGAAGAGTCTACTCTACAACTTATCACCAGATGTCGGCACAAAAGAGAGCAGGATAAAAATGTAAGTGTATTTGTGAGAGGCATGTGTTAAACCAGAGGAAAATTGTTAGTAATATTTTCGAGTGCAACCATATAATATGTATACAAAAAGACTGCGTATTTAACTTGACAAATATTCTTCTAAAAATGGAGATCAATTCTCATTGTTATTAGTGAATCATATTGAATATTAGTGAAGCCTATTGTTATATTTTTTTGGGTGTATAATTGAAACCTGAAAAACAGCAACATGAACCTTATTCTTTAGAAGCTGACAAGCAACTCAATGCATTTCCAATGCTCTTTTTAACGATGTTCGTGCCCTCTGGGTGTAAAAAGCTGAAGCTGAGTTCCCCTGAGGGATCTTCCCCTGACGTCTATTTATCACCTAATGCGCCAGACGGGAAAAAGTGTCCCAGGAGAGAAGATTTAACCGAACTATTCATTAGGTTTGCGTTCTTCTCTTGCTAATGCACTTGCAGTCGCATTAGTCCACACATCATAATGCCACCAAAGCCAGTATAGTTCCACACTATGCGGACCAGGAACATAGTGGAAGTCTGTAATCTGTACAGGATTAAAATAGTGGCCAGTAACAACCTCCAAGACAACCTGACTATCCATAGGACCACTCTAAGCGGACCAGAAGCATAGTGGAAGTCTGCAATCTATATAGGATTAAAATAGTGGCCAGTAACTGTTTTCAAGAGAAATTGAGAACGTTATCGTGGCAATTTCAAGCGCCTCAGCTTAGAATATACTTAACTAATCCCCGGCCCTATAGGAGAAATTAATGCCAGTGTCAGCCTTTATCTTTATCTGTACAGGATTAAAATAGTGGCCAGTAACAACCTCCAAGACAACCTGACTATCCATAGGACCACTCTAAGCGGACCAGAAGCATAGTGGAAGTCTGCAATCTATATAGGATTAAAATAGTGGCCAGTAACTGTTTTCAAGAGAAATTGAGAACGTTATCGTGGCAATTTCAAGCGCCTCAGCTTAGAATATACTTAACTAATCCCCGGCCCTATAGGAGAAATTAATGCCAGTGTCAGCCTTTATCTTATAGGTTGTATAACCGCTAAGTAGACTACATAAAGATGGATGGGATTTGTTCTTACCTGCAATAGGTAAAGAATTTGTTCAATGGATTTCTCTTTACTATACCTTATACAATATAATTGGCATATAATAACTGATGATTATGTCGTGCAATTTTATTTGATTTTATGAGACATAAAAACCAAATCAATTCATATTTCTAAAAACCTTTTACAATGCCATTCCTTCCATTTTAAGTCATTGAAAGAGTTCGCATTCGATTATCAGAAAATTTCCACAAAAAAATTAATGATGTGTCCTTGTCATAATGAGAAGAAGTTTGTCAAAACTTTATGGACTCATAAATAAAACAAGGCAATCAAGTGAAGGACTCGGTTACCTAACTGAAGCTCTGAATTAAATGTAAAAAAAAGAAACAAAACAATGTCAACGCCAGCATCATCAACAAAATAATGATGATCGAACGAAGGTCTGTATTCTAAAAACAAGTCATGCATGGAAGCATCCTTTAAGCTTCAGCGGCATTATTAACTTTGGTGACTGAAATTCAATTTAATTGATGATCAATTTCATTTTGGCTGGTCCATACCATGCTTGCGATGGTTGATTTTTATTGGAAATTGATTTCTTTTTTGCGGCTTCTTTTCGCCCTCTCTCTATCTGCTAAGGTAATCAAGTGATTTGAAATAACAGGTCGAAAATCAACTTTTATTAGCGTCTTAACTGATTTTTTTATTTTTTTTCTGGTAAAGAAAACAGGTGTTGTAACCCAAATGTGACAGTTAAGAGATCCTCAATCATGTGAATGGGGCAAAATGGAATGGGGTATCTTTGTTGTTTAATTTTTTTCTTTCTCATATTTCCCTTTAAATTGCTTAAGTTGCTTGATAAGCCAACTTTAATAAATCTCAGGTGGTTTAAAGATTTTTAAAACGAAAATAACGAAGAGACAATTTAATTTTCTATCTCCCCCCAATTCCATTTAATTATTGTTTTATAAGTGTACACGAGTGTGATGCATTTAATGGTACAAACAAAACAAAAAAAGTATTCAAGGATTAAGGCCCAGAGAGATAACAATTGAATCAATAAACAACACCAATAAAGTTTTTCTCATGTTTCTTTACACTTTTGCTAAACTCTTGCTGAAGGCATCTGGGATTTATCTCATCCAACTAACAATTGTTGCACTGCCATCATCAATAACATCCATATTGGCTGGATTACCATCATGCACACAAAACATCCAAAAAAAAAAAACCAACAACACAATACGAAAATAAACAGGAATATTCCAGTGTCATATCACAACTATCAACTATCGCCAAGAAAGACGTCGTCTTAAGTTAATCAAAAAGAAAGATTTTAATCGAACTAATTATGCCTATTGAATGACGATATTCTAACTGAAATAGTGTTCTTCTCTTTCGTAGTCCTACCAAGTACCAGGCAAGTATATTGGCAAGAGTAAACTAAACGGAACATACCACTGAAGATACAGCGAAGCCCGACTTCTAAGATTTGTATCGATTTATAGAATACACATCAGCACTGAGTATTTAAAAATATAAGTAGAATTGAATCATACTCATAATTTCTGATACTTATACTCATTCTCATACTTATTTTAATTTAATCATGCAACCTACTCTACTCATATTTAAAATTTGAAGTACTCATCATATTTCATACATAACAACACTCTTCATAACTCAACATTTACAAGAATCACGAAATAAGTACGTAGAGATCGCGTACGAATACTAAAATATTTACTAGAGTCACTTGAATCATTTACAAATATTTTTCTAAATTTAATCTAAATGAGTAGGTTTATGAATCAAACATATTTCGAATGGTATGAGTTTGATGCCAACGTTGTACGCATACGCATTGCAACCTGTTCATATAAATCAAAGTTGTAGAGCGAATAAATGAATCAGATGAATTAAATTTCAATATTGTTGGCTCACTTATATTCAAAATTTCATGAGTAGCGAAAAAAACAATTCATTGCTAATCTCTGGTTATTACAACCATTTAGTCAGGTTTACAACCAAGTTTCTCGCATCATACATGTTGTATGTGTTAACTACATACTCGTATATCCATGAGTGATGAATTGAGTAACAGATTCAAGACACTTTTCTTGGTAATTTTATTTACATTTAGAACTTCTGATAGAAAATTGCTGAGAAGGAAGTTGACGAAATAGAAAATGTCTTCATATTTTTGTTTGATATGTCCAGTGAACTGTGGTTTGAACTAGTGACTCTTGCCTAATATGCTCATCTCTAATTAGAATATTCCTATTCGATGCATTTTGATACCGAATTCTTACAAAGGTATCTTGATAAAGGTTCAGTCATACCAATACAAACATTACATTAAATTTTGATGAATGATTCCAGTCAATCGAATGAATCTAAATGAGCAGGCTTATGAATCAAACATATTTCGAATGGTATGAGTTTACCGCCAATGTTGTATACATACTCATTGCAACCTGTTCTTATAAATCAACGTTGTAGTGAGTACGAATGAATGAATCAGATGAGTTAAATTTCAAAATTTCATGAAGCGAACCTGATCTCTGATATTGAACGCCATCATGAAAACCTGATGATTTCAACCAATAAAGTTGAAAACTAAAAACCGAGATCAACGACAATAATGTAAAGGAACGTCTGCATTGTCTGTACAAAATTTATCGATGACTCTTTCCGACAAAAGAAAAACTGGCCAGTAAGTACTGAGAATTAGTTCGGCTAACCTGAACTAACAATCACACAGGAAACAGACTATTCTGCTTATACTACCCAGGTTAGAGTCATACTTATAACAACTGATTATAGACATTCTTTAGAGAAAAATTTTAAGTAGAATCATGAGATTCTGGGAAGAGATCACTCTGATGGTAGCGATTACACAGTACCTAGAGCCTATATTCGAAGTAATGCTTATATATAGAATTGCTGGATATAGAAATTCTTCAGAGCAAAATTTTTAGCGGAATCACCAGATTCTGTCGGTGAAGCAGAACTAAATTAGCTACGAACGTAATTTACGATCTGACCTTGGAATGAACATGTTAAAATATGGACCACTATCTTACCAAAGCACTCGTTAGTAGGAAAATGGCGTTGGAAAATGCTGACTACCAAAATGTCAGTGACTAAATCCAGGACTAATGGTAAGGAAATAAACCCTTCATGCGCTTGATCCCTAACTACTTTTTTAACTTCCAATAAAGGGGCTGGATATTCTACTCTTATAAATAGTCATTGACTGAAATCCTCAGTACCGAAGCATCTTCTATATCCAAAGAATAAAAATTTTAATGTAAATTGATTTCAAATTTAATATCAAATGATGACAGGCATAATTACTTCGAAATGTAGTAAGAAGTTAACAGAGTACACTACTTTGTTCTTTACCGAATTAGGTTAGGTTGGTTAGACGACGTATACTTGTCAATTAAGACAAGTACAGTACTCGGAGGTCGAACTGACCCATTGTACAACGTCCTAAAAGAGGGGTTAAGATGAAAGGAGGGTATGTAGAAAAGAGGGGTTGGGAATGAGAATCGGAGGAATCATACAGACCAGACACAACGGAGTACACTACTTTGTTCTTTACCGAATTAGGTTATGTTATAGGACGTGTACTTGACAATTAAGACAAGTACAGAAATCGGAGGTCGAATTGACCCATTGTACAACGTCCTAAAAGAGGGCAGGATAATAGAGGGGAGAGGATGAAAGGAGGGTATGTAAGAAAGAGGGGTTGGAAATGAAAAGCGGAGGAATCACACAGACCAGATACAACAAAAAAAGGGACAAGAGCGTAACTAAACTGATGAGGTCGTAGTACCTCTCAACCTGCCCAAGCTACTAATGAATCTGTGGAGAGCCTTGATGTCGACTCTCGATACAGAATACAAGCTTCTAAAGAAGGCCCTGCCAAGGGGTCGCCGTGGTCTAGTAGGTAGTGTGCTGGCTTATTAGACGTAAAAGCCAGGGTTCGAGTCCCAGGCCAGAAAAGTAATTTTCGGTGATCTTCCCTTTCTCTTCTTGTTTCTCAAAAATCTGTCATTCCGAGTCGACTTTAAACTGTAGGTCCCGCCACTTCTGTATAAAATTAACACACACAACATAAGTGGTATGAGAAACTGCGGACTTCTTGGGGACGTTTGCTGTAGACTGTCTAATGTGAAGCTATAGCACTGGCCATTTTATAGTCACCAGTAGGAACACCTTTCCTAAAAAACCTGCACAATGCACTGCATGAGTCATCCCCTGAGTGCTGGTTTTATAAAAAAAAAGAGGAGATGTTCGATAGTCTCCAACTCCTCCTCATCGCAACATGACCTGCAATAGTCTGGCGGGGATCTGGCGACCTAATCTCGCAGTGCCCCGTGATAAAACCTACAAACAACCTTAAGCTGGCCTTATCCAAGCCCAGCAGCCAACCTGTTCTCTTACTGTCTCCAGCAGGCCAGAGACATCTAGAAACAAAACAACTCGATCCGTTCCCCCAAAGCCTCTGCTCTTCCTCCCTGATCCATCCATTGATGAGGCAGTTGAAAAAATATAAAAAAAAATTTGAATTTTTTAAATTTCCTTCATCAAATCATATAGCATATTATGTCGAGTAATAGATATATGTATATCGTTTTAAAGGTCAATCTCTACCCTTTCCAACAAGATTTAAATTTTGGAAATCGGATTAGAAATGTTTGAGTAATCCAGAAATTTGGGCGTAAAGTCATGATAAACTGTTTGTGTTCGAGAAATATAAAAAAAATAAACTTTGACTATGTCATTAGCCGGGTGTATTTAATTTTTTTTTATTTTGTCGCCTAGTGTAATAAATAGGAAGTGGCGCTACTGATTACTTTGCTTTTTTAAGTCTCCATTCACAATATTAATGCCCAACAAATTGTTTTTATATCACTGATGTTGTAATATTTGGTCTGGGCATTGCCAACAATACAATAAACGGAAGTGCCAAAGGATAACTTAAAACACACACACGCTACACTTATGTATGTAGTAGATTGGCACTTGTGGCAAAAATACAATCGAAAATTAAACATCTTTTATTGCCACTGGATTTGTTGTATCAACACACCAAAAACAATAAAGTTCTGGAAGTGTTGGAGTGAATAACTGAAAAGAAAACCCTTTTGGCATTTCTATTGTGTTGGGGGAAAAAAAAAATAAAAGGGAATTAAAGGTAGGCAGGGAACAGCAGTCGAGGCAGTAGCAAATGGCAACAGCAACAGCATAAGCACAAATTTATTAAACCAATATGCAACAAGGCAACAAGGCAACACGGCAACAGAGAGATATTTAAGTGGCTGAATGAATGGTTGCATGAATGGAGAATGGAGAATGGCTTTTGGCAAAGAGCATTCAATGGTGTTGCAGCCGATGCTGTTGCTACCACCACAAGAAAACAAAAGGAAAGAACGTACAGAAAATAAAACCACAGAACAGAACAATAAATGCAGTTGTTGCAACAAATAAAGAAATTTTATACAAATTTTTTTTTTTTTGTTTTTTAATGTCTAACTTTAGTGTACAAGGAAAGTGGCAGAAAGAGAGAGAGAGAAGAGAGCATATACTGTGGTCAGAATCATAATTTCATGGCAAAGAACTCATACCATCCAAGCAACTGATATATTGGCAAAAGCCAGGGGCTGTTACTCACACCAAACACAGAGCCAGACAGCCATACAGCCATACATACATCAAAAATAAATGAAAATTTTCCAACATTTCAGTTTATCAAAGGCAATCGCTTGGAAGAAATCCCTATCAAATGTTTAACACTTGATAAGCTAGACTTTTTTTGTAGTTTCGTATGGAAAATTAATTTACGATTCTATTGATAAAAAGTCAAAGAGTTCTTTTCGAAGCTTATCTTTTACATTTTAGCACCTATTTTTTTTTTATTTATTTTTCATTATTTGCTATTAAATTACACTCATAAAAATTTTATTCGTAGGTTTTGTTGTAATAGTCATAAATTTTCTTTAAGCTGGTGTTTATTTAGGGCCTACTTTCGATTTTGGTTTTGAAAAATTTCCCACAATTTCTCATAACATTTTGTTGCTTTAAAAGGGTTTTCTTTCAAGTATTTTTTTTTTTTATTATCAGTATCATAAAACTTATCGATTGAGAGTTTGATCAAATTCATATTCAGTTTTTTTAATAAGCTTAAGAATCCTGTTTATAGAAAATAAACAAATAAAACAATATTACACTGCGTTTCACATGAATAGGTGCAGTGTTTTAACAATCAATTTAAGCTTACTGCTCTCAAAATAATCCCTTGACAGGATTATTTTAAGTTTTTACTAAAGGCCTAAAAGTCAAGAAAAGTAATGTAAATAAAGAAAATAGTTTGATTTTTAATAATGTGTACTTCCACCTTTCGACTAAATTTTCTCATATCTCGTCTTTTACTGCAACAATTAACGATTCCGGTCATCAAACTGTCGTCCAGATTCGTACACTTTCCGTGACAATCATCCCCACACATTTTCCATTATATGGAGACCATGGCGCAACAATTCAACAATTGGAGAATCTAGGGGATCTTTTCATAACGTAATATTTACAAGAATTACAAAATAAGAACATATGAATCGCTTATGAATACTAAAATATTTACTAGAGTCACTTGAATCATTTATAAATATTTTTCTAAAATTTAGGAATCTAAATGAGTAGACTTATAAATCTAACATGTTTCAAATGGTATGAGTTTGATATCAACGTTGTACGCATACGCATTGCAACCTGTTCTTACAAATCAACGTTATAGTGAGTATGAATGAATCAGACTACATAGTTAAATTTCAATATTGTTGAGTCTCTAAAAAAACCAAAATTTCCTGCTTATGAGTAGCGAAAATTGATTCATTGTTGATCTCTGGCTGTTACAACCATTTAGTCAAGTTTACAACCAAGTTTCTGGCATCACACATGTTGTATGTGTTACATATAACCATGAGTGTTGGATAGAGTAACAAATTTAAGACACTTTTCTTGGTAATTTTATTTACATTCAGAGTTTTTGATAGAAAATTGCTGAGAAGGAATTCGCCGAAAGAAAGAATTTATTCATATTTTTGTTTGATATGTCTAGTGAGCTATGTTTTTAGCTAGGGACGCTTGTCTAAAATGCTGACCTCTAATTAGAATATTCCTACTCGATGCACTTTGCTACCGAATTCTTACAATGGTATCTTGATAAAGATTCAGTCTTACCACTACAACCTTTACATCAAGTTTTGATGAATGATTCGAGTTAATCGAATGAATCTGAACGAGTAGTCTTATGAATCAAACATTTTTCGAATGGTATAAGTTTGATGCAAACGTTGTACGCATACTCATTGCAACCTGCTCTTATAAATCAACGCTGTAGTGAGTACGAATGAATGAATCAGATGAGTTAAATTTTAATATTGAACGGTATCAAGGAAAACGGTTTTCTTCCAATAAAGTTGAAAACTAAAAACCGAGATCAACGACAATAATGTAATGGAACGACTGCATTTTCTATACAAAATTTATCGATGACTCTTTTCTACAAAAGAAAAACTTGCTAGTAAGTACTGAGAATTAATTCGGCTAACCAGAACTAAGAATCAATTAACGATTCCGGTCATCAAATTGTCGTTCAGATTCATACACTTTCCGTGACAACCATCCCTACACATTTTCCATTATATTTAAATCCGGCGAGCATGGAGACCATGGCAACAATTGGAAAATCTAGGAGATGGATCCAACCTGATCCTGAAATTTCGGGAAAGCCATTTGCAGAATTGATTCATAAGAATTTTCTGTCATTTTCATCAATTGAAATTCCAAGTCTATTACCCCATAGTACGATATTGCTACGCAGACCTCAAAACATCTACTCGACTATATTTACGGTCTAAAAAACGTTGTTCTTTTCTCAAATCATGGAAATAGTCGTTGAAAATACTTTAATCCATGCAGTTTTCTATGCTCCTTGCAAAAATTTAACCGCAATTCCTTACGTTCCTGTTTTAGTGTTGGGTTCTTCTGCAATTTGAGACTTTTTAAAAGTTCGCCTGAATTCATTATTCTTCTAACGGTGGAAACACTAGCACCGAAACCACATTTTGCTGTAATATTTGCTGCAGAGACACTTGAATTGGAGGCTATTCTTAGAATGTTTCGCCTTTCCGTGGCTGTTAAGGCCATTTTTTGGCTTCCTTTCATGTTATTGACATAGTTTTCTTTTCTCTTAGGTAATTTAACACAATGTTAGCACTTTTATTAATTTATTTTTTTTTAAGAAATTTCACCACCACCTTTTGTTCCGCTGTTGAAGATTTACAGCGGCCTATTTTCAATTTAAACTTATAGAAAAACACTTTTGTTTTCAATTAAAAAAAAAAAAGATTAACAATTATTTGGTTAGTGTTGACAGAAACGACCGTATTATAATCACTTTTAATCACTGCACCTATTCAAGTGACGCAAAAATAACACTCACTTTTTTCACAAATTACAAAAACAATCACAGATAAAATCTAACGAAACTTTTTCGAGTTTTGTTACTTCACACTATTTTCCTCACCCCTTTTCCTTTAATAAAAATTTCTCCATGAATTATTTTGAGTAATTGCTAAAGCACTGCATCCATTCATGCGGAACGCAGTGTATCTGGTCATTTTAAAATATGCGCCATGTGTAAAACTATACAGTGAACTCTCCTATAACGCGGTATTCGCAGAACGCGGTTTCCATATAACGCGGAGCTGAAATTAGGACAGCCCTCCTATAGTGTGGTACCCTCAGAACGCGATTTTCATATAACGCTGTTTCCACATAACGCAAAGTTGAAATTTCAACAACCCTCCTATAACGCGGTACTCTTACAGCGTGGTTTCCGTTCAACAACATCCCATAAGATCCTTCTGCACAGCGTATGAATGACTCTAGTAACTAGATATTGTAAGAGGGTTTAATAACTGTTTTATTTTCGAAGCAAAAACATAGCCGAGATATACATACAGTGAACTCGCAATAACGTGAACTAATTTTTACAGTGGCAGGGTAAGAATTCCTTAATTCAATAAAAATAATTTTTAATTCATCTTGTCTTGTCCTGGCCTCCATATAATGCAGTACGAATGATGTGATTGTAGTAATTCCGAGTTTCTTATATAGCGATTTCCATACAACGCGGTATACGGTTTCCATAGAACACGCTACGAATTAGTCTGGTTTTTACGTTTCAATTCGAATTTTTTACAGTGCGGTTACTAAACAACGCGTTACACCCATACCACGTTATAGGAGGGTTGATAGTATTTGCCACAATAGAAATTTATCAATAAAAATATTGAATAAAGGAACGAAAAAAAAAATATGCATCAGAGCAATAAAATAAATGAAATTGTTATGCGGGGTTACAAATAAATAAAATGGCTTCATTGTCTCAATTGCAATTCATTGGCAATTGTAAAAATTATTTACTGGAAAAATATTTTTTTTTTTATTATTATTTATCGTTTTATGCTAACAATTAAAAATAAAAACATTTTGTTTTACGCAAAATATTCTAAAATGGCCAAAAAGAAAAAAGAAATTTTAACCCTTCCTTACATATATAGTTTGTATACAATACCCCCTCGTATATAGAATATAAACTTTTATGTTTTCATTATAAATATCACAACCACAATACCAACAACAATCACAATATTTGTAAATTTTATTAATAAAAGCTAAAATTAACAAATTTAATGCATTTTTTTTTTCGTTTTATTTTTGATAGGGTACCACCCACCCTACCCCATAGCATTTAAATTGTAAATTTTTAATCTTTTAAGGATTCCTTTAAAACTTTATTATACTCTCGTTAATGTTCACTTTCACCCTCTTTTTGTTCTCGTACGAGGAATACATGGGGCGAAAAAGTGAAAACAATGAGATTAGCTAAATGGTAACTTAAATCGTATATGAAAACACCTTTAAATGATCCCAGGAAGGGTATGAAATAACAAACAAAAAAGCAAAGGGAATTGTCATAGACGTAATATTAAAACGTTTTAAAATATATTTTTTTAAGGCGTTGAACACCTGTATAGAATACTAAAATATTCCAATATTAACAAGTAAACAAAGCAAAAAGATAAGAACAAAATATACACATCGAACGGTACACAGAATTAAACAGACAAATAAGTTTAAAATTTACGAGAAGAAAACAATATAAAGATCAAATAATGCAATGACAACAACTTATAGAGCGATAAGGGGTTTTCAAATCGAAAAATTAAATAATAATTTCAATCCCCCTTAAAGCAAACCATCTGAGACAACGCCCGATCCATGAGCATCACCAAAAAAAAAGTCATAAGTAGGCAGAAGTTTTACTAAGTAAATTTCATCAGCAGAATACATCAGTAATACTCTTTCAGACAGCATTGTTTCTAGATAGCGATAGACGGCAATACTATCATTCTAGAACTTGCCATAGTGGACTTAAAACATGCTTAGCGTGACAGCTGAACTAGAAAACTGAAAGCAATGACAGAATAATGAAAATATGGTGTCCTCGCCAGTTCAATCGGTGATCCTATGAGCATTTGTATTATTCTAAAAAGTTCTTAATCTCTTTAATTCTGTTTCAAGTAAATTTCGTTTGGTTTCCTAGAGAATCAAGCAGTATTTCGGAGGAATCTTGACACATATTATGAGGCCGTCACATTGCTGAAAATTACCGATACCTTAAAAAGTCTTGCACCGATTTTTCTTCTAACTCATTGAAACAGCCCCTACAGTAGACATAATCACCTGTAATATGGATATCCCATATGGTCACGCAGTAGCCCTTTGTAACAGATTTTTGCTACTTAAACAGCCGATATTTTCTATAACTTTCTGTCCAAGAAAGTATTATTTTCGCATTGCAAGAGGCTCTCAAAGAAATTCTCCTAGTTACAGCCAAGCCACTAGCGCTATGTGTGAGCTGAAGATGTCTCGATGACATGTAACTTCTCTGCTATTAGCCAAAGCCTTTGTTGGCCAAATAGAAAGCTTTTCAGTTAATGTAAACCTTATTATTTTCCTTATTTATATAAATATCCTCGCCTACATTTATCCACGGCCCTGTTCTTACTTTCCCATTTTCATTTCGTACAACCAACAAACCATCCATCCAACCCTTATGGCGGGCAGTTTGGTTCTGGCGTATGTATGTATGTAGCCTATTGAAAACATTAATGTTTAACAGCTGATTTGTTCGCAACCTTTGACCTTAAATTTGTTAAAACATATCTAAAATTACCATTTATAACCAAAACAATACCAAAAATTTTATTTTAAAGTTTCAGAAGGAAAAAAATATTGAAATTCAAGGAATGAATCACTGCAAAGAAGGAATTGTAAAAGAAATCTTATTTTGGCAAATTACACTCATCCGATATTTTTAAAGCGTGTATGTCTTCAGTTATACTGGAACCGTCGCCTGAATTATTATGCGCATCAGAATTGTCCAGATTGTCAACTTTAACAACACTCTCTTCGCCTTCAGATTGTATCATGGAATCGGTTTTCCCGGATCTTTTGCTTTTCTTAAGTTTAAAAACTGAATTCCAATATGTGGACAAGGAAGTCTTCAAAGCGGACTTGGATGTAGCACTGCTTATATCAATACTGGAATGGGCTTAAAAAGTAAACAAATGTACTCTGAACAGTTTAATCTAATCTAAAAATGCTTTCTAATCACCTGAATCCTTAATTTTTTGTTTTTCTGCACCAACCCTAAGCTTATCGTTTTGTTCTTCATTTTGTCGGCCAGTTTTCTTTGGCTCCAATGTGTCACCATTGTTTGCTTGTTTTTTGGGTGACATGCGAAAAAATCTCTTTAGTGAACCCGTTTTTAATTTACGCTCTGCTTCGGCATCCAGATATTGTTTAGAACCCTCTTCATTTTCTTCCCCTATCTTTGCCAACTCTTTCATGGCATCTGTATCGGCCAAGGGTATATCCTGCATAGTGGAAATCTTACGCAGTTGCCCTAATTCCTGAGAGTTCGAGAGTTCATTCGTAGTGGCGAGTTCTTGCACGGATAAAGTTTTTGCCATTTACAAGCTTTTTGTTTTTTTTTTTTTTGGTAAATATTTAAATGGATTTTATAAAAATATTTTGTTTTTTAAATATTCTTGAAATATTTTTCATTTGAAAGAACAAATTTGGGACAAAGTTTGAAAACTATTTCCAGGCCTATTTCTTTAAATACACTGAAAAAAATTGTTTTTCTTTTTTTATTAAAAATTGTGTCCCACTAAGTTTGAAGCTTTGTTCAACAAACCGAAGCATACATAATTATTTTATACGAATAAATATGATGGATAGAAACGGCACAAATGCAGTTATGGACGATTATTATAAAAACCTAGGCCACCTCCTCCAGTTAATCCCCAGCAGAGTATTCACTTGCGTGCAACATCATGAGAACCCAAAAGTGGAATTACAATACCAATTATCCCTTATTATCGGCTTAAGTTACACGCAGTCTAAGAAACGAATATACCGACTTTAGGGCACAGCACCCTTGAGTCACGCACGCCTCTCAACTGTTATTTTATAAACTTTAATAAAGCATTCAACAATAGAGAGAGAGAGAGAGATGTGCGTAAGGAATGTATCTTCTTGAAGTTTGCTTTTTAACACCGTATTCGATATCGTAAAGGCTTACGCATTGCTAGATAACAGTCCTATAACATGCAGTCTTCTGTGTGATCTTTGCGTTACTATCTTCTTCTGATTTTTGTATAGTGTTCTAACTTCATCGAGAGGTGATGCTGCTTGACTTTTCTACGTTCTTGGTCAATGTTATACTTCTGAGAGATATTATCTTCTAAGGAGTTCGAATTGAGATTACTTGGATTTGTTGTTAAGCAGTTTAACACGTGCTCAACAACCGATAGCCTGTACTAGACTGCCTTATTGGGCGGCTCTTATAACCGGTGGCCCGCATTAGATTGCCTTATCGGGCAGGCCACACTAAACTGTAATTGATCAAGTTATTAGACGATACGTAATACCCAAGAATGATAAACTAAAGATTACGCCATCACACACACAAAATTAAAACTTTCTGCGCATGTTGAAACAATGACGTCACGAAAATTGTTTTCATTGTTTTCCTATTGGCTAATGATAATGTAAGTCATATTGCAGGGCTGCCAACTACTTTCACGTAGTGCATACACTTTTCAGAAGAATTGTTAATTTTCACATATGAAGAAGACTTGGAAACCATTAAAATAGCCCAACTACGTAATCTAAAGGGAAATCATGCACAAGGCGTAATTTTTATTTTATGATTCTTGCGTAATACCAAAATATTTAAATCTTTAACACTTCGGCTGTTGAAAAATATACCTGTGAGTCACGTTTTCTGAAAAGTATTTATTTTTAATAACAATTCCGTCTTAGGCGGAAGTCGGCGTAGTCTAGTAGATAGCCAGTTAATTTATTAGAGGATTTTCTCTTAGCAGATTTCAGGCAAAACATCTGAGAGTAAATAAACTTGTCATGAAAAAGTTTCTAAAAAATCTGTCGTTCGAAGTAGACATTAAATTCTACAATCCCGCCACATGCGTTTAAAGTATCGCACACACTACATGAGTGGTGTGACAAGATAGGCCGTAATGTTGACTGAAGGGTTGTAATGGCCAATTATGTATGTATGGTGAGCTAGCATCTGCTGTGATTGCTAATACTGCGAATATCATTTCAAACTCTCACCTTCTTCTTTTCTCTTTCCATTTTTTTCTACATATTCACGTTCTATCAGCAGATCAGATGTCAGATCACATAGGTAGATACTGATTTGCTTGAATTTTTTAAAGCCTGGTTAGAAAAAAAAATTACGTACATTTGAAGCGGAATTAGTATTTTAACCTTAAAAACAGTTCCCTGCTTAATACTATAAAATTCGAATTTAATATTAAAAAACGCGTTTTTAAAAAAACGTTTTTTTCACCTCTTGATTAGCATTTTATCATGTAACGAAGGACCAATTGTTGCTTGTTCTTATTTTTTTCTGCGAGAGAAACACAGTTAAACTGTAGGTCCCGCCGCACGCGTAAAAAATTAACGCACACACTACATGAATGGTGTGAGAAGCTAGGCCGTAATCCTGACTGAAGGGTTGTAAAGGCCAATTATGTATGTATGTATGACTGTAACGCCGGCGTGAACGTAGAAGTACATTCATTCGATGAATAGACGAGACAATAAGTTAGAAAAGAAAAATTACGTACATTTGAAGTGGAACTAGTATTTTAACCTTAAAAAACAGTTCCCTGCTTTATACTATAAAATTCGAATTTAATATTAAAAAACGCGTTTTTTAAAAAACGTTTTTTTCACCTCTTGATTAGCATTCTATCATGTAACGAAGGACCACTTGTTGCTGGTTCTTATTTTTTTCGCAAAAGAGAAACACAGCTGATTTAGTTTTTTTTTGTTGTTAATTCAAAAACACATGATTTTTGTGTGTAAACAACTATTAAGTAATAATACCGTTATATATACTCCTTACAATCTCTCTCGCTCTCATTTTCAGAGAGGACACAAACACTTGTTGCTCTTAAACACAAACAACAACAAAAAGTAAACAACAGCTGATTAAAACCGTTATATATAGTAAGGAAAGAGAAGAAATGAAAACATTTCAAATGAGCAGGCGTCATTTGGAATATGCAAGTAAATAAATGAATGAAAACAAACAACTGTTGCACTATTTATTGCCAGGCATTAAAAATAATATCTATTGATTTTGTAATTGTTTGCATGGCAACCACCCCCATCATACATGCACTCGCACAGAGTTGTGTTATATCTGCCATACAAAGATACACAATTTTTTCATTTAGAGTATAGGCAACTGCCACAGGTTGAAGTCAATAAAAGCGATTACGGAAAATCAGGAAAAAATTAATTTGAAATTAGAAAAATAATAGAAAAAAAATTCAAAAGGAAAAGACAAAAAATAAATTAAAAGGTAACAAACGAAAATAAAACAACAATCATAATAATGATAATAAATTAATATTTTTAAGTTAATAACACCATTTTGCATAAATTTCCGTTTTATTTTACTGCTAATCAAGCAGCTGTTTTATGCGCATCTGCTAGTTAATGTACCGTTATACATAATTTTTTCCCTTTATCCTACAGATACATTTTTCAGCAATGTTTTGCAGTAGAAAAATTTTCATTGTGTGTGGTGCTGTTTTTAGCAAAAATCCGTAAAAAATTGCAAATTTATTAAAGAAATTTACAACATTTGAGGTAAAATTCTAATAATTCACTAAGCTGTTTACCTTACAAGCCAGAATTTGTTAACATTTAAGGAAGTAGCAAATATTTCAAGAAAAATAACTATCGGCCACTATTTGAAAGTATTTTTCTTTCAATAGCAGATTATATAACAAAATAAAATTTTTTATATGAAATAATTTGTTTCAAATTATCTTAATTTTTATTTATTACAGAATGGCAAGTCCATTGGAAGGGGCTTTGGAAATTCAAAGGATGTGTCTGATATAATGACCGATAGTTTTAAGACGCAGCTTGTCAATATGGGTACTCGTGCTCAAGCTTGTAAGTATTTGATCAAAAACAATTCATTTAATTCCCATTTGTTTGCCACGCCCATTTTTCAATTTTTAATTACTAGACTTCAATTTGCAATTTTATACTTGTTTTCATTTTTGTTTTATTAATGTATAGAGGACTGCCACAAAATATCTACACTATCCTCTTAATACTTCTATGCTTTGTTTCCAAAGGACTAAATCTTAAGTCATCTGTACGCCTTACCTGACTACTGTAATCTTAATCAGGACTAGTCAGTTAGTAATTCTAGGGCGTTAATGTAGTACTTCAAGCCTATTGGCTTTCTTTTTTTTGGCGTAAGAGGTAGAGTTCAAAATGCCTTCCCACTTACAGTGACCGTCGTCAACTGCGTCGAGTGATGCTTCCGCTAAAACAATGCCTCCCCCTCTTCTGGGGATATACTCCCTTCCCGGGACGGCTTTCTGCATTCCTTATCTACTTTTCCATATCGGGGTACGCCATATTTGAAGCCAGCTCTATGCTATTGCCTCATCTTTTCATGTATCATTTCGTTGTATTGTGTCAAGGTCGACCTTCTTCTTGCGGAGTACATATTCAACGTATATTCTAACAGGGCATCATTTCGTCTTGCTTTCGAACATTTCGTCCACAATGTTGCCGGGTGTAAATTCACCAATTTGCTCTATCAACATGTTCTTCTCGTCTTGCCATTTAATGCAATGGAAGGATGAGTGTTCAGCGTCGTCACTCATTTCCTCGGAATAAATGCAACCAGGATCAATCAGCTTGCCCATGTCGTATAGATATTGTCGGAAATAATCATGACCTGAAAGAAACTGGGTCAGAAAATAGTTACTTACTTACTTACTTAATTGGCCATAACAACCCGATTAACGGATTTCGGCCTGCCGCAACACATCCTTCCAGGCGCCTCTGCTTCTTGCGCGCCTACGCCAATTTGTCACATCAATCGATAACAGGGCTTCCTCGATTTGGTCCTTCCAACGGATACAAGGTCGTCCTCTTCGCCGACTTCCGCAGATCCCCGCATCAAATACTCGTCTCGCCGGAGCGTCCTCTTCCATTCGAACGACATGATCGAGCCAGCGTAGCCGCTGGATATTAATACGCTGTACAACGTTCATGTCGTTGAGGAGCTCATACAGCTCACTGTTGTATCGGATGCGAAAATCATCGCCCACTCGCACTGGACCATAGATCTTACGAGGGACTTTTCTGTCGAATACCCTAAAGGCTGCTGCATCAGTTCCGAAAATAGTTAGTTTCTCCAAAATTTCTCCGTATCCATGGCCCTATAGATCGTATAAGTCTACCAATTCATTTCCCGCTTGTTTCCTCACTCCATCTACTTTTCCATCGCCGTAATCTTTGAGATCTAAGATCTACGCTACTAAAGGCATGATTTTCCCTCTTCATTTTCCATGATCTTCTTCGCTCAAATGCCAGTAGGTCAATAGGTATCTCACCGACAATCACGAGGACTGCGGCGCCCGATACGGTGCGGTAGGCCGCTGTTCACTGCACCGCTGCTTATAGATATTTTCCGCGTAGATTTTATCTCCAGTGCATCTCCCCATATCTCGCTTCCATACAGCAATCTCGAGTTCGCCGCCGCCATAATCAATTTTCGTTTGGCCATTGGCTTCCTTTGGAGCGATGAAAAATTAAGAATAGGTTCATCATAAAAGGAATATCCTAAGCACTTACTAACTAACTAAATTGGCAAAGTGTGTACACGAAGGAAAAACCATTTTTCTATTGAAAATTATTTTGAATTTAAAAACTTTTCTTGTTCCTTCATTTCAGTCAAGGCAAAGTTGCGTTGCCTTCATGAATATCATGTACGTCTATTACATAATGTCTTACCTGCGCCCTCTGGCGTTGACATCGCTAACAATATAAAATATTTCTCTCAAACCCTACTAAGTAAGTATTTCACAAGTGCCATAAATTTATTTAAAAAATAAATGTCTAACCCTATACCATTTCAGCTGTCCTTAAAGATGTACGTACCTCACCACACGAACTTATACGCGATCCTACTGAAGATCCTACACGTATGTCTGCCTATCCCAATCTTGAATATGGAAATCTATATAATGCACTAACTATGCTCATTGATGTTGCACCCTGTATACAATATGGACAAATTGGTAAGTTTTCTGATGTTACTTCTAATATTAGATGGCCTAAATAGGGAGGGACGCTATATTTGAATTATATTCCCATTTGATATATTTACAGTTTTTGGCAAAGCTCTACTACAATGTTTATGCTGTATATTACCCTTCTTAGATAAGGATCTAATTGATAATTTACCCTACTTAGCTAGCTCTACTATATCTGTATTACCCCCAGCCCTACATCAGGATATTGTTAATGCTTTATGTTATTATATCCTACCATTTACTATAAGTAAGTCCATGCCTTTTTTTTTATAAAGGGACTCTAAAATTTAATTGAATGCGATTCTAGCACGACGAAGTCCTGATGAACAGGAATCACAAGCCTGTCAATCGGTTTCATCGGTTATAATGATGGTCCTACAATATTCAAATAATCCCGGTAAGTTTACATAGAATTTGAATTAATTGTCGTAGAATTTTAATAATTTCCTTATAATTTAGCCCATCACTGTCAACTATTGGAGTGTCTAATGACGCTTAAACATAACGTAGTCAAGGATATTTTATGTGTCATAGCTTATGGTACAGCTGTCTCACGTTCATCAGCTGCCAAATTATTATTTTACTATTGGCCCGCCTTTGATCCCAACCTATTTGATCGTAAGGTTCTACTCTCGAAATTGACAAGTAAGTCCGCCACTATCTCTAAAGGTTTCCACTCGAAATATTTTTTTTTTCTTAATTTTCTTTAACAGATGACTTGGTACCCTTTGTTTGCCAGCGTGAACACTGTCCCAATGCTGGCAATGCCGAGGCTGCTAAAGTTTGTTTTGATCATAGCATTAGCATTACTTATGCTCCCGATTGTCCGCCACCTCTATATTTATGCATCGAATGTGCCAATGAGATCCATCGTGAACATGCCAATCTTGAGTTTGGTGACATATTGCATCCCATGCAACAGGTCTCCATGGTGTGTGAGAATAAAAATTGCCGTTCTACCGAAAAGTCAGCCTTCTCTATATGTTTCTCCACGGAATGCGCCAGTTACAATGGCAATCATCCCATACGCTATTGTTCTCAGTGTCACAGTAATCGCCACAATTCTCGACGTGGCGGAGATCATGTGGTCCATCGTAGTTTGTCGCCTGCCTGGCAAATGGATCCCGAAATGCAAATGCATATGGTGGAATGTGTTGTGAGCCTTTTGAGAGAAGCTAAACCCGTTAACTTTGAACCCGGTAAAGAGGCTTCAGAAACAAAGAAAAATGGTGCCGGCTCCGCAGCAGCGGCAGGTCAAAATGGCCAAATGCAAGATGCCATTACTCTGGAGGAACGCCAGATGTTGGGCCGATATGGTATTTGGCTGTTGGTAGGCCGTTGCACGCCCACAGCTGATACACCAGTGGAGATATTGGGCAGAATTTTAAGTATGCTTTTCCATTGGTTTCACGTAACCGCCACCTCCTACGATGCGGGCCAGATTGAAAGCACCATTGAGAAATTGAAAAACGAACACGTGGTCGGTTGGCTTAAGGAAATCTGTCGCATACACTATAATGTAAGCAGTACAATTAGCCCTTTCCCCTTTACTGAAACTTAATTTAATTTCAGATTTTCATTTCCTGTTTATTGCCCCATCCACCGGAATATGCACGTGTTGGTGGTCATTGGGAGACTTTAGCCTCGCGCACTTCCCATCTAAAAGAGGGATTGCAACGATTAATCTGTTTGGTCCCTTATGAAGTGATAACATCCGAAATATGGGACTATGTTATGCCCCATTGGATGGAGGCCATCACCAATGATGTGGCCGAAAAGGAACTCAACGAATTGAAAATTGTTTTAAGCAAAATCTTAGATCCTGAAATGTCACCACTCGGCTTCGATGCCAAAACGATGTACAATTTTGTGGCAATACGTTTCGAAAAGACAACGGCTACGGTCCAACAACAGGCCTTGCGCTGGTTACAAATTCTATCCAAATTGGGTATATTAATACCGCTCTTGCAGCTATTTGCCATGTTCGGTGATGGTGTACGCATTATGAAATGTGGTGTACAACACGAATTAATGCGTGAAAAAGAGGGTACGCCTGGTACTACAGGCAAGAGTGGTACAAAGGCTACGCCTAAGGAAACTAAAGAAAATCCTCCACGCAGGAGTTCAATATGTAATACGTTTGGGATATTAATTTTGAATACGTTACTCTAAGAAAATAACTGTTTTTACAGCTCCAGTTGTTGAAGATGATTCCGGTAATACTTCAGCCATTTCCGATGATGAGGCACCAACCAACCGTCATACCGAATTCTCCACAGATGCTGAACATAATTTGACTTGTTGTATCCTAATGCTAGATATTCTGTTAAAACAAATGGAACTGCAGGATATTGAACAGCATATGGGCATACATACTTCGGTTTGCGAAAATGTTTCGCGTCTTATGAAGTGTATGGTAACGGCTGCACGAGTGGGTCTCAGTAGTCATGTGTGCTCTTTAAAGGTAAAGAAATCTTGTATGCATTGCAAATCAAAATTTTCCTTTTATCTTTCTTCTTTTTCCCTTTTTTTTTTTTTTTGTTTTTGTCTATTTAAGCAGGTGGCAGAGTGCGCTTATTGTGAAGCCTCCATTATGTGGCATCAACTATCAACGAAGATTGTGCAATTTATGGCACCATTAAATCCCTTAAGGCCACCAGATGTAAGTAATTGTCCATGACCTTCTGACTTTATTGCATGTCTTATAAAATAGGCAGTCGCTGTAGTCTGGTAAGTAGTATGTTGGATTACTAGATGTAAGGCCCAAGTTCAAATCCCAGGTCAGGCATCAAAATGAAATTATTAGTAAATATTTCTTCGGCGACTGCCTCTCCCCATATTTCTGGCAAAAATTCTAAGAGTAAATAAAATTGCCATGAAAAGTTTTCCAAAATTTCTCGTTCGGAGTCGACTTTAAACTGTAGGTCCCGGCACTCACGTATAAAAAATTAAAGAACACAACATAAGTGGTGTGAAAAGCTAGATCGTAATCCTAACTAAAGAGTTGTAATTACCAATTCCGTATGTATGAATATAATAGCCATCCGATTTATCAGAATATTTGCCACCCCAGCTATTCTATTCAGGGATGTGTAGTCCTAAACATAAACCCGATTTTTGTAGAAGGTTCAAAGACGGAAGAACTTAACTTTTTCCCAATTAATGCACTCTTCTCTAAGTGATGGGTAAATGCTATTGATAGCTCCACGAGGATAACATCATACAGAGATAAATACTCCAACGTGGTAATATAATAGTCTCTTCTTAATTGCATTTACCCACTTGCCCATGTAGGATCACTTGAAGAATATATCTGGCTTAGTCTGGCAAGATATGTTTCTCTTGGCTTTTGATAGGAATTCTAAACTTTCCCTGCATTTGTAATACTGGATAATGCGGGATTATTTGCTTGCCAACACGTTTATTACCAACGCCACTCCTCCTGTTGTAGGAAGGGATTTTGTATGGGGGAATAAAAAGAATGGATAGCTCACTTTCCCCATCATTATCATGTTCTTTAGGAAACTAGACTTCGTCTTGCTGTTTTTTGGGGACAGGGCTACCTCAAAAATCTGTCGAATATGTAAGGATTTGCTTAGAGTATTATTGATTAGTTCTCAAAGGGACCACATGGAATAACAATACAAAAAGACCTCGCTTAAACGAAATAGCGTTAAACAAGACAAGGTGGAAAGAAAGGTTCGTACTGTGCTTACGACTTCACAAAATGCAGTTGGAATCTTTATTCTGGAAAGATTAACAAAAGAGCATTGAAAATGATACATAGTACACGCCGTCGCAATATAGTGCACCGATTTTGGTTGGTGCATGGCCATTTCATTTGCACACGTAGTATAGAACAAGTATCAATACAGTGTGTGATTTAGGTAAATGCCAATACAACCGCGTTATACGGCAACAGCGTTAAGCCGGGTAGCATTTAGCGGGATCTTACTGTATTGGCAGCGATTTTTAGGTAGCATTGGACTCTCACAAAGCCTTTTTTCCTCCTGTACATGGGGCTCTCAGTAAGGATTACGACCTAGCTTGTAACAGCAGTTATGCTGTGTGTGCTAATTTTATACATGAGTTGTAGGACCTATAACAGAGTTTTTGAATTTTCATGGCAATTTTATATTACTCCCAGGGTCTTTTACCAGAAATCTGCTGAGAGAAAGTCGCCGAAGAATTTAAAAATTTTTTACCCACTAGACTAGGGCGACTTCTAAGGGACAGGATTAGGGTTAGGAAAAATCTGCAATCTTCCCGCACACTGTAATCTAACCTAACCTAACTAAATCACTTTGAAAGTTATAAGATAGACATGAAAAGAGTAGAATATAAAGTAGCATTTAGCGCTGTTGTATATAAAACTTAAGAAAATTTGTTAATTCTGTTTTGCTTTACAGGTACCCATTGAAGATATTATCGAAGAGGAGAAATCCTCACGCAAAAGTCCACCGGAAAGTGACAAGGAAAAAACACGTGAACGTGATGTCTCTTTGTCGATGGCGCCTTTGCCAATACCTTTAGGACCGTTAGGAGGATTTTCAGGTGCTTAATTATTAAACCATTTCTCTTGTTTACATTACAAATGTTAAAAAATCATTATCACGAATGATAGAACTAAGAGATTACGATAACTACACGGAAAAAAAAACTTAGAGTTTCTGAATAATTGTGTGAATAAATTATTGTTTGAAAATAGCAAACAAAGCATAAACTATGCTACCTAACGATAAACTATTCTTATGCCGCAAGCTTTAGTTCTATTAACCGTGATCATTATAAAATCCTTTCAAAAAAAATCAAATCCTTAAAAAAGTTCTTTCATACTGTCTTTCTTCTAACAAAAAAAAAAATTTTTGGAGAAGAAAATTGGAGTCTAAAAAACAAATATCTCAGCTCGTGTCTATTAGTCTTTTTATCTTTCTAAAAAAAAAACTCTCCTCTTTAAAAAAAAAAGAAAAGATAAATAAAAATTTAGAATAAAAGAAAAAAAATTGTGTAACAGTAGCTAAAAATCCACTTAGAGAAAAAATTTGAACCAAAAAAAAATAGATTTTTTTTCTTATAATTTTTATGCACTTTTTGTAAAACTGGGTAATGATGATGATGATAATGATGGCAATGATAATCTTGTTTTATTATTTTATTTACAAAAAAAATAAAAATTCAATCAAAACCTAAACCTAAAACACTTGCAAAGATAAACACCTAAACTTGCCCGAAAATTAAAACAAAAAAACTCCCAAAAACGAAAATTGGTTAATCTGCAAAGGCTCATTAACATAGCTTTTGAGCATACTTGTATACAGACAGTGATCTTAACAATAAAACAAATTTTTCTATCTTTTCTACTTCTCTACTCCCTTTTCTATCTACATACATAATATACCTGAACGAACACACACTCTCTATCTATAAACTTCAAAATAAATTTCTTTATTTTTTTAATAAAATTTTTCCACTTTTTTTTTGTTATTAATTTAAAAAAAACCATATTTTAAAGAAAATTTATTTTTATATTTATTATTATCACTACTCTATTTAAATATATATATATTGCAACAACAACAAAAAAAAAATTAAAAATAATAATAAAAAAATCCAAAATTTACATACGTTTTATGATGCCCTCTCCAACACACTCAAGACCTTTTTAAGCTCGATCCATTTTTTTCAGACGATGGAAAAATTATTATTATGGCAGGTGATGCAACCATTTCAATCCTCTTTTTAACTTTCTACTTTAAAAATTAAAAATTACAAGTTAAAATTACAAATTACAAATACTTCTAATGAAAACAAATTAACTTTTCAAAATACTCGTTACATTTGTATTTTAAAAAACTTTAAAAGAAAAAATATTATTTTCATGAAAAAAAAATAACAAAATAAAATACATTAACACGATGACTGGCCAAAAACCAACATCTTAATTTTTTCACATTAATAAGTACGAGATAACTCGTAGTTTGACTCCCTAGAAGGAAATGCAATCTACGAGTTATCCCGTAGTCGCCAGTCAACGTGTTAAGCCGTTGTTAATTTAAATGTACGAGTAATTTAATTTCATTAAGTTTGTTTTTTTTCGATTTTCTCTTTTTAACTAATGTTTGAATTTGTTTAAAACAAAAACAAAAGAAATTTTTCCATTTAATTAAATGCTTTTTTCAAATAATTTCTTTCTCTTCTTTTTTTTTTTTTTGAATAATTTACTAAACTTACACAAAGTTTCTTTTACTCTTAACTGAGTTAACAGTAATACACTGAGTTCTGAAAGCTATATTTTACGGTTACACCCACTAGCACTACCACCACCACTAACCACCCTACACCCTACACCTTACACTAAGTGTAAACCACAAATTTTAAATACTGACACAAAAAAACTCAACAGTTTTTCACAATTCACAGTTCTTTACTTTCCATATACTCTTTTGGCCAATAGATTTGATTTGATTTTCGATTTTCTATATTATTTTTTCTTTCTCTCTCCCTCTCTCTCTTCTTTTAAGTTCTATTATTCTCTAGTTTGCTTGAGAAAAAAAAACCTTATTAGTATAACTTGCTTTAAAGATAACAAAATTATGAAAACAAAAAAAATTATTTAATATTGTATACACAGTTAAAGTAGTACAGAGGTAATGGCACCAGCCGCCTTTCTTTCTCTAAACCTTATCTCTTCATTTCATTCATTTCATACCGTCAGTGACCATTATTAAGACGAATTAAGGTTAAAACGACATCTAAACTTGATTTCAAAAGAAGGAAAAGAAAAATAAGTGTATTAGAGATACAGAACAGAACGGATCAATTCAGAATCAGTTCATTCATTCCATTATAAAACTTATGAAAGTTCGAATCTTAGCTTAAAAAATTCCCTACATAGGAAATTCATTCTTCTCCCATCAGGGGTTGAACCATTTCAAAGACGGTTCTCTATAGCTTTCAAATTTACTTATCTCCACATTTGTAACTTGCAATATATACATAATTGGCCATTACATTCCTTCAATCAGAATTACGGCCTAGTTTCTTACACCACTCACGTTATGTATGAAATTTTATAATGGGTGATTTTTTAAAAGCTATGGAAAAATTTTTCAAAAAATAAACACATAAAATTCAGAATTTTGAATCGATAGTACGGTCCATATAATTTAATGTTTGAAGATTATTTCATGCATATTTTGACCGCGGCTGCGCCTCAAATGATCCACCCGCTTAGTCCAATTTAGGCGTACTCTTTCCAACATTTCGGCCGGTATCTCACGAATAAATGCTTCAATGTTGTCTTCCAATGCGTCAATTGAAGCGGGCTTGTATGTATTGACATGAACTTTAACATAGCCCTACAAAAAATAGTTTAAAGGCGTTAAATCGCATAATCTAGCCGGCCAATTGATCGGTCCCGAACGTGATATAAAATGTTCACCGAAGTCCATTGTTATGCATGTTGTGTGGCACGTGGCACCGTCTTGTTGAAACCACAGGTCATGCAAGTCAAGCTCTTGCATTTTGGGCAAAAAAAAGTTGGGTATCATATCACGGTAACGCTTACCATTTACAATTATATTACGATTCGCAGCATCTTTGAACAAGTATGGTCCAATGATGCCACCAGCCCATAAACCGCACCAAACTGTAATGGATGCATTGGTAGCTTTTGCAATGCTTCTGGCTGATCTCCACTGCATAATCGATAATTCTGCTTGTTTAGGTATCCATTGAACCAAAAATTAGCTTCGTCGCTGAACACAATTTTTCGATAAAGAAGTGGATCTTCGGTCAACTTTCTAAGAGCACATTCACCAAAAAATTCTGCGTTGCGGTAGGTCGTTCGGCTTCAATTCTTACACCAGATGTATTTTAAAAGGCTTCACACCTAAATCCTTCCGCAAAATTTTCCACGTTGTTGAGTAACAGAAGCCCAATTGATGCGAACGGCGATGAAACGATAATTGATGGTCGTCATTAACACTGAACGATACAGCTGCGATATTTTCTTCAGTTCGCACTCTACGTAAGCGTGTTGGTGGTTTAATGTCCAACAATGTAAATTTGGTGCGAAATTTAGTCACAATGGTCGATTAACATACATAATTGGCCATTACAACCCTTCAGTCAGGATTACGACCTTGCTTTTCACACCACTTATGTTGTGTGCGTTAATTTTATACATGAGTGGCGGGACCTACAATTTAAAGTCGACTCCGAACGACAGATTTTTTGAGAAGCTTTTCATGGCAATTTTTTTACTCTCAGAAATCTGCTGAGAAGAAGTCGTCGAAGAAATATTTTTCGTTTTGATGTCTGACCTGGGATACGAACCCGCGCCTTTCGTCTAATAAGTCAACACACTACCCACTAGACTACTGCGACTTCGATTAAACTGACCATAAAATGGAAGAAGCGCAGGATGAACTTTCTTAACAGAGTACGAATTCAATGATGTGCAAGCGGTGTTCGTTTGTAAGACGATTCATGGTTAAATTTTACATCAAACTGAAGATGTTTGACAGTGAAACAAAACACGAAACGTGCGTAAGCTGTTTAAACCACTGTTGCCAAATGATAATAGCTAAAAAATCACCCTTTACATGGGTACCCAGACCTACAATTTATAGTCGACTCCGAACGACAGCTCTTTGAGAAGCTTTTGATGGCAATTTTATTTACTCTCAGAGTTTTTACTAGAAATCTGTTAGGATACAGTCGCCGAAGAAATATATTTTTTCATATTTCGTTTTGATGCATGTCCTGGAATACGAAACCGTATCTCCACATATGTATCTTGCAGTAGCCCATTTGAATCTATCCCTGATCTCTATCAGCGGGCTACCATCTCAATTTCTCGTAAACAACCTTGTAGCCAGACTCCTTTTACAATTATTAAGCGCCCCGGCAGCACAATGCTTCTTCTATTGTCAATAGATGGCCAGAAGGACCTTAGATACATAAACTGACGATTTATCTTCATAGAACCTCTGCTCCCTTTCCCTATCGCATTTCTCGAAGAATTCATGGAGGTATTAGATTGTGGAATTAGCACCAACCACCACATCCGCCATTATATGGAATCTCAGTCATCTTAGTGCAATTAAAGGCTATAATAGACACAGATTCGATCCGATGTAAGGAATATGAATTAATTATTAATTAATTATGAATATGAGTGTTCCAGTTCACATTGGGAATGTCCCATTCCATAAAATCATATTTGTCTGAATTTTTTGACTAAAAATTGAAATTTACTTCATTCAGTAAATGATAATCTCAAGCTGAAAGTCCCGAAATATATGTTGAATGAGTCAAAGCTTCCCAGCCAAGTTCTTTCAATTTCCATCGAGTTACCATAGATATGTGTAACGTTACGTATTGCCACTGGTTGCAAACTTTAACCTGGTTTCACACGACATTTTTTTAGCACATTATTATCGTGCGTAATCCACATGTCATCGCCCGCAATTATTCGTTTCAAATGGTACAAAATTGGATCGATTTCGTGCCGTTTTAACAGTGAATCATAATTAGTCATTACAAACCTTCAGTTAGGATTATGACTTAGCTTCTCACACCACTTGTGTTGTGTCGACGTCTCCATTCCATAACGTTCTTAATATTCTTGTATTTTTAAATTATACGTTCTTTAACTTAAATACTGTCAAAATTTGCTAAAGCTACGCCGATCCGTTCTCCGGTGCTGGAATGGTGGAGGCATTCCTTTAATTGATGGAAGTTCTGTTATTATAACTTATAGGGTGTGGTGTGTTTAAACCTCGTTTGAACACTAAGTTATAGGGAAAAATCTACTTAGAATACACATATAGTCGTATGTTGCGTGAAAACTTTGAGAGCTCATAACTCAAAACACACTTTTTCGACTTAGAATGTTATAGAACGGAGATGTCAACATGAGTGGCGGGATCTAACGTTTAAAGTCGATTCAGAACGCCAAATTTTTTAAAAACTTTTCATGGCAATTTTATTTACTCTCAGAATTTTTAGCAGAAGTCTGCTGAGAGGTAGACGCTGAAGAAATCTTTTTCAAATTTCGTTTTGATGTCTGACCCAGGGTTTGAACCGTGGCCTTACGTTTAATAAGCCAACACACTACCTACTAGACCAAGACGGCTTAGGAGTGAATCCCAAATGGAAATTCGATTCAGATGGGAAATAAAACTGTTGGGAACACAGTCAAGAGTTAAAGGCGAAAATATGAAAAGAGAAAATGATTTGATTAAATTTCCCTTAACTGTATACAATATTTGAAATAATTTTTAGAAATTTTAAATTATTTTAGAAAAAAAAACAACAAAATTTATATAAAACGAATGCATGTTTCCTAGCATTTTGGCATTGAAAATATTTTAAAATTTTTCAACACTTGCCACTAGTAGTAGTGACTTTCCTTTCCTTTTTATTCTTCAATTTTTTTTTTTTGATTTTTTTCTTCTTTCTTTCTTTCTTTACTGATACAATTATCCTTTATTAGTGGTAGAATTCTAAAAATAATTTTTACTTTCCTTGCATGGCGTTATGGGAATGTACCTTTAAACGAAGAAAAAAAACAGAAAAAAAAATCAGAAAAGAAAAGAAAAACTTTCATTAACAATTAACAACAATTTTTAGTTAATTGATAATTTCAAAGAAAATTAATTTAATTTTTATTAACAAAAAAAAAACAAAACAACAATATATTCTACTTCCAAAAACCAGGTCCAGTGCCAGTGGCAGTACCGCAACCTGAACCCCATTCAGTGGGTGGTGTATTGGTGCATATGCCTCATGTCTGTTCGGTAAGTTACACTGAGAAAAATAATTCTAAAGACTGTATTAGCCGGCATACATATTAAAAAAAAACATTGTTTGAATAACTTACTATATATTTATATTTAATTTTTTTTTTAATGTTAACGTTAAACAAAAAAAAAAGCAATGAAAACAAAATAAAAAAGGCAAAAATTTTAATTAAAAGAGAATGGATTTCATTATTTTAGTTCTTAGTCAAATATGCCACATGAAAACAAATAAGAAAAAAAAAACGATTCCAAAAACAAAGTGAAAGTAAAAATAAAAAATCAAGGTTAAGTTATAAAGTTTTGTAAACATTTTTTAAAAAAAAAAAAATTTTATATTCATTTTTATTTTTCATTTATTGTTATTATTTTTTGTATCTGTTTTTTAATTAAGAAAAATTTAAATTTGAATTTGAATTTTAATTGAATTTATTGTTGTTGTTTTTTTTATTTTTTTTATTTAATTTTATTATAGAAAAACGATAACGGCCAATCGGTTGATAGTATTGAATTGAGAAAAGTTCACGCTACAGACGAGGTACTTTGTGCATTTCTTTAAAAGTCCACTCAATTGAAAATTTGTCAAAAAAAAAAAATTCTAAAAAAAAACCAAAAAAGCATTACAAAATTCACCATATTTTTGTAAATTATTCTTATTGTTTACCATTCGAAATTTATTTGTAATTTATTTTCTTTTTTCTCGATGTAGAAGATTTTTTTATCTTTTTTTTTAATTTAGTTTTGAAACCAAAAATTTTCTTTTCAATTTTTTTTTAATAAATGTTCTCCTTTTTGTGTTATTTTTCCATCAGAGAGATAATATATAGAAAATTTTCTTTATTAATTTATATTTTTTTTTTAATTAATTTTGAAATCAAAAACTATATTTCCAGTTTTTTTTTTTAATAAATGTTTTCCTTTTTGTGTTATTTTTCCATCAGAGAGATCTTAAATGTTTAAACAAAAACTAAATGTTCAGTGTATATAATCTAAATGTACAAAGTAATACTAATTAATATTTTTTTATTTTATTACATATAATATTTATTTTTAATTATTAACACTTAAATTATTTTCTATAATTTGAACTAAAAATGAAATTTTAGAAAGTAAAATATTCATTTAGTCCCAGTTTGCAGTTAATTTTTATCAAAAAAAAAATTGTACAAAACTTAACGGGAAATCCAAGTTGTTGAAAGCCTGTACTCTCGGTACCATTGTTCGCTCTCACCTTATCAACAAATCTTTTGAAATAAAAACTTTCATAATGTAAACCTCGTGTTCTATGGCAACAAATAGTGTTACCGAACATGAAAAAAATTATAAAATTCGGGATTAAGTTTTTCCAACTTGTTCCGAAAAAAAAAATGAAATGTAGTACAAATACATACATACATACATAATTGGTCATTACAACCCTTCAGTCAGGATTATTGACCTAGTTTCTCACACTACTTATGTTGTGTGTGTTAATTTTATACATAGGAGGCAGGACCTACAGTTTAAAGTCGATTCCGAACGACAGATTTTTGAGCAACTTTTCATGGCAATTTTATTTTTGCTCTCAGAGTTTTTGCCAGAAATCTGTTGAGAAGAAATCGCCGAAAAAATACTTTTTGCATTTTTATTTTGATGTCTGGCCGGGGACTCGAACCCTGGCTTTAAGTCTAATAAGCTAGCACACTACCTACTATACCACGGCGACCTCAAATACCTGTTATAATTGCCCAGAAATCAAATATTACACCAAATCCTCAATGCCCTTATTAAGCTCTCTGCCTCTCAGCTAGTCGTTGACATTCAGTTAAGGTAATAAAGATTTGAAAAATTCTGCGCTCAATCTCTATGAAGTATCTCTATAACGTCTCTTCTAATCCGATTGCCCTGACAAATTTCAGAATATTGTTTGGTGTCTGTAAATATCACTCCTTGTCTGTAAAGCATTTGAATGCCGCAGTCAGTGTGGAACTTTCAACCCACTAAAATCACCCCTATGTCCGACGGGATTGTTGCAATTCAGTTGTATCTCTAGGTTAGGTTAGGTTAAGTTAGAAGACGTGCACCTGTCGGTCTAGACAAGCACAGTACCCGTAGGTCGAAATTGACCCATTGTACATTGTCCTTAGGGGAGGAAGAAAATAGAGGATATAGGAACGTAGGTAAGGTGAGGAAGAATGGGAAACGGTGGAATTACACAGAAAGAAACAGACACAAAACAAAAGAGGTTGCGAGTGCGACTACACTTATGAAGCCCTAGCAGCTCTCTACCAGAGCCTTGATGTCGGCTCTCGACACTGAACTCAAGCTCTCAAAGAAGACCCTGCCAAGGGTCCTCAACCTACCAAGGGCTGGGCAGTTGCAGAGGAGATGTTCGACAGTCTCTAACTCCTCCTCATCGCAACATACCCAGCAATAGTCCGGCCAGCGGACAGCGGCACAGCGACCTAATCTCGCGGTGCCCCGTGATAAAACCGACAACCAACCTTAAGCTGGCCTTAACCAATCCCAGCAGTCAATCTGTCCTCTTACTGTCCATAGCAGGCCATAGACGTCTAGAAACAAAACAACCCGATCCGTTCCCTCAACGCCTCTGCTCTTCTCTCTGGACCCATCTATGAGGCCATAGAGGTGGCAGACTGTCTCTCTACCTTTATCACCTTTTTGAAACTTTCACTTGATCAGCTGTCAGTGTTGTTATTGCTTTTTATTCGCTCACGGTTGTCTTAAATCTGCAAAAAACGCGTCTAACAAATAACAGTTGGTCTGCAAGCAAAAAACTTCCCTAAAGTACGATGTTCAACTGCTAATCTGCCACACTGATTAGTTATATTACAAATAGGGAGGACTTGTAACGCACACATAAAAGTTTATGTATGTCCATCTACCGTTGTGACGTGTCTCTAATATATTGTGAGCACTGTTCTGATTTCGGCTCCTGGGGACAATGCTGCACCTTGTCTATTAGGAATACAAATCTATCATCATATTCCTGAATAGTACAGCAATTACCTCTTCGAATGGTGTCCTTTATGAGTAAAAGACTCTTAACATAGCATACAGTGGTTTTTCGCATAAGCCCATATAAGTGCCTTGTAGAGGGTAATGGACTTCATAAGTACTCCCATAGCGCTAGATACACAGCCGCACAGGTTCTAAGTATATGTATCATATTGAGCTTGAGTGGAACCTTATTCTGTACTAGCGTACAGGCTGCTGCAATCTGTTTATGCATAGTATGATGTAAAATCCAAATCTCTATTTATTGTAATTACCCAACAGAATTTTAGAAGGTTCAGAAATTACCAATGGTGTGGAAAGCTCATCTCAAGCTTATGTACTTAGCCATGGATATGTGGGAAGGCCTGGAATCCAGCAGAGGATGACTGTAGTCCACTGTCCAACTGATTCAGCTTCTTTTGGCAATTGTGATAGTCGATTATATTATAATCTAAATAAAATATCGAAAATTTTTACTCGATTTATAACACATTCGCTGCCAAGGACGAGTATACTCGTTTTACTTTAAATATATTATAATATGTAGGCTTTTGAATTAGCAAATTTTTTTTCGCCGATCAACAATAGTGATGCCAATTTTTGCAATGTGATTTATTAATTGTTTTTCTACTAAAACGTAAGCAAATACGAAAAAGGATAAAGAGTCCTTCTGACTGCCTATTGCCAACGACGAGTATATTCGTCTTTGGTATTCTGCTTGTAAATGATTATGTATGATAAAATATGTGGTCTTACCAAGAAATAACAGAGTTTTGGTAAACAATAATACTCAAAATATAAATTGCAATGGGAATGACTAAAATATGTAAAATAAAATAATTTAGGCTTGGCAGCAAATGTGTTAAGAAAATTCCTTAGAAAATAAAATTACTACATAATACCGATTAGAATTTTGAATATATTTAGTATAACAATTTAGTATAACAAATAAAATTATTTTTAGTATGAATTAATATACAATTTGTTTATATATTTATTGAATTTATTTTGTTTGTTTTTCATTTTGTTTAACAATTATTTCTTAAATTTATCTTTTTCTTTTTTTGACTCAAAGTATCTTGTATGTGTGTGAATATTAAAAAAAAACAAATTAAAAATACAAACTCTAAATAAATAATTATACTTAATAAATGTACAGACAAGAACAAGAAAAATCAAATCAAATAAAATTGTTTTTTATTAATGTAAATAATTTAAAATAAAAATAAATCTATTTTTTCTCAAATCAGATTTTTTTTTTATTTCTTTGTTTAATTTTATTTTTATATTCAAAACTATACTTTAAGCAGCAAACTTAAATGATTTTTCAATGTAAAATAGCATGCACCACCAATAATACTTAAATAGAGAAAAATAAAAATAAAGCAACACGCACAAAACTATGCAACACCCCCACACACTTAAATGTTGCCTTTAAGTATGCACCCAATTTCATTCATTAAATTCAACTACATACACTGCACAAAATAACTTTTCACATTCGAAATGCAATTAAGTGAGATATGAAATGAAACTTAACCTCAATTAAAGACAAAACCAAAAAATAATAATAATGTGTGTATATATATATATATATATATGTATGTGTGATTTTGTAAATAAGTACATGTATTTTATATAATAAATGTTCCAAACTAAATATATTTTATAAAAATCCATAAAACTAAATTATAATTTCGTATTCGCAATTAATTCGTTCGTATTAATGATTTTTAAAATTTGAAATTTTCAAATTAGATAATGACGGCAACCGTTGAAACGGTTTCTGAACAATTAGATTTAGCCTCTATATTACCAGCTGATCGTGCTATTGCCAGATCTATTACACTTTCCGATGCGGATGTAGGTAAGTTCAAGTAATAACTGTGTTTTAGCCATAATACAATCGTATTGTCATCAACATTTTTTCATTTTCTAACCACCATTGTGATACCTTAGGCAGTGCTAATGTCAGTGTTACCAAAGCATCTGTTTTGGGTGGTGATAATGGCGTGGGCAATGACAGTACTGGTGGAGCATGCGGCTTAGAAAATGGCAGTCTTTCGGATGAAGATGAAGAGGAAGAAGATGGTGAAGATTTTTGGCATACATCTGTGGGTAAATTTAAATTTAGTCTAGATCAATTGCCTCAAACACTGCAATATATACACCAACTTTTAACGGTAAAATAAAACAGATCCAAATCAATTGTTTTTCTAAATTATATTTTCTTTTTTTTTTTTTGAAATTTCCAGGAAATACCCACAATTAAAAAACCGGAAATCCTTTACTATGTCCTGCAATGTCTCAATGTTATGACTTTGCACGGTGATGCTTTAGCTAAAGCAGCCCGTGAGCATCGTGGCTTTTTTATATGGTGCCAGGAGAACTTGTTAATTAAAAAGTATGCAAAAATTAATTAAAAATCGTAAATCATAACTTTGAATATTTCTTTGCCTTTAACTTAGTCTTTGGGAACTTTGCAATGCCGAACACTCGCACATCTGTCAGGTGGGTGTGCCTTTACTGTTGCACTGTATAACCTTGCCTTTGGGCTCGGATGTGTTTTGGCGTGTGGTACAGGAGGCTTTTCATGATACCGATTGGCGTGTACGATTCACAGCAGTTGAACGAGTCACTGTAATTACTCGATTTATGGATTCGACGCCATTGCGCACCGAAGTTGGCTTACAAACAGCCTTGGCTACAGCATTTTGTCATCTAATAGCCAGCATGGATGACATCAATGTCTATGTAGCCCAAAGAGCTACACTCTATATCGGAACCATACATGATACGGCAATTCGGTCACTCCTCTTCTGCTTGGAATCACAATTTGATTTGTTCATAGTCGATCGTCCGGTGGTTTTGCAATCCGTTTATCAATTGCATAACTCTTTATCGGATCGCAAAGTCTTGACATGGGAATTTTTCCTCAATCGTTTCGATACTCTCTTTGTGGAGGCCCAAATAACTTTGGAGAAATGTGGTGACATTTCCTATTTGAGAGACTTGCGTAACTCAGAAAATGGCAGTGAAGCATTGTCATCGAAAATTCTTAAGGCTAGAGAGGCTCTAAGTCAATCAGATACTGCTACGGGTGGCATGGCTAAAACCTTAAGTGCTTCGTTTGGTACAAAATGGCCATACAAAAGAACTATGTCAGCACCAGCTAGCATGATACCCAGACAGGATTCCAAATTTGGTAAGTTTTTGGACAAAATTTTTTCAATTTTTGTATAATTAATAAACCTTTGTTGTATGTATATTTTTTTTTTTTTTGTATAAATCAGTACCCGATAAAGAGAAAATCTATAGCCGCCAGGTATCGGCACCTATATTAAAACGGAAAACATCACGCTTTGGTTTGGGTCAGTTTTTAGGCTCTAGTAGTGGAGCCAGCCAAACTTGTACTAGTTATAGTTATCCAACAGCTAGCAATACATTAACACACCGTGCAGCTTACAATACTCATATAGCCACTCATGCTGCAACGTCCACACACTCATATCATTCACAACTACCACCACCACCACCGCCACCATCTCATCCATCAACACAATCCACCCATGCCTCAGCAACCACTTCCCTATCACATCCCCTTTGCCCGATACACCAGCATCATCATCATCATCATTCTTATCAAACATCTGCCTCGTCATCCAACTTCCACAATTATCCTGCCACACAACAGCAGCATTTCTTTTTTCCACCTTCAACTTCCCATCAGTCTAGTAGTAGTGCACCTGTAGCGACAACATCAACTTTAGCCTCGACTCATAGTCAAAGTCATCAGTATTTATTGCATTGTGTAGCACCTAGTCAAACGGTAATTCATAGTCCAATGCCGACGTTACAAGAAGCTGATCATCATAAGCAACAGCAAACCAAATCCCAACCAACCACACAGTCCCATCAGTATCCACATGCCTCGACCCATTCCTATCATGCACATTTCCAAAAACATCCCTCTGCTCCCAATCTATTACCACCACCCCCGCCAGCGCCCGCTCCCAGTCCTAGTCCATCAGCTTCAGCCATACCGATGAGTTGTACTTGCGATGTCGGTTGCACACCCGCATCAACAAGTGCTAGTGCACCGGCACCACAAGGTAGGTTGTAGTCGCATGCTTGCTTTTCTTTCAAGAAAAACCACAAGAGTTTTCTCTGTAAATCATACCGCTCTCTCTTTCTCTCTTCCCCTCTTTCTTGTTCTTTCTTTCTTTCGTTCTTTCACATAATTGTCGTAATGGTGTCTTCTTTGCCATATACTTACACTATGTACCACCTACTGCATACATATGTACATAAATAAATAAATAAATACATACACACATACATACATGCTTATATATATATGTGTGTGTGTTTATATATACATAGTATATGACATATATGTTTATATCTCTTGGATATTTTTTTTTCTTTTTTTCATTTTATTTTTAAAAAAAAAATTAAAATTTTTTTTATTGTAAAATACCAACAATAACTCTGCGTTCTCTCCAAAAAAAAAAACAATTTTCTCCTGCTACTCTACGTATGGCTTTTTTGTATAATTTTTTGTGACATCCTCTGCAAAAATGCAAAAATATGGATTCATTTATACAACAACAATCAACCATTATTACTTGTAAAAAAAAAATAAAAAAAATATTTTATTTATATTGTAACATTGTACGTACGTATGTATACGACAGATTTATGGTTAAATTTTCACAGGCCCAGCCATTGTTCGGATTTTACAGGCACATGTAATTTATTTAAAACATTCTTATTAATTAAAAACAATTCTCTCTTATTACTCTCTCGCTCTCGCTCTCTCGCTCTCTCGCTCTTACTCTCTAACTCACGATCTGTTCACTGTTAGAAATTTTTGAATTCTTTCATAAGCAATTGGCCTCTCCTTCTTTAGCACAATTAAGCTACAATTAGCCAAACGTTCGTGGAACAAAGCGGCACATACATTCCATACAAATGCAAATGCTCAACGAAATTCCATTACGTTTGGATAATCGTTCTTATTGCCTTTCACATGCTAGAAACGAACATACGTTCCATTGAGTTCCGTGAACGTTCGGCTAATTCTATCCCAACGACCCCAATGACTTGAATTCCTCTCATCCCAACTCAATTCAAAAACTTAAACACATTTCGGACAACTTTAAATTGCATGCCTATCTATGCATGTGCTTATATATAATATCTCTTGCTATCTCTCTCTCTCTCTCTAATAACTTTCGATTTATTTTTCTTTTTTTTTTGTCTTTTAATTTCGCATATTAATTCGAAATTTCCCTTTCGAAAACAAAGCTTAGATCAAAATCCCAGTAATGATTTAATTATGAATCCTTTGTTCTTTTGGTTCAAATTCAGGGAATATATTTCGTGGGTAAGACTGGCAATTACCAGCATCACGGCAGACTGATAGTTAGAGTACGCAGTCCACACCAAATAAGACATTGTTTTCTATAGCACGTAAGCACACAATACCACAAAACACCCCCCCCCCCCCCCTTTGGTCTTCAACTAAAATAGACGGCTGAATTGTATTAAATCCTTAGTTAACTCTGGTCTATCCCAGAACTGCAAAACTAAGAAGTTACATACGCGTTCAGATCGACTACATGGCTCCTTACAATTTTTTAACAAATAAGGAATTCTGCACTGATGATCCAGATCAGAGATCAGCAACGAGTATTCAAAACGATAAGTAGATTCGAGTCATACTTATAATTTCTGATACTTAAACGCATTCATACTTATTTTAATATGATACCCGAAGTTGGAAGTACTCTTCGTACTTATACTTAACAATACGCATGATGTAATTGACTTCGACTCGTCTCAATTTAAAATTTACACGAAGCACAAAATAAGTATGATTCGTGTACGAGCACGGCATTACTCACAAAAAGATTGTGTATATGCTTTACTTGTTGTCTTTGTCTTTCCGTTCTTTTTGTTTGTATATGCAACAACAACAAAGGCTGCGTCCTTTGTACTTAGAACGAGATGTGTCCCGTTTTTTGCCGAAACTTTCCTAAAGTTAAGACAAACTAAAACAAAACAACTTGTCAAAATCAGCTGTTTTGTACGCACGCCGCTTGTGATGCTTAAGCCGGAGGTCCACACCACGTGTTCTATGCGTTCTCGCATTCTACGCGGCTGTCAAAAAAGTAGAATTAATGTATTTATATGGTGCAAGTTACACCCACAAAAGAATAGGATGCCATGACACATAAAACGCGTAAAGTAAACCTATTTTCTACTTTTGTAAGCATCACAAGCGGCGCACGCATAAAACAGCTGACTTTGACAAGTTGTTTTGTTTTAATTTATTTAAATTTTTCAAAGAACAATGGAGGAAATGTTAATAAAAAAGTAAAATAAAAAAAGCGTATAGGAATAATTTTTTTTTAAATATTATATTCACAAACTCAATTAATTCTATAAATTCTTTAAAAATTTCAATTTCATTTGCCATTTTTGTAGGAAATGTTTTATTCAAGTATTTTCAATCAAAACAAACATTGGCACGTAAAAAGCGTTGCATGTAACTTGAAGCGTAGAACGCGAACAACGTATGCAACGCACGCAACGCTTTGACGCGAAAATGTATAAAGTAGATCTACTTTTCGCGTTCTATGCGTCAAGGCATCCTACGCTTTTGTGTGTGTAACTTGCACCAAATAAATACATTAATTCTACTTTTTTGACAACCGCGTAGAATGCGAAAACGCGTATAACGCGTGGTGTGGACCTTCAGCTTAAATTAATTTGACTTTACAAAAATTTATGGGAATTTCTGTATGCCTAAAATGATAACAATCTACGAGTTGTCTCGTAGTTGGCAGTCAACGTGTTAAATAACTGAATGCAATATTATTCGGAGCTTCCTGAAATTTATATCCTATCCTTCAAGATTTTCCAAAACTTGCATGTCTTCTTTTAACTTTTGCTAATTCTTGTTTGAAATATATTTTTTGGCTTTTTTATTCGAATGTTTTTTTATAATTTAATTTCCAACTCTTGTATAATCCTTGCAAAACTGGTATGTATACCCACAGCCTATAAGTCATATTATTACTCGTATTGCTCGCTTGTTTGTCATCATGATGCTATCTATACTCGTACATATTACATCCAAATATGATACTTTCTATAAACTTTTATAAACTATTCAAGACTATCAAATATAAATAAAAATCAAATCTAGATGTAGTGTAAGTGTGTTGTATGTATTATAAACGATTTACTATCCAATTCTAGAAGTTGTACTAATCCTTAGCATCATAATCAAAGCATTGTAACAAGACCAAATTAACTGGCATTATTACTATCCTTCTTTTTAAATCAATTCTTTAATTCCCTAAATTCATATCATTTGATTCCAATTAAGCCAAAACTAAAGCTTGTTACAATGTTATCATATTCGGTTTTCGATTTTAACAGATCCATATTATTTGCTTTTGAATCTTTTGTGCGTACGCTATAGATGGTCATATACATTCGTTGAGTGGCATGAACGATGATAGTCTCGTTGGTTTATTAAGTCGCATTACCGAATTGGAGGAGTCGGATCGTGAGACCATACATTTGTTGGTGTTTTTACTAATGCAATTTATGTCAAGACCCGATCAAGCCTATCCTTCGGAAGATAAGCCCATGTCTAAGACCCAAAGCATTGTTTTGAAGCATTTATTTTTGCTTTTGGGTCATAATCAAATCGATAAAACCTTTCACACCCCTCCCGAAAATCTAAGGTGAGTTTTAAATCCTTTACCCCACCACGTTATTGCAAAACATTCCGTAATTGTTTTTATTAACTTTTCAGAGCCTCTGCTGTCTTTAACGCTTTTATGGCAAATATACCACAAGTTTTAGATCAGAATCATTTAATCGGTGGCCTTATATTGTCCTCAGTCATGCAGGTTATACTTTATGCTCCCAATCCCAACAATATAGTAACCGAGTCCTATCAAAATCAAGTCTTCAACTATTCCCTTTGGTATATGGAATTGTATCCCAGACGCAATTGGATGTTTACCATGCTGGTGGTGCTCTATAAGTACTCGTATACCCAACCGCCACAAAGTGGTTACGTCAACTCTGCTATACGCATTATTATGAACAGTTTACGTAATCATTTTCACCAGTGCCGTCGTATACCGACGACAACGATCTTGGATATACAAGGTACTTCTAGATCACGTGATGTTAGCCAGCCCTCTTTGGGTACTGATCCCGAGGATAAGGAGCAAAGTCCACCGGCTAGCCCCATGTTTCCTTCGGAAGGTACTAGCGGCGCTTCAAAAGGCAAGGGCCAGAATGTAGCCTTTACTCCTAAGCTGCAGCATGCTTTTAGAAGATACAACGATTCTAGTCTAGATGCCGATGAAACAGAATCCGAACTGGTGGCAATACCAGAAAGTGATTTATCCGATAGCACTTTGCATGGTAGTAGTGCTCCAGGCTCTTTTGATGACACTATGCATTTCGAGGAAATTAACTCCAGTAAGCTCGAGGCTTTGAGAAATCGTCGTACCGTAGACGAAACTATTAAAAATCAAAAAACAATGATCACCACAAAAACTGGTGATACGTACACCACCAAAATTAAATCGACCGTTTCCGAGACCGTTTCAACTACAGTGGTAGCCACACATTCGCGCCATAGTTTGCAAGAAGGTGTGCGCATGATTGTAACACCTTTAGTAGGTACAGAACCATCTGAAACCGCTATAATAAGTCCTCCAGTAGATGTTCATCGTGCAGTTACGGTACGTAATAAGTCTCAGGACTCAGCGTCTACTTCCACTTCGAAAATGTTTGCTGCCATTGCTACTAATCACTTGAAAGCTTTGGGCGCTTTGCAAGACATAACACCCAGGGCAATGGATTCTAAATCCCAGGCATCCTCAAATGGTTCACGGTCTATCAATGGTGGTTCGGAGAATGGCGATAAAAAATCATTTGCTAAGCAAACCATAATTGAACAGGCAAAAAAGCCTATGGGACGTCATAAGACCATCATAGAGTGTAGTGCCGGCACTTCTTCATCATCCAACGGTAATGATGACTCGCGTCTTAGTGCCAATCATAAAAAACTTACCTCTAAAGCTTTAAAGAAATCGGACAAAGCTTATGGTTCCCCAGATTCGCCGCTATCGAAAATGAGTGTCATGCCGAATCCAGTTGATGAAATTGATACCTCTTCACTACCGCCACCAAAAAATGTAGGAGCCTTAGAAATACCTACGCCAGAGCGTTTGTTACCCATTGGTACGCTGGAAAGTGTAGCCGTCATCACAGACCGCTTGCGAGAAGGCTTGAATTTACCCGATATAAGACATTTAAAACAAGATAGTCTTGATGTCTCTGAAAGCACTAAAGATGATGTCACACCATCCAGTCGTACCAATTCACCCAGACGACTTATCAAGCAAATGGCTTTGGAAGATCCACACGCCACTGGTCCACAAACCTCAGCCACTTCACAGCAAACAGCAAGAGATGAAACTCAAACAGACTTGCATACTTCCATTTTGAAAGCTGTACAACAGGACTCTAAAACGAATGGAACAAATGGAACATCTGCTAATGGGGCGACAACAGCTGGCGCACAAATACCAGTAAATACCGCCACACGTACCGACAGTTCGAAAAAGCCTCGGCAAAAAATGGCACCTTTTGCCGTAGATATTAATGCTATGCCGGATATACGTTCGCGCTATGCTGGCTCTTGGCCACCACCACCTTATCAGCCGCCAGAAGAACAGGACGATGACCTAGAAGAAGCTCAAGACAATGGCATAGGTGGCTCCGTACAGGCTATACCACAGCCCAATAGAGTGGTAAGTGTCCAAGATAATACAGATTTAAAGGCAATATTGTATTCGATATTGAAAATTCATTGCAGAGTACCCGTAGAGTGGGAGATTATACCGTTTGCGAACGCTGTTCAGAATGTGGAGCACTGATTGAGGAATACACAGATGAAGAAATCGGTTTACTAATCGTTATATTGGGCACCTTCATACATCGAGAACCGGCAATGGCAGCACCATTTCTTCCCGAAATTTTAACTATTACAGCCAAGTATGTGAACATTTAATGGGAAATCGTTGGTTTATTTTCTATTTTTTCTATATTTTAGGATTTCATCCACCTGTACTTATGCATGGCAAGGTGAGAATGGACCACCGTTGTTGTGCAGTGCTCAAGCAGTTGCTTTGCAATTTCTACGTTGTGTCCTACATCAACTGGCACCAAATGGCATATTCTTGCAGATTTTGCAAACAGAAGTAATAAGTAAGTGGAAAAAGTTACATTGAAACGCAATAATTTAAAACGAATCATTTTTTTGTAGTGAAAGTACGACGTAATACCTTCCGCAGCATTGCGAAGGCATTACAAGATTTCCAAGAATTGAATGCCTCCAGCCCCATTTATATGGTATGTGAGGCCTTACAAGCTAAAAAATCCCTGCCTGTGGAGAATTTACCCATCATATTTCGTAACATGGCTGAGTATTTACAGTGTGTTGTACCCGAAACTACAGTGCAATCAGCATGGCCACAGGCCATGGCTAGTTTAGAAAACCTACTACGACAAGTCATTGTTATTTTGCCCACACTAACCAATCATGAACATTTATTGGATCTTATTGTGGCCACTTTGCGTTTGAATTGTGTGCCAAAAACTTTACTCGATCCCTATTCCAAGATATTGGCCTACTGCGTGCAGCATACTAATCTCGATTACACTGTCTTATATGACATATCCATCTATTCCCGATCATTTTCACGGGATCGCGACAAACAATATTTGTGTCGGCAATTAATATTTGAGTTTGTGCAGGCCTTGAAGTTTAAAATCAATATACCAGATCATAATCTACTAATGATTATAGGATTTGTATTATTGGATGCGGGCGGTACTTTGCCGCCAGGCACTTTAAAGGATATACCAGAAGTACCGCCATCTTTAGGCACTAATTCAGCAGATTGCTTAAGGCAATACATTAACGATGTCATTGATTTCTTGGCTGATTTTCATACTCTTAGTAAAATTAAGGTATGTAAATAGATGGTGGAAGAATGTATTGAACTCAATAAGGAATATTAAAAGATCTGTACGTTATTCTTTCGCTTTAGAATGTTAAAAACTCACAATCTCAAAACGGTTTGGGCGAAGATACGCTAGGAGGCGTTTTAAAAGGAGCAGTCTCTCAGTACTTAGCCTTGGAAATGTCCCGCGGCAATTCTAGGGATAATAAGGCTGTGGCCCGTTATTTACCTTGGCTTTACAATGCGCCCTCATCCCTACAGCAAGGGTAATTTTAATATGACTTTTCCGCCAATATCAATTTCTAATTTTGATCGTTTTATAGACCCAAAGAATTTACAGAATGTGTCGGCCATATGCGTTTACTTTCGTGGTTATTATTAGGTGCTCTTACTCATATGGCGCTATTACAGCGGCGTTCTAATGTTCACATTACGCCCAATACAAATATTACCGCTCCAACAGCTGCTGCTGCTGCGGCTGCTGGTGGTAATCCACCCTCTAATGCCAATAATCCAAATGCCGCTGGACAGCACCAGCACCAAACAGCGAGTCATAGTAACTTTTCTCAGCCCGTGCCTCAAGAGGCCTCTTGTCACATTGCCGATCATATACAAGTTATATTTGCCGGATTCGCTGAACAATCCAAAACATCAGTGCTACACATGTCATCACTGTTTCATGCTTTTACTTTGTGCCAACTATGGACGGTATACTTGGAACAAATGGCTCATACTTCGAATAATCCTGAAGGCAATACAATGGGTGTACTCTTTGAGTTTTGGGCTAAGGTAACACCCTGTATTTTACAATTAGTTTCGCATTCGAAGCCAAATAAGGAAACAAACGATTTTTCACAAAATTCTAATGCCAAGGTTAGTTAGTAAAATCACTTCAGAAAGCAAACAAAAAAACAAAATAATTTTCCATTAAATTTTTCTTCTTATCCTCAGCTGTCGGAAATGGTCAACTTACACTTCTTAAGCTTATTGGAGGCATTAAAGGAAACAAATTCGACGGTGTTAAGCAAATTGTTGCCATTATGGAGTCCAGTATTATCCTCACATACACAGGTATAGGTTTCTTTTGGATTTCACGCTAAAGCGAAGTACATATTAGCGAATGACTGATATTTCTCATAACTATTTAAGCATTTTGTAAAGCATTCTTAAAAAAAATGTATAATTTTCGTTTTGTTTTATTTTTACAATTATTACAGCTATCGGATACTCTACATGTACGTTTACAGAATGTACGAGACTATGCACCAGATTATGATGAACAACAGACACACCAGGCTGAAAGTTTACTTAAATGGCTGCAACGTCTACAATTCAAAATGGGCCAAATCGAATTGCAAGCCTCAACAGCCACGCAATTCTATTCAATTTAAAGAAATTTCCAAAACGTAAACTATTTAACAGCATTATATAGGAACTTTATAAAAAAAAAAGTCACTTTATTTGTCTAAAATATAAACAAACTCTACGAGCTTAGCTCTTGTTAGTGTTTGAAAATATGTATGTAGATGATGAAATGATTTTCTAAAACCATTTGATTGTTTGTAGTATTAACATGTTTGAATCAGTGTGTTAAATGTTCTATTTAAAATTATATAAATCCTAAATTCAATATTTAGCCTATTGAAGTTTTATTCAAATACCGTATAATTAACACCACCTGGCTTTTCCTCATCCGTGGGATCATAAACTTCATCGTTTTCGTTGTACTTTTGATCGCCCTCAATAAGATAGTTTTGTGGATTGTTACGATATTTTGTAAAGGAAGCTTTTGCCTTTAGTTCCTTTTCAGGTGGTAATTGAATTTTACTATCTTCTAAGCGCTTGAATTTAGCAAGCAAACGTTCAGCGGCCTGTTTTTCTTGCAATTCCTAAAAATGTTTATGAAATTACAGACTTTTCTGGAAAATAAAAGAAAAACATTATTACCTTAAGTTTTGTTAAATACTGAGCTTGAAGTTCTACTGAATCCATTAGTGAGAGTAATTGGGTCCCGTTGTGTTGAATAGGCGGTGGTGTAGCCGCTGTTACTTCCCAGTGTTTGCCCTGTTTACGAAGACGTTCTTTAACCGGATCATGCACATTTGATGCTGTGGTGCGATAGGGCTTAAACTTTTCTCTTGTAGGTGGTTGTACTTGTGTTTCAGTCTTATCGACTAAGTAATGAACATGTGGTTCCAAGTCTAAGGTCTGAGAAAGAGAGCTACTACTTCTAGATTCCCCATTAAGAGTATTCAAACTATCGTTAAGGGCTTTTAGTTTGGGTTTAATGCTATCTAATTTTTCCTTAAGGTCTATGGCTACAATTTCAGCTTCAACAGTCTGTGTTTCCTGCTTTTCGCCAGCCTCATTGCCAGCCGCCACACACGTATCGGGTGAATCGTCTTTGAAGGATTCTATTTCGTTAAGGTCTTCTTCTGTTATGAGTTTGACTTCGGGTTGCTCTAATTGGACTTTTCTTTTGTGCATTTGTCTTTGTGCTATAATCTTTAAAGGATCCATTTCGTTCTCATCATCGCTGTCCAAAACGTCATCCAAAGGGTTATGATTAACCGGCAAATTTTTTAAATTACCCTGCCATTCCAATTCGTTTAAGGTCTTCTCGCCTTTTGAGACTATGTTAAGACTAGAAAACATTTTTGCCGCCTCGTCAACATTAGAACGCCTTTCCAGCTCTTTAAGCACCTTGTTAAAGAAGTCTTCTATGCGCTTTCCTTTATCTGGCAGTTTTTGTAATTTTGATCTGTTGCATGAACATTGTAATATTAACATTGCAATTGTTTATTTTGTTGAAAAACAAAAAAAAAAAACTCACCTATTTTGTAAAAGTTTTTCTTCCCTCTCTTTTATTTCCAACAACTCCAACTGCGTCATTTTGGTTAGATCTTTAGTATAGTTCTCTTTTTTAGCTAGAGGCATGCCACCACCAGGAATTTTATTTAATTTAGGTCTTAAAATACAAGACATGTTGTTAATTCGAAATAAAATTTATTTGAAATCTGCTTTATTCGAATTTACAGCAAGTTTAGCGAATTTCGTAAACAGAAATGCTCTATAAGCAAAAACCAAAACAATTTTCTTCTTATCCGTCTTCAATACATTCACAATAAATGATTAACAAAAAGCTAATTAAACTTGGTAAAACTGGCGTGCCATTCATAAAAGTGTTACCGTATTATTAAAAGTATATGTACATCAGCTATGTGAAAACTAGTAATTTCGTTTTTTTAAATTATCCTCTTTTAATTCAATTGATATTACAGGATTACATCTAAAGTATTGGTGGAATACATAGGTCATTATATTGTTTTAACCTGTAGAAATAAGAAAAAATATTCGCATTGTGTTTATTCCTATCAGCAACTTTAATCCACACACAATTTCATAACAATTACCTTTTATATTTAATTTGAAATAACCAGTTCTGCCAAATTTCTTGATTGATTTTCGCCGAATACACAGTGTTGTATTCAGCCATATAAAAATGGCTTGTTCAATGTTTTTTATGTATTAAATGACACTTTGTGCTTTTAAAAATGTTCAGAAAATTACAATCGAGTGAAAAAAACACGAGTAGAGCAGTACAAGCCACAAGACAATTGCGAAAGAAACGACGAAAAATCATGTAAATTGCGCATTTATTCCCCGACAGAAAAAAAGAAAATCAATTTTACAAATAATTGAGGCTATAAGCATTTACAAATCCGTATAAATTTTTTGGTAGGCGCTTACAAAGTGTCGCAAAACCAAAAATATATACAACTGAAGGGGGTTTAGACCAATAAGGCGGCGGTGGTGTGAGGTACGTACTAACAGTAGTGATATTATTAAAGGCGCTAATCTTCCAAAACTGTACAATCAGAATTTCCAAATAGCAGACTCAAAGAAGTGCACATAAAAATGTATAAATTAATGAATTTATTCATCGAAAATTATGTGTTTAAAAACGTTGCATCATCGTAAAAAATGTACAACCAAGAAAGCGAAAATAAATGAAGAAAAAAGTTTAAAGTGTGTTGTGTGTGAGTGCGTGAGTGTAAATAATTAAAAACAATATTTATAAAAAAAAAAATGTAAAGAAGAAAAGAAAAAATACGAAACTATTAAACTCAAGTGTAGAGAGAAATTTATATATACAATATGAAATGATCATAAATACGAGGAAATATAATTTAAAAAGATTTTTTCTTATTTGTAGATCAGCCCATAAGAACCCAAAAATAAAAAGCGTATTGGGCTAGAAGTGAATGATCCATATGTCAGATTCGGAATATAGCGAAAACTTGGATGTAAATGGCCAAGATGAAATCGAAGGCTACGATACACACATGCAGGAACAGCAACAGCAGCAGCAGGGGCAACAATATAATTTAGAACTGCAACGTTACAATACACCTGGCGGCCATCAACAACTGCAACAGGAACAAATGCTGCAACAGCATAACGATAATTTTATGAATTATGCTGGTTCCACTTCTTCGTCAGCAGAATCTAGCATTTCATCTACCTCTTCAGATGAGTCCGATGAAGGAGACTCCGAAGACACTCTGGAATTGGCAAAGATAACCACTGAGGTTTTAAGCTTACCTCGGGGCTTGTGCGAAAATGCATCAATATTCCACGAGTTTTTCTCTTTGGAAACATGGCAAGAATTACCAATATCAGTACAGAATTATCTACAACAATTCTTACCCAATTTTAATAAAATTTTGCCGCCACAATTAGCAGCTGTTGAGCAGACTCGTACTATATCTATGTTCTTTAATTGTGAACTGACCCGTTTTAATGAGAGCCCCTTGCGGAACCTTCAACAGCAACTGGAAGTTGGCAATTGTAGACCGGATATTATTAAATTGCGTCAAAATATTCTGAAATCACGGCGTAGAGAGCAGCAATTTCAACAATATGAGCGTCTATCACAGACAGCTAAACAATTATTCCTCTCCCGCCAAAGACTTTTAGATACTGCCTATAATTCTTCACCAGATTCAATGTTAAAACCTCCAATCGCACACAATTCGCATCATTCGAAACCTTCACATCTATTCACCGACAACAAACTATCAGCAATTAGGGCTCGCAAACGTTTCTACAGTGAAATTTCTCAAATAACTAAACAATTAGGTTTTAAAGAAGATATAATTCTAAGTGCCGACGAAGAAGACGAAGACGGGCTATCTGCTGAAGAAATCAAAAAGGATAGCCAATTGCAACAGCGCTCAACGGACGAGGCAAATGATACAATTAAGTCATCGACATCATTGGCCGATCGTTGTGTTTATAGTACCATATTTAAGAAACTTCCTGAAATGGAAGATGAAGAGGCTTGCCGTTTACAATTGAAGTCAAAACAATCAAAATTAACGAATCGTAATTTTAGAGAATACTTAAGGGAACATAAGCGTAGAAAACTGACAGAGCCGGTAAGCTATTAAAAATATTTTTTCCCACCTCATCTTTTGTCATGTTATAAAAAATAATATTTCAATTGCTTTTTTCCAGACTCTGCCCGAATTTGAAACCTCTGATATTCGTTTAAGAGATGTGTGCGCACGTGCTCAAATGGGCGGTAATTTTAAGCGAATTTTTGCTTTTGGTAAGACTGCTGGTCGTAAACCTAAAACATCGGCTACGCCAACAATACCAACAACATTATCTACATCAACAACAACACCCCTTTTAACGACCCCAACATCATCAATAGCTTCCACTGCAACAAAGTCTACAATTTGTAATACTTCAATATCTACAGCAACAACAGCCACACAACCCATCACTATGAAGGTATTTCCACCACCTCCACCAACACCTTTGCCACCGCCGCCCAAATTAAGCGAACCACCAGCACTTGTACCCATACAACCAACACTAAAAAAACCCGAAACATATCAAGTGGTAACGGCTACAGCTACGAAATCCCCACATAAGGAATACCAACAGCATTCCAACAGCGCCAATACGAATGATCCAATGAACATTTCGCAACTTATGGCAGTCTCTAATCACACCGATAATCTCAACTTATGTATTGATGACTCTTCTTTACTGGCTGGTGATCACGATGCATTCAATATGCTGGATAATGAAGTGGAGTTGCAACAAGAAGAGGTTGAAACGTTTGCTGGTACTTGTGAAGAAGCACTACCAGCATTTGTTATTGGTAGTGATGTAGTATTGCCTTCAAGTGGCAATAATAATGATGCGAAGGGAGACCTTCTAATTATGCGTGGCAATCACCAGTCGCAAACAAAGCAAATAGAGAATATTGTATCACAGCCCGTACCGAAATTAGAACCCATTTCAAGACTACCATTAATAAGTCAAAAGTTCACAAATACCTCCACGTCTACTGCTAGTGAACTAATACAGGAAACACATGCCTGTTATTTTTCCTTAATACGCGACTTATTCTGTTCTACACCCAATCATCGTATGCGCTACGACGATTTACGACATAAGATAGATGTTTGGTTGAGAAATCCCATAACAGCATTAAACGAATGGTACTCTTTATCGGATAACTGGTCAAACCTATTAAGATCCGCTATAAATTTTCTAGTTGGTGATTTTCCCGACTTACCGGAAGAGTATGTCCCCTACATAGAACATAAAATCCAATTAAATATCTATCAATGGATAGGAGCTGGTCGTGATTCTGATACCCGCCTCTGTGAATTATGCACGTTATGGATGGAAAAACGTAAACAATCCAGTGATAAACATACGGCCTTATATGTAATTCAGAATGAACATAAACTGGAGGTAAGCTCTAGAAGTTCTTTAGAAAGTGAAGATCCTCGGGAGACTGGCAGTGATAACGGGGGAGGTTTAACACCGCCTCCACCACCACCAAGATGTCCTACAACTTGGACAGTTAGAGCAGCTACTCAAGAAGAAATTACAGAATTCCAAAGACAGGAAAGAGATCGTTTCGAACAGCCACACAAAGCATACACATATCGTATGCACGGTTATGAAAGTGTTGTTGGTCCAGTTAAAGGTATTTATACTCCTTTATTGGCTCTAAGTAAAGCCAGAGGTCACAGCATGATGGTGGGAGATCGTCCAAACTTCGTCACTATTCTAACATTAGTAAGAGATGCTACTGCTAGATTGCCAAACGGTGAGGGTACTCGTGCCGAAATTTCGGAACTTCTCAAATGCTCTCAATACATAAATAGAGATGCTTCAGAAAATGTTTTACAAACTATAGTTAGTGGTGCATTAGATCGTATGCATACTGAGCATGATCCATGTGTACGTTATGATCCTAAGCGAAAAATATGGATATACCTACACCGCAATCGCTCGGAAGAAGAATTCGAACGCATTCACCAACAAAACCAAACTATTGGCAAAACGAAAAAATTACCGCAAAGAAAACCGAAACCTATTGGCAGCAATACCAGCGTCAGTGGTAGCAAAACAACGGATGATAGTATGAACGTATTAACCAGTTCTGAAGCAAGTAATGGTTCCAGTAGTAGTTCTATGATTACAATGCCGGCCCTTGTACCTTCAAATCCTATTATTATAACTAATAATGTGCAAAGACAACAACAATTGCTGCAGCAGCAGCTACTGAACCCTAATAAATGTCCACCGGTACCGCCTTTAAAATATAACATACCACCCTCTCAAACTAACAACAGCCAGCAACAGAAGTCGTTACTGAAGACCACAATAAGAGCGGAAAATAAAATTATCTCGTCTACAAACACTAGTTCGAACAGCAATATAACCAAACAGCAACAACATACTTTCCAAGTACCGCAAAATAAAACAAATGTCAATCATAATACTACCCCCATAATTGTAGCAACGCCGCAAGGTCTGCAAACAGTCCATGTATCAAATGCCACTTCAGTAATGGCTTCACAGAACAACAGTCAACAACAATCTCCAACGGCACAGCAAACAAGCTTAACAGCTAATTTAGCTGGTAAAAGGGTCACCCTCAATAAGCCTATAATCATAAATCAAGTTACACAGCAAACTTCACCGTCTAACACATTATCTTCATCAACTTCGGCTGTCAATTCCACAAGTAATCAGAAATTGAAGACTTCCCAACAACTCATTCAAAAATCCCAGTTAATACAAAACCGTATAACACTGCAAACAAATCAACATCAAATATTGACACAACAACAACAACAGTCCAATCTGCTTATACCCATTTCAATGGCCAATAATATGACACTTAATGTTCAATCATCTAATGTTGCAGATCAGACCAGTACCTCCTTTACCTCCTCGACACAAACCTCTTCCTCCTCCTCCACTAATCAATCTCCCGCCACATTAAGCAATAAACAGAATATCATACGACTAGTTCCTGCTGCAAACGTTAAAACCCTCATGAACTCACCAACAACAACAACAACACAATTTGTTAATCGTCAGAGAATTATAGGAACTAAATCGTTAACGGACAGACCTGTTACTCCACAACTGCATCAGCAAAAATCGTCGACTTCCGGGTTGCAATTGCTAACAAACAATGGCAACGTCGTTACTGTTGCTAGTGGATCTTCAAACACAGCCGGATCTATTGTAAAGATGTCTGCACAGCAGTTTGCTTCTTTACAGCAAAAGCAAAGTCAACAGCATATTATTGTTAAGCAAGCGTCGGGTGGCAATAAAACACAGACAGTTCTGTCAGCGACTAACAAGCCTCAGAGGGTTATTTTGGGTGAGTTTCTTACCAAAACAATATCATTTTTTTTTTTTTTAGAATGCAGAGAAGTCCTAAATAAAATTCTTGGGCATATTGAATTTTTTGGTCTTTTACTTTTTCAGGTAATACTGCTATTATGGGCCAAGCTACTCAAGGTAAAAATATTATTTTACAACAAATACCAGTAGCGTCGTCCTCGGTAGTTGTGACGCCCACTCAAACGTCTACGTCAGCCTCAGCGATTTCAACAATAAGTGGCAATAAGATACAAACGATAAATGCCAAAAATTTAACACCACAACAGCAAAGAATTCTTGTGCAAAATCTAAAACAGCAACAACAACAGCACCAACAAATAAATCAGCAAACTATGAATCAAAATCAAATACAATTCAAAACAGTTCAAGTGATTGGAAATACAACGGCCACGCAATCGAACGCGACGGGAAGAACCCAGTCTGCTACTGTCAACATGGCGACTAATCAACCAACGGCACCTAAAACAGTCGTTGTTGTTTCCCAAAGTAATGAACAACAGCAAAATATAACAAGAATACTCAAAACGAATTCGCAATTAAAATCCGAAATTAGCTCCTCGACAGCACAAGGAACGCGTGTAATAACGAGTTCAAGTGGCCAGATAATATCACTAGATAGTTTAATACAAAAACAAGGCGGAACATTACGTTTAGCCGGCACCGGAAATGCCCAGACTATTAAAACGAATCAACATTTGGCGAATGTTATACAAAAATCTCAACAGACCCAGCAGCAACAATTAAAGCAGCAACAAACACAACAATTTGCTATTGTTTCAGTACCAAATAGTATTATTTCGCTGGGCAGTAACTCCAACTTTACCGTTGGTCAAAGAATCATTACTACACAGGCTGGTTCCAGTAACACAACATCTTTAGTTAATTTGGATACGACTAAAGTAACGCCCTCTGTTGTTTCCACTGGTTCGGGTCGTGTTATAACTGCCACTACTACAGGCACTAAAATAATTACCAAACAACCAGGATCTGCAGTACCACCTGGTAATATTCGCGTTATAAATACGATAAATCAAGCAGGCAACATTAATTTAACGACATTGCAAGGTAAACAAGTTGTTTTGGCCTCTGGTAAAGCAATGAATACCATTACCAAGGCACAGTTGCAATCTCAACAGCAGCAGCAACAAAATGTGGCTCAAGCACAAACTGGCAGTATTGTTATTGGTGGACAAACTGTAAAACTGCAGCAAGGAAACGTGAGTTGTATTGTATTTGTTACATTTACATTGTACTTGATTACAGCAATTTCGTCATTTTCTATTCACAGGCAAATATTCAACAATTTCTTCAAAAAGGTGGCAGTATTGTTACAAATCAGGGTTCACCATCAAATCTTACAGGAGGCTCAACACAATTACAGACGGTTATAATGGGTAATCAAATATTGAGAGTGCAGCAATTACCACAAATTGTATCTACAGGAAATCGATTAAATGTGTCCAACACAAAAACTATAAACAATAATACGGATAGTAGTAACATAACGTCGACAAATGCTAATGCGCCTAAAACTATATTTGTAGGATCAACTGGACAAACATTAAGACTGCAACCAGCTTCATCACAAACTCAAACAATATCCAATAAAAATATAATTGTACAGTCACAGCAACAGGTAAGCTGTTCTTTTTTTTTTTTTTTTGTGTTCCTTTTTTAATTTAGCGAGTGATTTTAATCTCCTTAATTTATTTGATAATTGAAGAATCAATCAACAACCACGAATAAAACTACCACCAGTGCAAATGCAAATACCAGCACACCAAATCGCGTCGTTTTAGCCGTACAGGGTGGGGGACAAATATTTCTCTCACCTAATTTTCAAGGTGGTAATATAAATCTAAAATCATTACAAAATATGAAAGTGGTATCACTGGCTCAACAAAAGTCAGCGATAACATTAAAAGATGCATCTTCAACACTGACAGCTCAACAGCAGGCAATTTTAAAGACGACATCTACTACAACCACAGCAAGTGATACAAACATTTAAATATTATTAATTTAACTATTTATACGATTTTTTAATTGTCACTAAAGCGCTTAAAAAAATAAGAACAAATAGAATGAAAAATAAATCGCGTTTATCATCGTTTAGTTTTAGAATCTACGCCAAGCGTAAAATGTCGTTTCAAAACCATTTTTTTTTTTTTTTTTGTAAATAATATATATATACACTTATATATATATATATACTTATATTTAATGTAATTAATTAAAATTAGACTAACTGCTATAATATATACTATAATTTACTTAACAATCCAAATCCTGTCGTCTTTCTTCCTCCCTCCCCCTACTCATATACACAATCCCGCACTGTAATGTAATAATATCATTTTAATCATAAAACAACACATTTCATTTACAATTTAATTTATATAAATTAATATTTATAATAAAATTTTTATAACTAAATAACTCACTCTTCCATACCACTGTCCTGCTATCCCTTCCCAGTTAGTAATAAAAAAGAGTTTTATTTTTAATCATAATTAGCTTAAAGAATTGAATAGAAATTAAAAAATATCTTGAATACAACAGCTTTTAAAAATTTATATAAATACTATTGGTCTTTTTTTTTATTGAATAATATTTAATGGTGTTTTTAAAATGGACATTTATAAAAACAGCAAGGAAAGGAAATATGATTGTATTTTAACTTCGACAAAGAGAAAAGATTTTACGGAAGTGATTGTCAATAGGAAAGTGTAGAGTTTTGTCTGGAAATATAAATGCCAATCCTTTATAAAATTAGATCCTCAACTAGAAAACATCCAATCATATACGGCATATCAATAAGGAACAAACGGAAAAGTCCATTCAGAAGGTTCTGAGCAAATTTCGTAAGAGTATACAAATTCGCATAAGAAAGGTTCTTAAAGGAGGCATACCCAATTTAAATGTGTTGCCTCCCAGGTCAGACATCAAAACGAAATATATTTCTTCGGCGACTTCCTCTCAGTGGATTTCTGGCAAAGACTCTGAGAGTAAAAATTGCCATGAAAAGCTTCTCAAAAATTTGTCGTTCGGAGTCGACTTTAAACTGTAGGTCCCGCCACTCATGTATAAAATTAACGCACACAACATAAGTGGTGTGAGAAGCTAGGTCGTAATCCTGACTGAAGGGTTGTAATGGCCAATTATGTATGTATGCCTTCATACCTTAGATCAGTAGTAGTGAGTGATGAACCTTGTCCAAAGAATAATCGGAATTCATCTAATGATCGTTTACCCTATTGCCTTCGGTGTTAACGTAACAAGTTTAAAATTAAATAATAAATCGTTATTAAAAATATTTTCAATTAAGTAGACATAATGGGATCCAAATATTGTAATTATTTGCTATCTTTAAAAATTATAATAACTGTCATTTAAAATCTTGTATTGTTTATACATAAGTAAATAATGTTTTTTTTTAGGCCAGAATATATTCGATTATTAATTTTGCCTTGGTTATATTCGTACTTTATTGAGCTGTGTTCATTAAGCATATAAACAACTGTTTATAATAGCATTTAATACAACTATGTGTGCGAGCTAAACACACTTTAACTCTCTATACCTAAAAACAGTTTTTTCGTACATTTTTTAGCGGCGTTTCTTGTGGCTGAGGAAAAAACATAATTTGCAAAACTTTTTTTTTTATTGTATTTATGTTTAAGAATAGTGTTAAACGATTAATAAAATATAACTAATTGTGTTTAGAATCAAAAACTATTCGAGAAATGTAAAAGCATAACTTAAAACGGTGTAAACTTTTCTCGAAAAGTTTACCAAGTGACAAGAAAAACGAAACGACAATATTCTCTAAAACTAAATGAAGCTGCTGCTGCCACTGCAAAAAAGGGAAACGTAAAATAAAGAAAATACAAAACCTAAAATCAAATCTATGAAAAAAGGTAGGATTTTTTTAAAGACGATTTCAATTATGAGTTGTCTATAATGAAAATTGCTTATTAGGCTTAAATGTGTATTAGTATTTTAACAATCACGGTTAGACATGTTTGAGATTGCTTTAACACAAAATTTGCATGCACTCAACGAAACATAGTGTGGAGAGAAATCACAGAGAGATATATATCCCAGCAAACATTTTTATATCACTTGAAATATTTATTTAGAGCGTTAGATCCTTTTCGAATATTATGTATTTCAATAATAATTTTCCAATCATTTATTACTGCACTATTAGCATAAGAATTAGGCTAAAGATAAATATTAAATTAACACAAAAGTTTTAATACATTTTTAGTTTTTTTTTTTTTTTCAAAATAGCCATTTAGAACGGAAGCGGTATACATTAAAATACTAACATAAATGGGCAAAGAAAATACTTCCTCCGATTTGGTATGTCATGATTTAAATGATGCTAACAAAACTACCACTGAGGAAAATAAAGAAAACTCTTTAAAGGATAAAAATTCAATTCATTCCGAAAAACTGTCGAGGAAAAACAACAAATTGAATTTAAAAAACTCCGAGGTATTGGAGGATGAAAATAGTAACGACAGCAGCTCAAGTACAGACACCAAAATCAGCAACACATCAACTAACAACTCCTCCAGTACCTCAACCTCAAAGGAAACTTCATCCTCAAAACACCAGAAACCAGAATCATTAACCACATCAAAAGATAAGACATCCAAAGCAAAGAAGCCAGAAAGTGAATTAAAAGAAACAGAAGCGAAGCAAGAAGAACCTCAATTCCGTGTTGCTCCCAATAATTCAACAGGATTCAAATTACGCATAGTACCTTTAGAGAAATTACTTGAAAAGCCCAAAGAGTCATTATATACAAAAAAGGAGGACAAACCATCTTCACCTGCAGCTTCAAAGAAAACAGAAGAAAAAGCCGAAAGAATTCGTAGGTTACCTGTAAGATCTCGTAAGCCAACTACTTTTGTAGAAATTTCAGAGAGCGAATCGGACGAAGATTTGAACTCAGAAGACGGTAAAGCAACTGAATCTTCTAAAATAAAAACAAAGCCTGTAAGGACTGCTGCAAAAAGCCAAGTTAATTTAAGAAAATCACAACAACGACCACCTTCTCCGTCTAGCGTTAGAAAATTTGTGGTAAAACTAAAACGTTCTAAATTATCGGACTTTAAAAATCTTAATTTAAACAGCAAAAAGGTGAATAAGAACAAAATGAATGGTGGAACTGAAAAACCTTCCACATCAGGAGCACGCAGAAGACGCGATTCTTCAGATGATGATTCAGATTTCGATTTGAAACAATCTGATCGTGTCTCTGCGGCAGAGGATGAAGATGACAGAGATAGCAGTGACAGTGAAGTAATGCCTACACGTAAAAGGCGCATATTCCAAAAAGGTAAAAATTCCAACAATTCTGATGATTCAGATTTTGATCCTGATAAGAAATCAAAAAAGAAAAGACGGAGAATTCGCCAGAACTCCAGTGATGACTCAGACGACGCGAAGAAGGATAAGAACAAACGTAAAGATATTCGAAAAATAATAAAAACGTCTGAACTCAACATTAGCACTAAAACTGCTACCAAGGAGGAAGAAGAAAGACGCAAACGTATTGAAGAACGCCAGAAATTGTATAATCAAATTTACGAAAAACCCGATAGTGTTGAAGTAACTGAACTGGTGTTGGATTTTGATCCTGAAACGAAATCAACTTTGCTAGAAGTGGACAAAGGCCTTATGAAAAAACTTAAACCCCATCAAGTGACTGGTGTGAAATTTATGTGGGATGCCTGTTTCGAGACCATAAAAGACGCCCAAGAAAAGCCAGGTTCCGGCTGTATTTTGGCACATTGTATGGGTCTCGGTAAAACTATGCAAATAGTCACTCTATCCCACACCCTTTTAGCAAATTCAAAGAAAACAAATGTGGAGCGCGTACTGATCATCTCGCCGCTGAGCACTTTAAACAATTGGGCTCGTGAGTTTAATCACTGGATAAGCTTTACACGAAAGAAAAATATTGAAATCTATGATATGTCCAAGTATAAAGATAAAAATACTCGAATTTTCAAATTGAACGAATGGTTTGAAGAGGGCGGTGTCTGTATATTGGGTTACGATATGTATCGTATATTGACCAACGAAAAAGCCAAAGGCTTGCGTAAGAAGCAACGAGAACAATTACAACAGTCATTGGTTGATCCTGGTCCTGATCTAGTTGTCTGTGATGAAGGTCATTTATTGAAGAATGAAAAGACTTCAATTAGCAAGGCTGTAACTCGGATGCGCACTTTAAGACGTATCGTTTTAACCGGTACTCCACTACAAAACAATCTCAAGGAATGTAAGTATATTTTATGTGCATTTCGAAATGCTAATATGTACTGCAATATTTTTACTTCTCACCTTCATCGTTCATATTAATTTAATTTAATTTCAGACTATTGTATGATTCAATTTATTAAACCCAATCTGCTCGGTACTTATAAGGAGTACCTTAATCGTTTTGTTAATCCCATTACAAATGGGCAATATACGGACTCGACGGACCGTGATATACGTTTAATGAAACATCGTTCTCACATATTACATCAACTCTTGCAGGGTTGTATACAAAGACGAGATTATTCGGTGCTGGCACCGTATCTACCACCCAAACATGAGTATGTTGTCTATACTACGCTGTCAACGTTGCAACAACTACTATATGATCATTATATGACGCATCAGCGTGATATTGGAATGTCGATATCAGAAGGTAAAGGAGCACGACTTTTTCAAGATTTTCAAGAATTGCGCCGCATATGGACACATCCTATGAATATGCGAATTAACAGTGATTCGGTAATACGCAAAAAAGTCATGGCTAATGACAATGACTCTTTAGAAGATTTCATTGATGACAATGATGAAGAAGAAGACGCTGCTGCATCGTCATCAGACAGTTCTGCGGGCTCCTCAAAATCATTTGGAAGCGGAGGCGGTGGTGCTTCAACAAAGGCGCCAAAAACTAGAAATTATCGCCGTAATGCTGCAGCACAAGGTGAAGAAATTGATAGTGACATTGAAGAGATTACACCAATATCACAAGATGATCCCTCGGAATGGTGGAAACGTTTTGTAGCCGATAAGGAACTTAATAATATAAATCATTCCCCCAAATTGGTTATTCTAATGAGACTACTGGAACAATGTGAACAGATTGGTGATAAGTTGCTGGTATTTTCACAGTCGCTCCAAAGTCTGGATACTATTGAACATTTCTTATCTTTAATTGATAGTAAAACTCGTGGTTATGACTATGATGGTTAGTTATTGCAAAGACATATTTATAATAAATTTTTATTTATTCAATTTGTTTATTTTGCTGCAGGTGATGTAGGCGAATTTAGTGGCTTTTGGAGTAACGGTACAGATTATTTCCGTTTGGATGGTTCATGCTCGGTTGAACAACGTGAATCAATGTGTAAGAAATTCAATGATTCTACTAATTTGAGAGCTCGTCTCTTTTTAATTTCTACTCGTGCCGGTGGTTTGGGTATCAATTTGGTTTCAGCTAATCGTGTTGTTATTTTCGATGTATCTTGGAATCCATCGCATGACACGCAGAGTATATTTCGGGTTTATCGTTTTGGTCAAGTGAAGCCTTGTTATATTTATCGATTAATAGCCATGGGCACCATGGAACAGAAGTTGTACGAACGTCAAGTTGCCAAACAGGCGACAGCAAAACGTGTCATTGATGAACAGCAAATATCTCGTCATTACAACCAGTCCGATTTGCAAGAACTTTACACATATGAATTGGAGCCTAGTGTGCCACGTGAAATACCCATATTGCCTAAGGATCGCCTATTTGCTGAGTTATTATCGGAACACGAGAGGATATTGTTTAAATATCACGAACATGATTCTTTACTTGAGAACGAAGAAAGTGAAAATCTTAGTGAAGCAGAACGCAAAGAGGCCTGGTCTGAATTCGAAGCTGAAAAGACACGCACAGTTCAAACAGCTCAATTTATGTCATACGATCGAACGGCCTTTGGCGCCCAATACGGCAATGCTTCGGGTAGTGTTACTTCTAATAAAATTTTCGGTTTTCGTTCGGATGTTCTACTACAACTGCTTAACATGAAAATAGCTAAGGATCATCCAGAAATGACACAAAATCAAGTTATACAAGTAGTACCCACATATTTGAATGAATTATATAGCCAAATGAATAATGGCGACCCTACTATGTATAAGGATCTTCTGTCATTGCATGCAACTCTGGCCCATCCGAGCGGCATGTATATGAATCCATTATTATATGTTAATCAAAATCCACAAGCAGCTGGCTATTTTCAGGGAAATAGCCAAGCAGCCAATGGTGTTGTTGGTAGTGGTGCTGGTATTGGTGTTGCTGGGGTTCAATTAGTACCTAATCCAGCAGCAGTTGCCGCAGCACCAAAACCAGCACCTGGTTTCGATCCGAATGAAGTTTACGAAATTGATTAAACACTTTTAATATAATTAATAAATATTATTTAATATCGCCGACACAATTTAGTTAATGGTATAGGAGACATAACCTCTACTTAACTTTTAATTTATTTGTCTATTCTAATTTATTCATCCTTTTCCAGACAGAAACTTTAAGACCAAATTTACAACAATTTTGTATCAACTGTATCATAAAGAATTTAATTAAATTTCAATTGTATTAATTTAATTGCTGCACTGATGTATTTGGTAATAATAATCTTGTTCTACCTGAGACATTACGAAAGCTTAAATTTTTGTGTTGTAGCAGTTGATCTCCAATAAACTTTTTCTCTCGTCCTTTTTATGTTACAACTTCTATTTTGATAAGTTTATTTAGATGCTATTATTTAAAATACAATAATTTTATATTTGATTTTTATTTTTGTTGTCTTTTGAGCTGAAATAGAAACTTTAAAATAAGTTTAAGATTAACCACTCTTTATGGCATAAAAATAAATAAAATATGTATAATTTTTTAGTAATTTTTCTCCCCATTAAATAATTAATTAATAATTTAACTTTACGTACATTAAATTTTTACTTGTAACACATTAAAAACAAAATATTAAAATGTTTGGTTAAGTTCCCTATTAAATAAGTTATAGAAAAAAAAAACATAAATGCAACATGATATAATTAAAATAATAATCCCTCACAAACCACTATATCACTTAAAAAAAAAGAAAGAAACATTAACAAAAGAAATACAATTACAATAAAGATAATTTTAAACATAAATTAATTATTTAAAAAAAAATAATATTAATAACAAAAGGACACTCAAATCCCCATATGAAACACCAGGTTAATTAGTAATAAAATTATACAAAATACGTACCGTTTGCTGTTAAATTTAATTGTTAAAATTAACCATAAGCAAGGTGAATAGTTTGCGTTTTACAAGTTTTTAATTTTTTTTTTCTTTTTTTGTTTTACAAGTTTTTAATTTTTTTTTTTTTTGTTATACAAGTTTTTAATTTTGTTTCACAAATTTTTTTTTGTTATACATACATACATAATTGGCCATTACAACCCTTCAGTCAGGATTACGACCTAGCTTCTCACACCACTTATGCTGTGTGCGTTAATTTTATACATGAGTGGCGGGGCCTACAGTTTAAAGTCGACTCCGAACGACAGATTTTTGAGAAGCTTTTCATGGCAATTTTTACTCTCAGAGTCTTTGCCAGAAATCTGCTCAGAGGAAGTCGCCGAAGAAATATTTTTTCGTTTTGATGTCTGACCTGGGATTCGAACCCGGGCCTTTTGTCTAATAAGCCAACACACTACCCACTAGACCACGGCGACTTCGACTTTTTTGTTATACAAATTTTTTTTTTTGTTATACAATTTTTTTTTGTTATACAAATTTTTTTTTGTTTTACAAGTTTTTAATTTCTTTTTTTTGTTTTACAAGTTTTTAATTTCTTTTTTTTGTTTTACAAGTTTATAATTTTTTTTTCTTTTACAAGTTTTTAATTTTTTTTTTCTTTTACAAGTTTTTAATTTTTTATTTTTGTTTTACAAGTTTTTAATTTTTTTTTTTTTTTTGTTATACAAGTTTTTAATTTTTTTTTTTTTTTTGTTACAATTTTTTTTTTTGTTTTACAAATTTTTTTTGTTATACAATTTTTTTTTTTGTTATACAATTTTTTTTTTTATTATACAATTTTTTTTTTTTTTGTTATACAAATTTTTTTTGTTTTACAAGTTTGTAATTTTTTTTTTTTTTTTGTTTTAGAGTTTTAAATTTTGTTTTTTCTTTTTTTATTTTACAAGATTTTAATTTTTTTTACAAGTTTTTAATTTGTGTTTTTTTTTTTGTTTTACAAATTTTTAATTTTTTTTTTGTTTTACGCTTTACCAATAGATAGATACGTTTTTGTTAGAAACCCGAATTGAGATAGTATAAATGCATTCTATTTCCATTTCGAAGCTTTTAGTAAAGACCTTGCAACGAATAGCGACTCCGCAATTATTAGCACATCATCGAAACAATAGATATAAAGTATCGGAGCCATCTATTAGGAAGATAGTGAACTTCTTTTTATTACACCTTATACACTTCTTGTCCAATCTATGTCAAACATGACTTGCGTTGTGTGCTATTGTTTATAATGTGCGCATGGGGCGGTCCAACATATAGGCATGGCAGTTCGGTTGCCACCCATAAGTTATTTCCAATATTGTCCATTTATACTCCAAATATCGCCAAAATTCCTTAAAATATGAAATATTTCCCATCTTCTTTAATATATAAACATCTGGCATCACTTTTTAATTATAAGAAGCAAAGAAGAAGAAGAACAGTGTCTGTAAATGGTGTTTTGTTTTGATTTGCAGTAATTTTGTGAAATTTTAAGAAAGAAATAATTTCAACGTAAAATGTCTACCGCTTCGAATGTTAATGGCAACTTAATGGATGAATTTGAAGAAGCGTTTCAAAATTGTCTGCTTTCACTTACAAAACTGGAGGCGAATACAGGCACCAATAAAGAAGAAGTCGAATTGGAAGTACAGAAGACCACAAATCGCTTCATCGATGTAGCGCGGCAAATGGAAGCATTTTTCTTGCAAAAGAGATTTTTGGTATCAACGCTTAAACCAGATCAACTAATAAAAGATGAAAACCAAGATTTACGCATAGAAATATCACGTAAAGAGGCATTATTAAACAAGCACTATAGTCGTTTAGAAGAATGGAAATCATGTCTATCGGATATACAACAGAATCCCGCTATACTTAATAGGCCTGTGGGCGCTATACCGGTAGGCTTAGGTGAAGGCTCAAGTGGTATGGTTGGACCATCTGGATCGGCCGGGCCAATGGTTGTTGGATCGATGGGTGCCATGGGTGGACCGCCAGGAAGGCCAGGTATGATGCCAAATGTTCCAGGCGGCATGGGACAAATGTCACAAATAGGACAAGGTGGACCACAACAACACTTACAAAATCAAAAACTTTTACAAGCCCAACAAATGCAACAGCTGCGTATGATGGGCAAGCTACCTAAATAACTTCATTACCATCATACTTGATAAAAACGTATCTGTACTAATAGTTAGTTATACAAATATCTTTTAATAAATATTATAAATGTAAGATGATACATAATAAGTAAACAAAGTGGACATGTGACATTATATTCACAACCGGTGTCGAATATATCGATTCAAGCGTTTTGAATTTAATTTATAGCCCAACTTTCTAACAAAAAGAACTTTACGGGTATCTAAGGTACTGGCTAGAAAATTTGAAAAAAGTATAACTGTACTTAGGTTTAGTCATATATATCCTGAACGATTTAAGAGGTAAATAATTTTTATTTTACGTTAATTTAAATTACTACGTATTATTACTAAATGTGCTAATATAAATTCTTAAAATTATTTAATGGAAATACATAAGGATTTTAAAAACTGAAGTTTTATTCATATATATATATATATCTACATAAATGTTTGAATATTCTAGAAAATAAGAAATTCATGGAATTCTATACATAACAATTTTCTTCAGAAAATCCTCAATACTAGGGAAGCAACTTATTATTAATAATGTTTGTTAATTAAATTCTTAACCAATAAGAATTATGTTAAATGAGTGTTTTATATGGTGCGTATATTTTATATATACATCAGTATGCGTCAGTACTAGTTAACAGTTTAGAATTTCAAACTGGTGCATGTTTATGTTTCTTTACATGACGATTAAGAGAAAATTTCAAATCGAATGATTTACCACATAAATTACATTTAAACTTTAGTTTATTTGGCGTTGTCTCTTGTTCCTTAATGCTGGCTGCCAAATGTTGTTCATGATGTTGACGCAACTGTTCTATACTAACAAAAGTTTCTGCACACTTAGCACAAGCAAATGGTTTAAGATCACTATTCTCATTACCATCTAAATCCTGCGTCTCACCTTCCGATTCGGTTTCACTTGAGGATTCTCCAGATTCAACCGAACTGGTATCGGTTTCATTCTGAAATTGTCTTGGCTCATTGCAGAGTTCGCTAGCATCCTCTCTCATTTGCATTGCTACATTTTCGCTATTAAAACTTGTTTGTATGATATGTGGCGTTTCAATAAATTGATTTTCTTCCTGACTCTCTTGGAAACTTCCTTTTAATAATTCACTTTCATTTGCATAATGATCATGCTGAGGAAGTATCCCATTCCCATCTTCATCATTGTCGTAGTCTTCAAATACAGCAATTTGTTTTGCCGTATCAGACAAATCTCCACATTTTTTATTTGTGATTGAATTATGTATAATTGGCTGTTCCAGTTGCAATTCATTTTGTTGTTGTGTTTTAGAGCGATGTATTTCCTTGACATGTGTTTCTAAATCAACTTGTTCTATGAACCTTTCTTCACAATGGGCACATAAAAATTTATAGTGAATTAAATCGACTTCAGACCCTTGATACAACATTCCATCATTCATTTCTTGGACTATGTCTGTTGGCGGATTATTACTCTCATTGGCATGTAATTCCCAAATATGATTTTCGCGTTGATCTTCCGTAGAGAAAGCTAAAAAAAATGATTAATTAAGAATAATAAAGAAGATTTTTTGAAGAATTTCTCACCTTCCGGACAATATTCACAGGTATACTTATTTAATAGCTCATGATTTCTTAAATGTGATTTCATTTTTTTGGTTAAAATATCTGCAACATGAAATATAAAAAAGAAATTTTAATTTTTTTTTATTTGAATATTCTCATAATACTAAGTTTTAATCATACCTTTATCACATATTTTACATTTTATCCTGCTATGATTAGCCCGCTTGTGTTCTCTCAAAGCATCTTTTGAATTGCAAACAAAACCACATAGCGTACATTTTACGTGCTTATTTAGTGTATGCCATTTCATGTGGAACTTTAAACGGGCTGTAGTCGAATTTTTAAATTCTTTACCACATATATGACATTCCATATCTCTGATTTCATGAACTCTTTGCAAATGCAATTTGTGATCGTCGTTACAGTACGATACATGCTGACATAATTTGCACTCAATGTGTTCGACTGTAGGCCTTTCTGTAACTGCTACAGTGTTGGCTTCGTCGCTTTCATTTTGCGAAGTTTTCATTAGAGGTATATTCGAGACGGATTGTTCCGGCGGCGCTACCACTTTTGATGCTGATTCTACCGTATTAACTGCTTGCATAGATACTTCCATTGGAATCGTAGCTGCCTCAATAAGTTCTTCTTTGATAGGAACATGAGGTATATTGAAAGGCGTTGCACCGTCATATTCAGTTTCACTTAGATCATCAACATATATGAAGTCACATACTGGTTTGTCCTCATCCGGATCGAACCGTTCTGTTTTAATTTTAATATTAGCACGGTTTTCTTCACGCAAGTTGCAAAAATACTTGAACTGCTCCTGTGTTTCAATGCAGGCTCCTCGAAATTTGAATATTTTTTGGAATTCATGAATACAGGTACTACAAACATACTGTGGAAAGCCATCATTTTCTGCCACCTAAAAATTTCACTTTTATTAATTGATGCATTTCATAAAAAACCATTGTTCTTACTTCGACTTTCCATTGTGACAATTCTAAGCGTATTAACATCATTTCGGGCTGTTCCACAGGAGACTGAAAAAGATGCTTAAGATAATTGGATGAGGTCATGTAGAAAATTCCACATGTTCGACAGGCTTCTATAGCTTCAATTCTTTCACTCTCCATTGTAGTCATTGCTCATGAAAACATTAACTTTTTTTAAAAACTATTGACCAATTTAAAAATTTTATTAAATATATCAGAAATGTGTCTATGTCCAAGCCAAAATTTGTTTGACGTTTTTTAACCACTTAAAGTGATGCCACTACTTTTAACAGCGCTTCCTCGTATAAATCAATAAAACGTGATGCCAGATCTAATATATGAAGTAACCTTTTTACTTAATATTTGCAGTTCTCTTCGATAAAATGTGAAATTGTTGTCAATTTTATTTCATAAATAAAAATAATATTTTGTTTATTAGGACAATAAAAATTTTAATTCAATATAATAAACAAAAAAAATCAAAATAGAGGTTAAATACTGTCTACCAATTCGAACAAAAGTTAGGCAAATGAAGAAAACGGAAGAATGAAGATAATAAAGCAAAATGAAAAATATAAACAACAATCATATGGTTTTGTTTACATTTTTTGTTTATATTTTTTTGTTTTCTTTTTAGCCCTTATTCTGTTATTTTCAAATTGGCCTTAAATATTGTGCAAGTGGAAATGTAGTAAAAATAGCAGGTAAGTGCATTTATTTAGGAAAATAATCTTTATAGCTATTTCAGGAATGGAGCTTAATAAGTCTGAAGTGTGTATAGAAAAAATAAATTAAATATAATAATTGACACATTTATTCATTATGAACTTTCCAACATTGATAAAAAAAGAGTATTAAGTTAGGCTAGATTAAAAGGGTGTCACACCACGCGCTTTCACCCACAGACTTCCTGATCCATTGTGACCCTGTAGAAAAGAGGAAGGTAAAGAAAAATGCAAAAATAAAACTGAAAAAAGAACATGTGTTTGAAAAAGTGGACCGAATGAAAAAGACAAGCAACCAAAATTTCGTGTACGGGATATATTATTACAATGACAGAACATTTTACTAATGATGCTGTTATTGTAAAACGAAAATTGAAATATTCATTGAAAGCCAAAGTGCTTACCGAATTCGTTTCAATATTTGAATATGAATATTTTATAAGAACTATGAATGGGTTGGTTATTGAATCGCCCGGGAAAAATATAAATGAAAGTGGTCAAATAGTCGTGGCTGCGCTCATGGGTATATGCGTATTTTGTATTCGGTGTATTCTGTATATTTGCCCGTGTCCCCTTTTGTAACCGTGTAGTTAGTAGCCGTGAATGCGTTTAAAGCATAATGCAATAGTATAGTAAATGAAATAAATTGCAATGGACGCTTTCCATTTTTTAATCGTAATTTTTGAAAATTATTAAATAATCTTAATTAATAAAACTAATATAATTAAGTATAAAATAAATGAAAGTGGTCAAATAGTCGTGGCTACGCTCATATGTATATGCGTATTATGTATTCGGTATATTTGCCCGTGTCCCCTTTTGTAACCGTGTAGTTAGTAGTCGTGAATGCGTTTAAAACATAATGCAATAGTATAGTAAATGAAATAAATTGCAATGGGCGCTTTTCATTTTTGAAAATTGTTGAATAATTTTAATTAATAAAACTAATATAATTAAGTATAAAAAATAATTTTACAATTTCGCCATAATATTTTATAAATTCTACACTTAAATAAATTTAATCAGTTAAAGTTGTTGTGTGACCATGCGCTTAAAAGGTAGTATTCAAATATCAGCTGGGTGTGCTGATTATTTGCATCAGAAATTTCAAGAAGCAAAAACCATTAATCTGGCAATATTCTAAAAGTGAATGGATTGAAAACTTCTAACAATTGCATATAAAAGAAAAAAAAGAAAAACTATTTCTGTTTGTAAAGCTAAAGAAAATTATTGTAAAAAATAGTTTTTAGAAAATGGCTTTCGATTTGTGTTTGGATAAGAATTTATTTCTGGATACTACTTGTCGAACATGTAGTCGTTTTTTCAGTGAAGATGTGAAATTTTATAAAATCTTTGTAGAGAAGCTTAAGGCAACAACAACAAATGAGGGCGGTGGTGCATCAGTCGATGCTGCTGCAGTGCAGACAGGCGATTTAAAAGACAACAATAAAGTGTTTGAGACAAGTGAAGACATAAGAGAGATATTTGAGGATTTGAACATATGGGAACTGAATGTAAGTAAGGCGTGTCGGCATGTATGATTTAAAACAAATTAAATTTTTTTTCTGGCAGATCAAACCTTTCGATGGTTTACCCCAACAATTGTGTGAAGAGTGTTTTCAGAGATTTAAACAAGTTAGAGCCTTTCGTGAGGAATGCTTAGATAGTCAGAGAATATTGAAAAGCTATTTCTTAGAATTTGAAAATATTTTGGAGTCTGGTAAACTTTCTCCTGCTGCTGACCTAATAAAATTAGAAATGGATACTAAAGAAGATACGGTTTTATGTAAAGACGCTACTAGATCTTCACTCAAAAGCTGTGCACCAGACCTTATATCTCCCTTTAGCAGTCCACACTTAAGGCTAAGTCCTCGTTTTGTTGAGTTGGGTAACTGTTTAGATACCACATCCTCCATTGGTACTCCACCTCCCTTGTTTGAGGAAATTAAAACCGAACCAATTGACATGGAAACTATGGAAGTAATGAAAGCTGAGTCGGAACTACCCTACCAGGAGCCCATAAAAAAGGAATATTCAATACGACCTCCCGATAGTTCTTCGGACGAGGAGGAATCTTCTACACCCACCTCAGATGAAGAAGTCGAAACCGAAGATTCATCATCCTCAGATGAAGAGTCTTTGCAGAATTTTCAAGTAAAACAGAAGAAAAAGGTCCATTCATATCTAAAATGCAAAGTATGTGGTCAATCTTGTCAAAATCGCCAACAGCTTAAAATGCATCATATGCGTTATCATCCCCAGGAGAAGCCTTTCGAATGCGATATTTGTACCAGCACATTTAAATCGAGCTTTCTTTTGGCTCAACACAAACTAAAGCACAATCGACCCGATACTATGCAATGTGATGAATGTAAAAAATATTTCCGTAGCCAGTTGCATTTGCAAAGGCACTTTAAAAATTTCCACTTAAAGTCGACCTATACGTGTCACATATGCAATCAGTTGTTTGAAAATTACACGCAAATGCGTTTTCAATATCATGTCCGTCAACATGGGGAAAAACGTTTCTCTTGTTCGTACTGTGACAAAGCATTTCACCAAAAAATTCATCTCATCAATCATGAGAGAACCCACACAAAGGAACAACCTTTTCGCTGTGATCTATGTGGCAAAGCTTATCGCCAGCAGACAGCCTGTCAGGAACACATGAAAACTCATAAAGACCCTACACCATTCAAGTGCAAGCATTGTTCTAAGGAATTCTCTCAACGTTCCACGTTGCGAATACACATGCAGAAAATACATAATTTAGAAAAACAATCAAATGGCCAACAGAACATTTCGCGTAATTCAGCTAATCAGGCTTCGATATTTGAACAGCATAACTTTATAAGTTTTTAAAATTGTATTTTACTTGTCTTTTTTTAAATTAATATTATACACATAATAACTATATATCTTTAGAATAAAAATGTATTTAAGAAACCTTTAAATATTCTTGGAAACTGCCTACAATTTCTCAAGCACAACTGTATGATATTCCTTTATACCACAATAGTCTAGTTGAAATAACTAATTTCCTTATATAAGGTGCTCCATAAGTTGACAACGATGAATATCAGTTCGAACTGCATTTTAAAGAAGTTGTGATTAATACTTATGTCTGGAAGTAACGCTGACGGGGATCTGGAACAAATCCCAGCCGGACTATTGCTGGGTATGTTGCGATGGGGAGTAGTTGGAGACTGTCGAACATCTCCTCTGCAACTGCCCCGCCCTTGGTAGGTTGAGGATCCTTGGCAGGGCCTTCTTTGAGAACTTGCGTTCTGTGTCAGAGCCGACATCAAGGCTCTCCACAGATTCATTAGCAGCTTGGGCTGGTTGAGAGGTGCTAGGGCTTCATCAGTGCAGTCGCACTCTTTTGTTTTGTGTCTGTTTCTTTACTTGTAATTCCTCCGTTTCCCATTCTCCCTCCCCTTCCCTACATTCCTATATCCTCCATTTCCTTCCTCCCCTAAGGACAATGTACAATGGGTCAATTTCGATCTCCGGGTACTGTGCGTGTATTGACCGACAGGTGCACGTCCTCTAATCTAACGCTACTAAAAAGGTGACTATAATAAAAACAATTAATTTAAATTAACAACTTTTTAGCTTTCAGCCATTTTTATTAGTATTTTATAGTTTTCTCGTTGAAATATTTATTAAACTTTTTCCAACCATAACGCTGTTTAGGATCTTTTTTACTATTCGCTGGTGTAAGATTTGGCATTAAGCCGGCTTTTTGCGCCATAGTAACTAAAGAGCCAATTTTCTTCTGTTGCCTGTGACACAAACCGGTTATACGTTTGGGTAGCATACAGCCGTCAGATCGGACATACTGGGACAAAATTAAAACATCGGTGTGCTTAATATCAAGGCCTAAAGTACACTCTGGGCAAAATTTTTCTGTGCAGGCAGCTTTCAAAAGATTACTTTCCCGAGGAGAGGGTTTAGTAACAGCTTCAATAATTAGAGAGTCCTTTTCAACTTTTTGTTGTACTATATAAATATAAAAAAAAGGTTAGCATGGAATTAAAAAAACTTAACAACGAAAGGTTATGAAACTGCTTGATGGGCCACTTACTTTCTTTAATATTATTTATAGAAGTGGTCGCAATGGACCGGGAACATGAAATGTTTGTCTGCCACAGGTTTGCTACAGCTCGTCTCAATAAGGCCATAATGAATATATTTATTATTTAATACAAAATTAATTAAATTCTTTGAAATTCTATGAAAATAATAAACAAGTGCTTTATAACAGCTGTCAAGCATAAGACTAAGTTGGTTGATATAACATAGTTAAAGAACCGTCGACATTTATTTTTTAACGCCGCCAGGGCTGGGAATTTTTTACAAAATTAAACACCATTTGTTAAAAAATCGCTAAAATAAATAATATATGATACTGGTATAGCCTATACCTATACCGTATAGGTATTATATAATTTTTATTAAGAACTTAAGCACAGATTACTGCCGCGAATAATGTTCAATTACTTTTTATTTATTGTTTATGTTTTCTGATATTTAAAGTCTAGAAAAGTAGAGTAAAGCATGTCCACCAATTTTGGAAGAAAAGTGTATTTAATTGATTATAAATGATTTAGATTTTTCAAAATACGATTAGTTTTTAACCTTCAAATTGTTGGATTGCGCAAAATAGTTATTCACAACAATTTGCTCGCATTGCTCTAACTTGATTTCTTCATTTAATAGTCAGCATAACCTTCAATTAACTACCAGTTAAGGAGAATTGTTAAATTAAACACTGCAGCCAACTCAAAGATGTGGACGATTAAGAAATATGTTTTATCGGATATTTATAATTTCATATATTCTATAAGAATTTTGTAAAGATACCAATATAGTGAATATCTAACCTGTTATGGAAGACATATCACTTAAGGTAAACAAAACGCTACTCCATCCATCTTTTAGTTCTTGTTAAAACCACGATCTTCAGTACATAGGTTACTATGTGTCTTTCGTACGTATATCTTATATTACAATGGGACTAAAATATCAAAAAAAAGTACCGTAATCTAAAAACTAATTTTAAATTATAGGTTGATGCAATTATATACCAATTTATACTTCGTAAGTTTAGTTTATCGATTGAATTTATTCATTATTGAATTTAATTTCAGTTTAAGTTTACCGAATTCCCTAACATAAAATCAGTTAAAGGGCTAAGTTTCTTATCAAAGAATAAAAGTACGTCTAATTCTGTTTAGCCACTTTATTTGTAGATTTGTTGAAATATGGTGTATTTATTTTTTATTAGCTTTTTTAATAGATAAGTAAGCACAGGTGGATTAAATAAATAATATTTATCAATAGCCGTCCTTAGATTTAGAGACCATAAAGAAATCAGTAGCAAATATGTTTTCAGTTATATTTTTACAAATCAAATGTTTATTCTCGAAATTTTGTAATACATTTTCCATATCAATATTTCATACAAATAGTTTCTAATTATAAATCACTACAGGAAATCAAATAAATCCATCTATTCTTATCCACCCATCTATTTTAGACCTCACGCAAATAGTAATAAATTTAGTAGCAATCAATTGCTGTGATTTCAGATAAGAAAACAAAAAATTTCAAAATGTTATTTTTACATAAAGAAGTTATAAAGATAACCCAAACGTATAAATAGTTGATATGTTAATTCCTACAAAACACAAACGAATTGACCACGAAACCTCTTGCGCAGATATAACGCTATGAAATATTTTAAAATAATTTTGGGCTTAAGCTTACTGTACTTTGCTACAGCTGCAAAATTAGATCCTAGTTGCATGTTAAAGGAAATCACACCGACTGTAAGGAAAATAATCTCTGTTTAATAATAATCCATTGAAAATTATCTTATTTTTAACAGGATGAACGTATAAGCGCTCAAGGTTATCCAACTGAATCTCATTTCGTTGAAACAGAGGATGGTTATGTATTAAATCTATTTCGCATACCCTATTCCCATAAGTTGAAAAATCAAAATGCTAAACGTCCAGCCATTTTATTACAACATGGTCTATTCAGTAATTCTGATTGTTGGGTGTCCACAGGCCCTGATTATGCTTTAGCCTATCTGTTAGCGGACGCAGGTTTCGATGTTTGGCTAGGCAATGCTCGAGGTAATATTTATTCTCGCGAAAATACTAAAATGTCTCTTAACAGCCCAAAGTTTTGGGCGTTCGATTGGCATGAGATCGGTACAATTGATGTACCCGCCATGATTGATTATATCATTGAAGAAACTGGCGAACAACAAATTCACTATGCTGGCCATTCCCAGGGAACAACCGTGTATTTCGTAATGATGTCCCAAAGACCTGAATATAATACAAAAATTAAGTCTGCCCATATGTTAGCGCCTTGTGCCTTCTTCGAACATGGTTCTTCGGTAGTTTTCAAGGTTTTACAACCTTTGATGGGTAAACCAGGTGGTATTTGGAATCAAGTCTTGAAAGATACGGAATTATTGCCACAAAATAGCTTAATAGCTAGCGTGGCCGATACGGCGTGTGGTACTGATCCTTCTCTAAAGTTCTTGTGCAAAAATCTTTGGATACTATTTGCAGGCGAAGGCTATACTAATACTAATCTTACCGCTTTGCAAGTTTTAGTCGAAACTCATCCGGGTGGTGCTAGTAGCAATCAGCTTATACATTATATACAGTTAAGTGACTGTAATGAAGGTCGTTTCTGTCAAATGGATTATGGTTCAAAACAAAATCAAAAAATTTATGGCCAAAGCAGTCCTCCCGATTATAATCTGAATAATATAAAGGCTCCCACTTATTTGTATTCCAGTTATAATGATGGCTTGTGTGATGCAAAAGATGTTGACACTTTAGTTGAGAATATGCCTAATTTAGCTGGAGATTATCGAGTTCCTGAGCAAAGCTTTAATCATTTGGACTTTGTTATAGCTCACAACATGAAGGAATTGCTGAATGATCCTATCATAGCTAATATTTTTAAGCATGAAGATTCCTTATAAAAAATATATACGATACGATACCATGAAATAAACAATTAAAATAAAATTTTAAAATTTCTAATTTTTTGGATATCATTTAAAAAAGTTTTTTGCATATAGATATTTTTGACTTATATATTTTTCATTCCTATCATATTGACTACACTTTTTAAACAACATTAATGCGTTCTAGCGTTTTTGAGTAATTTTCTTTTTATATAAAAGCGATATGGCAGCGCATTTCATATTTAATGCAAAAAATACATGCCTGTGTACTTTGTCAGTTTTCTTTTCACGTTGTCATTTCCCGTTATAGCAATTTGTGTGTCACAGGAGAGTGTTTTATTAAAAAAGAAAGTCATTTCGATATAAATTTTTGTCGGCAGTGCTAAATTTTTTTTGTTTTAATCGTAAGTATTATAAAATTTTCTTTTATCTTAATTTGAAAAAGGTCATATTTGTGAAATAAAGTAAAAAAGAAGAAAAAATGGCTACCTACACATAATTACTCGGGAACGCCATTCAAGTAGATCACGTACATAAAAATATCATGGCGATGGCTAACAAATTCTTTCTTAAAGCATAATTGTTTAATTTAATTAAACAGTTATATCCAAACAAGGCCATTGGGTATAAATTTGTGTAAATTAAAGATGAAAGAAAAACAAGTATATTTTTTTTAACAAATGTCCAAATTCTTTGTCATTTTTCTTCCTCTACAGTGTTGATAATCTGAATTTTTAATCTCGCTAAAAAAAAAACGATGGAATGGCAAGACTTAGATCCTACAGAAAATTTAAAACAAATTAATCTTTTATATTGGGAGATGTTATTTTTGGAGTTATTTTTATACATAATATATTCTATTCTATATTTAAATACATTCTTATCGATATAACTGCTAAAGTAAAATTTACCTGTAAGAAAGAAAACTATAAAAGCGCTAGTGTGTCTTATTACGTTTTTATTTTCAATACTTCTCTCTTGCAACGCTGTCAATATGGCGTTACTTTACCTTTATTTCCGGTTTTGCAATTTCTCTTCTCTTCTTTTTTGCTTTCAATGCGGGTAGCACATGTGAGTTTTATTTTAGTATCAACTACTCATTTAGTGTTTGGAATTCGTGAAATCAACTGGTTTATTATATTTTTTTTTTTACTGACACCAATTATCGTTTTAAGTTTTTTTTTGTTAGAACATAATTTTTTTTTTATTTATTGTTTATTTATTTAAAATTAATTTATAAGACAAAGTAACTTATTGTGATAAAATATCTTATTTGAACGTAATTAGTAAAATCAACTGCTGATAATATTTTTTCCCTGATTTGAAAACGTGAGTGTATGAACCCAGCGTTTGTGTGCGATTTTTACCGCTCACATTTTAAATAGAAAAAAAAAACATTTTGATTCGTGTCACATTTTGTTAAAATAGAAAAAAGAAAGTTGAGGGGCAAATAAATTTTAATATCTACATATATGAACTACAAGGTTAAATAAATTATTTAATTAAGGAAGTGTAATACATAACTAGAACAACAAAGATCAATTTATATAAAAAATTTAAGGAAATACAAATTTCCTTTTCTGGATTGATAGCACGCTTTTCTAGTTCTAATTGTTTCTATGTAAGTAGATAAACATTTAGAAAACTTTCTAATTTTTTAATTAAAGCCGTCGAAATCATTACATTAAAATCTATAGTAATTAATTATTTCATTTTTTTATTCAACAAAGTGAAAGATTTCATTGACCTCGTTTTTTCTCGAATATTTTTCAAAGGAATTTCTCTTGTTAAACGGGCTCTTCTTGATTTCATTTCATTCTCAATATTTTTGTTATCTGTAGTGCAAGTGTAGTGTAAAAAAGTTGCTTTTTTTATATGTGTGCGTTAACATATGTGCTCCTCTCTTGATTCTTTTTGTTCTTTTCTTGAAAGGTATGTTTTTTAATTGTGTGTTTGTGTTTTTTTTTTTTTCTTTTATTAATTGTGTGGCCATTTGTCAAATTGTTTTTGCTTTTAATATAAATTTTTAAATTGAGGTTAGTTTGAAAACGTAGAATAAAAAAAAAAAACTGCCACAAAGACGTGTTACATTTCATTTTATAAGATTTTAACTAATTATTTAATATACAACTGTAAATAACAACATGGAAATTGTGAGTCATAATACTTTAAAAATCATAAACATATTTACTTAGGGAATTTTTCATAAATTGGGTGTGGGAAAAGTCAAGAAGTAAATTTATATTTATTTAAAATATATATAAAGTATATTTCTCTACAATGTGGGCGTTGAAATAGTTTGATAGTCTTGGGTATTCGAATGTTGTTTAAGGTTAAAGATAGATTAATATCTGAAATATGATTCCGTTAAATCTTTAGAAATTGATCCATGGGTCCGGGTCCTATAATATTAAATGGAGATATGTTTTGTGTATTGGAATTTTAATTTCATTCCTATTCTCTTTTAATTAATGCCATTAGTTTAAAATCTATAATATTTTAAAAATTTCCTTTTGCATTTTTACTTGCCTCGTAACCTTTAATATAATAATTGGGTTAAACGAGAAATATGGAAATGCTAAAAAATATTGTTTGTTCGGGTGTCCAAGCTTCCTCAATAATGGATTAAATTGGCCAGTTAATAAGCGTACAATATCAATTATCTATTAGTTCTAAAATTTCTATATAAAATATTTATTGGATTTTCCTTTTTATTTCAGCAATTTATTGTATGAGTCAAAAAACTGAAAGACCAGTACTATCAGGTCAGCGCATCAAGACCAGAAAAAGAGATGAAAGAGAAAAATATGACCCAACGGGATTCCGTGATGCGGTCATTGCTGGTCTCGAGAAAACAGAAGGTGACTTAGAACAAATCTCTAAATATTTAGATATCGCTGGTAATAAACTCGATTACCGCCGTTACGGCGAAGTACTATTTGACATATTAATTGCTGGTGGTCTCTTAGGTGAGTTCAAAGGAGAAGAACCCTATTTATGAAAATTGTATAACATTGAATTTAATTTTAGTTCCTGGTGGTTCAATCTCACAGGATGGCGAGAAACCACGCACAAATTACTGCATATTCGAAGCCCCCGAAGACATGGAAGCTATGCGTAACCATGAGCAGGTAATTATTAAATTCGAATAAAACTAAAACGTTGTTTCCTATAAATACATCTCTGTATATGTCAATAATACAATGCCTACGTTCTGCTACTACATATTTTCATTGAGAAAATTTAAAATTATGGCTTTTTTCTATAATTGTTTACAAGTATGCAGTTGTAGCCATTTATGTCACTTACTTAGATTTTAATTGATATTAGAGAATCAATTAAAAATGTTTGTCTTGTTTCTATAAGGACAGAATGTTATTGTTTATCGTTGCTTGAACTGCAAAAAATTTAACTCAAAATATAAAATTCATACATACTTTAGACATAGAAAAAAAGTTGAATTTCTAGAAAATAAATGTTATGCAGATATGTTTGCAATAAATATTATTCAACTAAATACATGCGTATGTGCAACTAATTAGAACTAATTTTGCTGTATTTTAACCAAAGCTTAAATAGTGTCGAATAGTTGCTAAATTAAAATCATATTTATACTTGTCTGATTATTTCTTTAACATGAAATTTTTAGATTTCTTAATATGATACAGTTCAAACCAATTTTTTAGATCGATAATTGTTAATACATTTTGTTTTCTATTTTATTTTATAATAGGTATTCATCAAGCTCATGCGCCGATATAAGTACTTGGAGAAAATGTTCGAGGAGGAAATGAAGAAAGTATTAGTTTTCATTAAAGGTTTTACTCCAAGTGAACGCACTAAACTTGCGCGTATGACTGCGCTGTGGTTAGGTACGTATTATGAAATATATTATTGTAAATATTTATTTAAGAAATATTTCGAAATTTACTCAATTTATTTTGTTGTGGCTTTTTGCACACCTTAAAGAGATTCATAATAAAAATAATTTTATGAAACATGCTTATTCATATAATATATATAAATGTCAACACTTCTGATATCTATCTCTAATCTTCTAATTTATTAACATTGTACACTTCACAAATTTTGTTTTGTTACATTATTATGCTTTATCAACATAATATGATGCAAGAAAGAACACGCCACAATTAGCTATTTTGATTTTTATCAGTATTTTCTAGATAAGAATTTATATGTAAATTGTGGCGTATATTAAACATTTTTGGCGTACTGACTTTTTCCTTATTACCAGAGGCAAAAGACACAAACCCAATTACATACCATACATACATGTTAATAAAAGCTTCATATTTTCTCTTTCGAAATAATTTTTAGACAAACTTAAAATTATTACATAAGCAAACATTCATTTCAATAATATTTTCAATTTTGATTTGTTTATTTACAGTTAATGGTTCTGTGCCACCCACTGTTCTATTGGTACTCAATAATGAACATTTAATTAAGGATGGTATTGCTCTTGACTTTCTGGTAGAACTTTTTGTCACCTTTAAGCAGGAGAAGGGTATTGCTTCCCTAATACAAACACTTAAGAAGGGTGGTTTAGAAAGCAAGTAAGTTAATGTTCCTTTTCTATATACTATGTTACTTCATATTCCGGAAAGTTTCAGGAAGAAATTCGATCATATTCATATTCTCAAATCAATTTCTTTAATTAACGTTCCAATACTAAAATGCAGAGTTTTCGAATTTAATTAGCAAATGTTTGTTTCTGAACGTTTGTGTTTCAATTTGAAATCTTACAAAACTATTTCAATATATTTTTGTTTAAGAAAATAAAAAACAAAGAAAGTATGTAAAAAATGAGTTTATTTTTTTATTGAATATTTTTAGACTTATGGACTTTTTCCCACCTAACAAACGTACTGAAGAGAACTTTAAACAAGTTTTTCTCGAAAAGGAACTTACTGAAATTATAAAATTGCATAAAGCCCAAGCCAGTCAAGAGGCTAAACGTGAATTGCAACAAACACTTATTGATGATATTAACGATGAAAAACCCCACTCAGAAATCAATGCTGACATAAAAGAATTTGCCGCTAAAGCCAACATTCCCGAAAATGAAATAATTGTCATAATATGGTCAACAATAATGTCACTGGGCGAATGGAATAAAAAAGAGGAATTGGTTACCGATCAAGCCGTACGTCATTTGAAAAATTATTGCCCTCTTTTCAAGGCCTTCACTGGTACTGACCGCGCCGAATTGGCATTGATTTTAAAAGTTCAAGAATTCTGTTATGAAAACATGAACTTTATGAAAGCTTTCCAAAAGATCATACTATTGTTCTACAAAAGTAAGTTCCTATTTCGATATCTTTTTATCCTTTTAATTCTTATTTTACTGTTATTGTCATTTCCATTTCCTAATATTTAATTTATTGATCTTTTTTATTTTTAGCTGAAATACTATCAGAAGAGGTTATTTTGCGTTGGTACAAAGACGCCCACTCTAGCAAGGGTAAAATGCATTTCCTAGAACAAATGAAGAAATTTGTCGAATGGCTACAAAACGCCGAAGAAGGTAAGCAAATTATCACTGCAAGTTTTATTAAAATTTTAATGATATAGTAATCTGGTTCAAAACTGCTAGAAGGAGTAAACCAATCCAATTATGATGCACCTTATTAGAACTATTTTTGCTGTTTTCACTCTTAAGCTTAACTAGTGTCGAAAGGCTGCTAAAACAAAATCATACATTTACTTGTCTAGTTATTTCTCGTTTACAAAATTTGTAAACATGTTTTATACGGAATTCCTAGATTTCTTTGTATGAAATATTTTATATTCCTAAAATTTCATATTTTAGATAAACGCAAACATCATATCTTCCGATAATTTTACTGCACGACTTTATATTTAATGTTTATACATGCGCGTTTACGGTGTTTTCATTCTTTTAATACTCGAATGCTAAAATTAGTTGGTATATATATGATCATGATCATAGGAATGCAATTATTTTGAGAATGAATTTTGTTGATATTTCCACAACACTAGTTCAGGTTACTAATTGCAAGATTAACAATGCTCGGCCATTGATTGGGTGTCCATTTATCTTAACTTGTAGATATTTTTGGCCAATAATCTATGGTACATAATAATATAACACGGAGATTTCAATGTGTATTTTAGATCATTCTAATTTTGGTTTTTTGAACGGAATTAATTTGTTCTTTAATAAACTTTAATAATATGCGCTAGTATTATGCAGTTTAGATTGTTACATTACGTTTCATAACTCTAATGTATGGTAAAGCATCAAGGGCAACGTTGAGAATAAAATTGTGATTCAATACACAGCAATTTTATTGTACAAGTTTGCCAGAATAATATTCAGATTTTTGCTTGCCTAATTATCTGCTAAATTTCTTATAGATTCTGTAGGCCAATGAAATCTGAAATAAAAAAAGCCTTTTTAGCGCAGTAGAATATTAAGAAATAGTTTTGCCGTCAAGCAAGCAACTGTTTTGAGAATGAACATTTTGTTTCTTTCCATAATATATGTTCAGGTTATCATGTTGCAAGATTAACAAGCTCGGCTATTAATTGGGTGTCCAGTTATCTTAACTTATAGATATTTTAGGCCAATAATTTTTAGTACAATTACACAAAAGGCCTATTCGGTTAAATTTTCTATATTTTTTTAACGGTACATGGAGGCATTCTTTGAGAATGAGTGTGTGATATGTACTTAGCACATCCATTGTACAAGAATGCCAGATCAAAATATAGATTTTTGCTTGCCTTATTGTCTGCTAAATTATTCTTATAGGTTCTAAGGCCAATGAAGTCTATTATATTTCTATTGAATATTACATTTATTTTAAGCACTAGGTGAAGTAAATTTGTTATTGTATTCTTTAAGACAAGTTTATTAAAAAAAAAATATATACTTTAAATAGTGCTAAATTAATCATGGGTGATTGGGTGTCCATTTATCTTAAAACTAAACATAGATATATTAGGCCAATAATTGTCCATACAAAATACTCTTGTTCTTTCTGCATTCGAACGTTAGATTATTTTTTTTTTTAAGTCTTCTCTTGGTATTAGCAAGCACCAGGTGAAGTAAATTTGTTATTGTAAAATTCAAACAAATTTATTAAAAATATATAAACGGTGCTAGATTAATTATCAGGTAATTGGGTGTCCATTTATCTTAAAATAATTTCATAGATTAATCTGGCCAATAATTACCCGTACATTTTCTTTTTTCTTTAATGTTTGATTTATGTTTTCTTAAAAAAAAAATTTATATTCATGTATCTGTATTTTTTTTTTTTTCTTTTATTTTAGAATCTGAATCTGAGGATGAACAAAAGAATGGAGAATAACAAGATATTTTTGACAAAGTTCAAAACATTAACAATAATATCTTGGCAACAGATTAAATAAAAATAAATAAATAAATAACTAAATACATCTATATATATATACAAATATATTAATTTAATACTTAAAATGCATCTCTCCAGTTTTGTAATCATCATCACGGAAAACAACCTCTACCACCACCATAACTACCAGCTAATATCAACTATTATAATAAATATTATCCTAACAATTTTATAAGAAATTGAAGGAAAAAAAAAAGAAAATAAATAAACAAACAACTACCAGCCAGGAAACAGACAAACAAAATGATATATAGTCCCTTCAATCGGATTAATAAACAATAACAATAGTGTGTGTATTGTAAAAATAAAAACTTAAATTTAAAATTCCAAATTCTCTTATTTTTTTTTTTTGTTTGATGCCAGTAAATAAAATTAATAAATCTGAAAACGGAACAACAATAATAAACATATTTTTTTTTTTGCAATATTAAAAACAACAGTGTATTATGTATGCATTCATTCATTCATTCGTCATCGTGGACATCATTCATGCATTATATTTGAATATAAGAATGATAATTTGAATATAAATTATATATAAATACTATGTATACACATATATTTACAACAAAAATATAAAATAAAATTTTAAAAATATAAATAAAATTAAAAATCTTGTCTACAAATTATCGTATGTGAATGAATTCCATTCTAATAACAGCTACCCTGATGATGACACTTGGGCTACACTGATTCATTAATTTGTGTTTACAACAAATATCTTCGATTATGCAAAGGATAAATAGCAAAATATATAGTGTAACACACTGATCTGCTGAAATTTTAATGAATTTATTGTGTTATCATGAACAAGAAGAATGTGTTAACACAAGACAAAATATATACAAATAAATTTGAAACTATAATTTTGATTTTGTAAGTATTTTTCCTTTAGTTTATAACATATATTATAAATAAACATTTTACAGAAAACATTACATTATTGTGAAACAAATTATTTTGAAAGCCGTAAACAGTATAATTTTTTCATAACCCAACTTCAGGTTATTTGTTGTGGAGTGGTCTGTCTGTTTTAGTTAATAGTAACTTTTATAAAAAATAAGATTTTATGATTATAACTTACTATTCGTTTCTATTTTTAAACTTTTCATAGAAAAAAACAAACTTTTCCAAATTAATATATTGTTATATATATTACACTGCCATCTGGAAGTCAATAATTCCTAGTTGATGATTATTTTCATCACCATTCGCATAAGGGAAAAGCAGATTTTGTTAAAAATCACCACAGCGCCATATTTCAATCAGAGATTAGCAATGAACAAAAATATTAAAATTTAACTCGTACTCTGATTCATTCATACACACTACAACGTTGATAATTAAGAACAGGTTGCAATCAGTAGGCGTACAGGTACGCTGATATCAAACTCATACTACTCGAAATACGTTTGTTTAATTCATAAACCTACTCATTTAGATTTATTACTTTAGAAAAATGGTTATAAACGACTCGAATCGTTTATTAAAATTTGCAGTCGTAGTTGTTAGGTATTTACAACAAAAGGAAAAAAGACACGAGTAGCAAGCACTACCTTCTATTAAGTTTATTTTAGTGTTCGTATGCGATTCATACTTATTTTGGGCTTCGTGTTATGGAAAGTCGAAATCAATCAATCAATACTTATGTTATGAATATGATGAATACTTCAAACTTTGCGTATATGCAAAGGTTCAACGATATTAATATAAGCAGGAATTATGAATATGATTCGATAGCTGATTCTAATGATATCGGATGATTTTTACGATTAAAGCTATACCTTTCCTATTAACCTACCTGACGAAAATTCATTACAATAAATTATTTCTTATAGTTATAGTAATTCATTTTATTTTAATTAAGACAAGTAAGTACACAATAGAAAATTAATTTTCTAAAAACAAAATACACACACAAAAATCAAATGTTTACAAATATTGTCCAGGTTAACATGAGTCTCAAAATGATGTCTCAGAGCTTGTATTGATATAACCAAATCTGGGGGCGGGAAACATTTATGTATGGTAGAACTATTTACACTTTTACACACAAACAAGTAAAAGCGTGTTTATGTTCGAAATGCATAAGCCTATAGAAGAATTCAATAATGCCTACGCTAGTTGAAAAAAGAAGAAATTTAAATAGTCGTATTAATATAAAGATATTTAATAAGATTTGTAATTAAAGCCGGGGTTAGGAATTATTTGTTGTATTTGGTTTTATCATTTTAGTTTTAATTTATTTATGTATAATTATTATTGTTTTTAATAATTTTTTTTTCTTTTATTTTTATATTTATTTAATATAACGCCAAAAGCATGAAAATATTATTTTGTTTTATTTGTAGATAAAATTTAATAATACTTAAACAAGAGAACAACACACAAAAAAAGAAAAACTTTAAATAGGAGGGATTAAAAATAATTAAAAATATACAATATAATTGTTTATTACTTTCAACAAAGAAACAGCAGCAACGTTTTTTTTTTTTTTATTTTGTTTAGAAAATTATGATCAACACATTTGATGCAATTTTTTATTTTAAATAAATTTAGTAATTTTGTAAAAAGAAAAACAATAAAGCGGCAAAATAGTTTATAGAATAGAGTATTTAGCTTTAAACAAAAAAGGAAATAAAAATGAAAAAGCTGTGTTATCAGGATAAATTTTAAAATTTGTTTTTTTTTTCTTTCTCTGATGTTAAAAAAAAAGAATTTTAATTTCCAACATTTTTTTTTTTTTTTTTTTTAATTTTGTCTATTAAACATTTAGATTAATTTAAGTAAATTTATTATTTAAAAACTGATAAACAAAAAACACCACCACATAAAAGAAATTTAGTGAGTTTTTCTTTTCTTTTAGAACGACAAAGATTTCTTTTACAAAGACAAACTTTTTAAGGAAGTTTCTTAAGCATACCAACTAAGTCCTTAAGATATAGAGAGAGAGATATGATGTTTTTCGAAGTAACAACCCACACACACACAGACACACACGCATGTACAACAATATTTATTGTTTTTGGGTATTTAAGAGAATGAAATTTATAGATTTATTATGTTTACTTTAGAATTCTTTACATTTTAATTAGAGAAATTCTACAAATTTCCATAAACAAAATGTAAAGGATGCTGAATATTCCAAAGATAAAACACAAGAAACCTATAGAGGGAGAAAAAAAAAAAGAAATACTACAAAAGATAGTTATTTTTTTTAAATTATTTTCATAGTTAGACAAATTCATTTTAGCTATGTTGGCAGTTTGTTGTTCATAATAAAGCTTTTAAGAATTATCAAAGTGAAATAACACAGCTTTTATGCAAGAATAATGGATAATAAAGAAAATAAAAATATGGAAAATTACACAACTTAAAAATATTTAACAAAATGTAAAATAGAATATGCATACATATAAAGAAGAAAAAAAATTAGAAAAAAAGTACAACTTTACAATTCACAATACTATTTTGAATAACATTTTCTTTTCTTTCGGTTTGTTTTGTTTGTTTGTACAGGAATGTTTAAATGTAGTTTATTTAATTAATGATTAATTTCTTGTTTTATATGTTATAACATAGTAGGTAGATTAGTTAGTAGTTCTTGTAATACATATTATATAAGTAAATGTGTTTAAATATATGTATATGTATGTATATAACTTTTGTTATTATAATTATTCTGCTGTTTTTCTTTTTTTTAATTAAACTCGTTATCATTTAATATTCTAAAAAAAAAACAAACAAAATATATGTACGTATAAACAAATAAACAACAAACATTTTTTAATAGTACTTATTTGTTATGTCTCTGCATTTCATTTTCATTTAAATCTTCTTTTTCATTTGCATATCTTCAACTGTTTTCCTTTTTTATTATTATTATTATTTGCTTTTCATCTATTTTAAACATTCACAAAATATCTAAAATAAACAATTCTAAATATCATGCTCTCAAATGTAGTATCAACGCAAACTTGAATGTTAAGCAGCTTTAAGAATTATTAAAATTCGTACATTCTTAAGCTACACAAAATTGGATTTAGACGAACAAGTTTGGTTAGTTGTGATTTTATTTTGGTAAAAGGAGGTGATTATTTCGTTATTATTGTTATCTTTTGTTATTTCGTTTGCATTTGGTTGTTATTTGTTGCTGTTGTCATTAATAATTTGTTTGCCATTTTTTTTTTATAATAATTATTATGATTATTGTAAGCTAAATAAATTTATGCACACAAGTAAAAGAAAATAAAAAAAAATAAGATACTTAATCGGCAAATTTACGATTGACGTTACGACCGAATAGGGCGTTACGAATTTCGGGCACCAATTGCTGTGAAATCAACTCCAAACGGGATTCCAAAGTGTTGGGAACCTAAACGAAATTTAATCGAAATTAATGATATGAATAAAAAGAAAATAGTTTTTCGATTCTATTTAAGATTATAATAAATGCCATATGAAAGTAAGAATAAATTAAAACTTACCTTAACGCGTCCATTCAAAGCAATCAATTCAATGCCACCACATGCTTCGGCAGGCAAATAGTTGTCATTATCAATATTTACAACAACATCTTGATTAAGTTGTTGTTTATATTGTTGAATGGCGGCTGGCAAAACGTCATTGACAAGACCAATATCAACTTGACGGCAGCGTAGGATAACAGTAGGTTCCATGGTTTGATACAAAGCTTGCAAAATCAATTTTTCCAATACATTTTTGTATTCACTTGGATTTTTGGTTACCTCACCAAGACGACGACGAGCTTCTTCCAACACGCTAGCTACATGATCTTCACGAATTTTAAGAACCTATAATATACATTTTTTTTTATTAATGTTATGACATTAAAAAAAACATAAAATCCAGTAATAAATAATTACCTTCAAACGAGCTTGATTGAGCATGTTCGACGATTGAATTTTCTTTTGCAATTCAACTTGCTTTTCTTTCTTTTCATAGTATTCCATGATCTTGAGACGTTGTTGTTGAACCAAACGTCCCTTTTCAATGTTGAATTCTTCTTCGGCTTTAGCATCGATTTCTTCAGCCTTTTCGTTGGCCTCTTGTTCGATGAAAGCCATCATATGTTTGATCTGAAAGTAAAAAAAAAAAACGATTCAGTGAATTTGGTCTTTTCAAAAAACACATAAAATTGATTTACTTGTAATAATACTTGTTTGGCAAAAGCATTTTCTGAAAATTTCATGTTTTTCCATTGAAAATTCTAAAATTTACACACCTACTATGCATTTTGTTTACTTGTTTGAAAGATCCCCCCCTTAAAAATAGCTTTCGCAAAACATGAGTGAGATATGAACGGAAATAATAGTTGGTTTAGCATGTTTCATAAAAGATAACTTGTCAATTCTATAATCTAAGACTGCTGGTATTCGCCATAGGGAACTTTGTTTTAACAAAGAAAAATTAAAGCATAGGATAGGATAGAATAGGAAGTTAAAGCAACTTTTTTGAATGTGCATTTCACATCCCTTTTCATAAGGAAATTAGGTATTAGGTTAGGTTAGAAGACTTGCACCATTCGGTCAAGACAAGCACAGTACCCGGAGGTAGAAATTGACCCATTGTACATTGTCCTTAGGGGAGGAAGGAAATAGAGGATATAAGAATGGAGGAAAGGAGAGGGAGAATGGGAAAAACTAGGTATTAATATGTCTAAATTAAAGAACAATGATTAGGGGGGTCTGAGCCATAAAAAAATGGATGTCTGAGGCAACAATCTTTTATAAGCCTCCTGTATTCAATAGGGGATCGCTAGCCTTTAATATAAATTCGTCTAAAACTCGAGAATTTCGTTGAGAAGTTCTTGTGCATTCACCATGTAGTGTGGATTTGGCCAAGTGAGAATCAATAGGCACTGGCTAAGGTTAACGATTTTGTTTGTTTTTCGCTCATAAGAAAACTTGTAAAAAAATTACTGGTACACGGATTTCATTAAGAAAGGATTAATGGAAATACCTTGAAAGTGACAAGTTTAGTTATTTATTTATTAGAATTTACATAGCACAACAAGATATGAATCTTATAAGCGACAGTGCTATGTTAGGAATCATTAAGATTTAATAGTGAAACAAAATACATTAAACAAAGAATGCAAAATTAATATAAGTAATAATCAAGTTAAAATATAAAGAAAAAATATAATATAAAGAAATTAAAAAAGTAAGTAAATAAGAGAGTTAAAAATATTAAAAAAAAAGTTACCATTTAGAAAAATCAGTCTAAAAAAACTGGGAATAAAAATATATCCGATATAGACCTATAAAACAAATCACAAATCGTAAAAAAATTTACTCATGAAAATAATTTGAATAACTCCTTTTTGAACGCGTTTGCATTGCCTAGATTCTGGATGTAATTTGGTAGGGAATTCCAAAGACTAGTGGTGTGTATAAGAAACTGTTTCTGAGATAAAAGAGTTCTAAATCTTTGCTAAATAATGTTCCTACCCCGGTAGGATCTAGCAAATTTAATTCGACAAAATAAATATGCCGGCCGTCCCGTGTAAATTATCTTATGAAGTAGAATAAGGCATCTAATTTTCAGGAGATTATCAAATTTTACATTAAGAATCCGGCAAGCCAAATGGGAAATGTGATCACGACGCCCTTTCTGAAAGACATATCTAGCTATGTTATTAAATGCCAAGTTAAGTCTACGTTTATCATCACAATCGCAGTTTGAGAAAATTTCACACCCATACAAAAGTATCGGAATTAAGTACGTTCTGGTAAGTTGCATAGGAATGACAAAATGAGCCGAATCAATAACAGTCCACACGTTCATAGGCATGAAGAAAACAATGAACGTTCACCAACTGGATGGTATCGTTCTAAGTAAAGCCTTCAAATATAGAAACTTTTTATTAATTATAATTATGAGGCCAAAAAAATAATTTTAAATGAAATTATGATATATTGAATTGTTAATAATCCTGATTTATATTTAAGAAGTAGATATAAAATAGTTTCTTTTTTTAATTATATAATTTCAAATAACATCCATCTAGTCAAAAAATTGTTTTCAGATATTTTCCCTTTGGATTTTTAAAACTATCCAAGAAAACTCTTTCAATTAGGGTTCCATCATCCTACCATAAAAATCCCTGCTTTACGGTCAACAATGCATTCATTACATCTTATTTATTGATAACATTAAGGAAAGAGACAAATAACTGTTAAGAGAAATTCAAATACACATACGCAGCCTATAACTATCTTGCTCTCACTAATAAGAGTAACCTTCAGTAAACTGAAGTCACATGACAGTGCTGCTGCTGCTCTTTTTCTCAACTTTTTTTCTTCAACTTTTTCTGTGTTTCGTAGAAAATATATATAGGTACATATATTTACAAATCAAATAAATTTTCTTATTAGAATTTTAATAAATATGATCGGTTTTCATGGCATAATAGGAAAAATTCCCAATATAGAGTAGGTAAATAAAACTCAAATACATTCACATGACATGTCCCATGACTAGGGAGAGCTTTACAACTAAAAATACGCCATCTTGGCTTGTCAAATTTTTCGATAATTTCCATTAATGAATTTTTTTTGTTTATTTTACAACTTTTGCCAAAGGTTTTTAAGGATTATTACAAGTAAATTTGTTGTTGCAGCCTTGCTTTTCGTTTCATCTTACCTGTTTCTGTACATCAGCATCGCTTAAAGCCATTTTTGCTGTTTTTCTTTTTTTTTTTAACTTCTACACACAAATCGAAGAAAAATTAGGTTTTTGTAAATTAAGCCGCGTTCACACGTTTCCTGTAAAATGATTGAAACTTATTAGTTTTATTGCACTTTTTTTTATTTAGAAATATAAATTAAGTTTCCACTTATTAGGTATTTTGTTAAAAAATTTCGATATTCACTTGCAGAAGTTTGTAGATGTGTGCGCCCACTTCAAGTTACGTTGGTCTTGTACAAAAAATTTCTGACTTTTAACTTTTTTGCCATCATATGATTGGTTTTCGAAAATATCCCATCACATGAAGGGAAATTTTCATTTGGCAGTTTTATTTTACTATGTTTAGTTGACAAATGAGATAAAATGCAACACTGTTGAAAAGAATCAACATTGGGTTAAATAATATTGCCAAATGAAAATGTCAAGTTTATCAATGGAAATTTAAAATTAAATAATTTAAAATAAATTTTCTTTAACAGACCGCAAATTTCGATAACGGTTCCAATTAAATACAGTCGAATTTGTACTATAAAAATATGCTGTCTTTTTTAAGGTCCCATTCAATACCCAAAAAATGTTGTAACAGCAATTTTTTAAAAAATTGCTTATTCTTTAAAAAAACTGTTTTTTAATTATTCTTTAATCTCTGAAACGTAATTATTTCAATTATAGTCTATATTGCTATCTATATACACAGCTGCGGTATAAATAATAGCAGCGTAGGCCAAGTTATTATTTTGATGCTAAAAAAAATTACTCTGATAATTAAAACAAAATATATATTTCTATTTTTTAATGTCTTATTCCAATTTTATTTAAATTTTACATTTAAACTTAAAAAATTACTTCAGGTTGAGAGATCAGAAATTTAAAATTATTCATTTGAAATTATTTTCCAGTAAAAAAATAACAGAAGCTATCCACATACCATTTTGTTTCTTAAAAAAGTTAATCTACTTTTTACTTTTTTAAATATGTATTAAGTACGAAGGAAAAATAATGATTTAGTATTTTGTTGAGCTGCCTTTGTTCTTTAAAACCGCTTCATAGCGTCTTCTTATGGAGTCTACTAGTTTTTGGCACCTTTCAATTGGTATTTGCTTTCAGGAACCCTCCACAATTCTCCAAAGCTCATTATTATTTTTTGGTTTTGTCTCTGACACTGCTTTTTTAACGTCACACCATAAATTCTCAATCGGGTTGAGATCAGGTGACTGCGCAGGCCACTCCATAACCGCAACTCCGTTTTCTTCAAAGAAGTTTTTGGTAAGTCGGCTGGTGTGCTTTGGATCAT
>CM025789.1:103583734-103599040 GCA_014635995.1 Sarcophaga peregrina
GCGACCTCATGTTGAAAACCAAACAATGTTCATCTCAATACCATGAAAAGCGGGGATAAAAAATCAGTTATCATGAATTCGACAGGTGTCGAATGGGTGTATTGACTTCTGTAAGACCATGTGTGGATTTTCTGAGCCAAAAATACGACAGTTTTGCTTATTAACAACGTATGTACTCACCAAGATGTAAAAGAACTTCTTCCGAAAATATGATTTCATTTGGCAAAATCGATATCATCTTGCACTTTTTCGCATGATCATGCGGTTTTAACTCTTGACCCAAACGAAATTTGTAAGGCGTGATACCGAGTACTTTTCGCAAAATTCGGCGTAAACTGCTGGCGGGAAATGTTCAATTCTTGAGAACGATAATGAGTTGATATTGATAGATTCTCACGTACGCTCTCATCCACAGTTTCGATATTTTCGGATGTATTGGCGCATCAACACGGAAATCGAGTTTTACGAACTTTAGCAATAAACTTGCGTATACCGGGGACTTTTGATTCTTCACTGCGACTAAATTTTGTACGACATTTTCGTGTAATTAACAAACAAAATCAAAATAATTCTGAACTAAACTGTACCTATTCATATTCACAGAGATTTATTGCATGAGGCTAAGCACATGCAAATCTTAGTGTATAATCCATGAATGTTTTGTGACTTAATTTCAAATCGCAAAAGTTATGAATATTGTTGCACATATCGCTCCTTTATTGCAAAATAGTCATATCTCAAAGAAATTTGAACTTGGCAAAATGCGATTTAAGTTTTCAAGACATAAGTCCTATGATGTAATTGCCGCAAACACTTTTTGGTATAACTTCGGTTCAGCTTGGGACATAAAACTGATTTTTCTTCAACATGTACTGAAGGTCTAAAAGAGCAGTTTTACTTAAGTAACTGCAAATTTTGAACTTTTTCCGATATGACTATGTTGCAATAAAGGAGCAATATGCACATATGCAAATATGGCAACAATATAAAACAATAACACCAATTAACAAGCCGAAATGAAGGCGAATAGTTTTCCATTCTAATGTGGATGTGTATGTTGATGGTTTTTTTTCTTCTTCTTTTTCTATTTCTATTTCTATTTTTTTTTTTTTTTTGCTTTTCTTTTAAGTAGTTGTGGATGGATTTCTATTGTTGTGTTGCAATGCATAGAATATTTGAAGTTCTACTCTTTTTTGTTTGTTTCATCACTGGGGACTGTGTGCCTTTTTTGCTGATTGGAGTGGAGTAGTGAGTCAATTCTCTTTTTGTTTCCTTTTTTAATTTGAATAATAATTTTTAGTTGATGATGTTGTTGCAGATGAATGATTGTAAATGTTGTTGTCTTTAGACTTTTAACAAATACAGATGGATGGATGGATGGATTAATGGATGGATGGATGGACTTGTGTCATCAAAAATTGTTTACAACATTATTGTTGTTGCGATTGTTGTTGTACCTTACCATCTAGCATCCTGTTAGTAGCAGTGGCTCTTACTGACAGTTGAATGTCTTGCCCATCTTAAAACCCAGTGAAATTTTCTTTTCATAGAAGCATGTATACCGCAGGAAGCCATAAAAAATATAAAAATTCAGCAGAGATCGACAAATGGCGACAATGATGTTTATTGTTTTAATTCGAAAAATAAACAAACAAAAAAACGGAATTCAAAAAGGTTTACGATGATAAAAATTCATTGGGATTTTTTTCCCATTTGCACATCCATTGTGAATAGAAAGAGGTGCTCAAGGTGCTGTTGTTTTTTGTTGTTTTTTTTTTTTTTTATTCTTTTTCGTGATACGAAAACATTTGTTTATTTGTTGTTGTTTGTGCCGCTTAATTAAGAAATGACTACCAATCGTTTGATTTGTTTTGTTTATTCATTTCGTTTTTCCATTTCCATTTCCATTTCTAATTGCAAGCACAGCTTGAAGAGCAATTCCTCCGTGATTGGATTTGAAATGTTGACACTCAAAGGAATTTAAAACTGTTTGTTACTGTCTTTATATACTTTCAATATGAATTTCATTATTTAATCGCTACAAAGCGATTATCTTCGAGCTGTTCTCGTTTATTAAATTTACAACACATACATACATACAACACATAAGTGCGTAATTTATTACTGAAAACAACAATAACAACAACAAGTTTAATTTTATTTTTTAAATTGATTTTCATTTACAAGACCCATTATTGAATTTAATAATCCGTTGGTAAGTCTACGATGATGATATTAAATCGAACGTTTACATGTGTTCATCCTTGATTAGTAGTAACAATATGTTGTAATTGAGATTTTATGTATTCACAAATACTCTTTACATACAATGTATTATTATTGTCCATCTGTGTACTGTTCGAAATGTTGAAATTCTTCTTTAACTCCCCTTTTACCAATTTGCTAAAACACTGTTTATTTGATATTTAAAAGATAAAATGAACTTTTACGGTCGCCCTACAGTGTTTGTATATGGAATTTGATTCAGAAATAAATATTAAAAATAGGGCATGCAAAACATTGAACACAACATTTTCCGGTAAAGTTTTATCTTCAAGTTGAAGTCGCCGTAGTGCTATTAGTTAGTGTGTTGACTTATTACACATGAGAACCCCAGTCTCAAGCTCAAGGTACGACATCGTCAATAAAACGAAAAATGAAGAAATATATTTTCGGCGACTGCCTCTCAGCAGGTGTATGGCAAAATGCTCTGAATTTAAATAAAATTTCCATGAAAAGCAATCAGAAAAATTTCTCGTTCAGAATCGACTTTTTAACTGTAGGTCCCACCACTCATGTACAAAATTAACACACGCAGCATAAGAGGTACGAGAAGCTGGATCATAATACTTGTTGGAGCGATATCTTCGGAGGTAAACATATGTCTTTCTTCGTAGACATTTTCATTTTTTTTAAATAAATTTTAGATAAATGTAAATATAAAGTGTGTTAAAAATTTTCTAATAGACCTAGGGGTAGAATCAAAAAGTGTCTCCGGTGGGTATACGATATTTTGTTAGGTTAGAGGACGTGTACTCATCAAATGACACAAGTAAAATACTCGAAGGTCAAGTCGACCCTTTGTACAACAATATTTCTTACATACGTACGTGCTATGTAATTGGACATTAGAATACTTCAGTCAGGAATACAACTTAGCTTTTAACACCACTTATGCAGTGGGTGTTAATTGTATACGTAAGACTAAAGATGACGTAAGGCGATATTTCTTAGACTGATTAATTTTTCCTTTCATCTAGTAAATAAATAAATAAAACAGTTTACGATCATTTGGAGTTGTTGTAGTGAGTTGTTATTTTGAAACGAATTGGGAATAGACAATAGATATTTGACAAATAAAATCATAAAACCAAATGCAAATCAACTCAAGGGTGTTACAAAAAAGCCTAAACTTCAATTCTATCTGACTCCCTCTCTCTCGCTCTCTCTCTTCACACCTTCATAGAATCTCGTGCGCATACACATCGGTGTTCTCAGTTCAGGCACAGTCATAATAAAATGAAAAAAAAAAAAATTGGAATTTTTCAATATAAAATTTTTTATTCTCTAGATAGAATTTTACAAAAATTGCAGATGCATGTGAACATATTTGATTGTGGGGCTATGGTTTTTTTTTTTTTTTTTTTTTAGCTATGCGAGCTAAGGTTGGAAAATCTTCGAAAGACCTTGGTAGCCCGGCCTACCAAAGTGCACGATTCGCCGCAAGACTTACTCTCGGTTTGCTAAGCGCATACGTACTAAAACCAACCTCATCACACACTTTCAACCAATCGCCCCCCCGGGACCACAATCAAGTATTACTTCGGGGGGGTGGTGATTCAGCGAATGCTGCCTTCGAATTCCGCTGATCTTGCTCTCTCAGCCAATCTTTGCTGCGTCAATACATTCCGTGCGAAAACACATACTGCGTTCCAATTGTCACTTGAGATTAACATCAGGTTTACTATATTCTCGGGCGTTACCTGGAATCCTATTGATCTCTCCAGGCAATTTCGTTGAACAGAATATCGCGGGCAATTAAAGAAAACATGCTCCGCCGTCTCCCTTACATCACGGCATTCTGGGCATGCCTCATCTACGTCGTGATCAAACTTATAGAGATAAGCCCTATAACAACCATGGCCCGTTAGCAACTGAGTCAGGTGGAAGTTCACCTGACCGTGTCTTCTTTTTGTCCATACGCCTATGCTCGGTATGAGTCTGTGGGTCCATCTTCCCTTAGTGGAATTGGACCAGTCCTGCTGCCATCTGTCCAAAGCATTATCAGTTAGTTGGACAGGGTTCGAAAAATCTGTTCCTCTCTTTACGTCATATTTCCTCCTCTCTAAATCCACTACTAGCTTCAGGGGCATCATCCCCGCAATCACTAACGCTGCATCGGTAGACACCGTTCGGAAAGCAGAAATCACTCTAAGAGCAGATCTCCTGTAGGCCGCTTCTATTCCTGCTCTATAGGTCCTCTTCTCCATAGCCCCAGCCCATACGGGGGCTGCATATATAGCAATCGCTGTCACTACCTTCATCAGTAGCCGTCTCCTCTCCTGTCTTGGGCCTCCTAGGTTAGGCATTAATCGGGCAAGCGCACATGCCGTCGCCGCACATTTTTGGCCGACGTACGACAGGTGTTCCCTAAACGTGAGCCTGTTGTCAATTATCACTCCCAGATATTTAATCGCCTGCTTTGATGATATGCGTTGGTCACCTACCGTTATGGTAATAAATTCTATCTTCTTTCTACTGCTTACAAGGAGTACATCCATTTTGTGATCAGCTAGTTTGAGACCTATTTCCGTGATCCAGCTCCTGACTATGCCAACCGCAGTGTTACATGTTCTCACCAAATCATCCAGATATTTACCCCTTATCACCAGGGCAATATCGTCTGCGAAACCAATGATTTGTGTACCTCTAGGGAGTCTTAGCCTCAGTACCCCATCACACATCACATTCCATAGTAACGGGCCCAGCACGGAACCTTGCGGCACCCCTGCTGATACCGCGTATGACTTCCTGCCATCATCTGTGTCATATAGAAGCACTCTATCTTTAAAATAGTCCTTAACGATTTCCAATAAATAGTTCGGTACGTTCTTTTCATCCAGGGCAGCTAACGTGGCATCCCACTCCGCAGAGTTGAATGCGTTTTTGACGTCCAAGGTGATGATTGCGCAGTATTCCTTGTCGCCTTCCAACCAGCGGTTACCGCTGATAGCATCCTTTGCTATAGTCATAACCATTTCCATTGCATCTATTGTGGAACGTGATTTCCGGAAACCAAATTGACGCTCCGATAAGCCTTCTTCGCCCAGAAATGCTTCTAATCTCCTACAAATTATCTTCTCCAAAAGTTTTCCAGCCGTGTCAATCATACAGAGCGGGCGGTATCCCGATGCATCCTGCGCATTGTTGCCCTTCGAAATGAGGACCAGTCTCTGCCTTTTCCATATCCCAGGGAACGTCCTCTCTTGAATACAAGCATCAAAAACTTGTCTAAACAGCTCAGTGTTATTCTCAATAGCCGCCTTAAGCGCGATGTTTGGGATCCCGTCGATCCCCGGTGCCTTATTGAGTTTCATTTCTCTGCAGACTGATTCCAGTTCCCGACTGCTGACTTCTGGGATTTCCTCCGGTGACCGCATGTCTCGCACGGAGTAAGTAATTTCGGCTTTGCGCGGAAAAAGCTCCGCGACGATTGATTGCAGCTTAGCTGCACATGTCGTTGCTGGTGGTCGGAAGCTGTTCAGCTTTCTCATCACCACCTTATATCCAGTTCCCCAGGGATTCTCGTCCACATCGGCGCACATTTCATGTGTGAATAACTTTTTTTTTGGTAAATATTGATTGAATGTTCAATTTTTGTTAAATAAGTTTTGACTAATTTGATTTTATTGCAAGTTTTCCAATATTTCCACTTTCCATTGGTTTATCCATCCTTCTCACCATTCTGCTGCTGCTGTTGTTGAAATCGAATGCTGAAAATTATTTTATTATTGTTTGTTTCTTTCAGATTTTATTTTTATTTCAATTTTTTTTTTATCTTTCGAAAGATGATCGGTCGGTTGGTACGCCTGTGTGCCGGTAGTGTTTAGTGTGTCTGTATGTGATCCTTTTCGTTTTTCTTCTTCAATATTTGTTTACGTTTTTCTTAGATAACATTTACTTTGTGGCACAAGCACTTTTCATAAGTGATGCTAACTTTTCAATATTTGTTCACATACACACACGGACATATGTACATACGTTACATATTAGGGATGCCAATCGGGAATGGTTTTTAAAAAACCCGGAATTCGGGATTTTTCAAAAAATCCCGGAATCCCTATTTCGGGATCCCGGTATTTTCGGGAATTCTGAATCCCGAACAAAAATTCCTGAAATTTCTCACTTTTAACACAAAAACGGATTTTTTTCTTATATAATGTTTATTTAAAAGTTTTTTAAGTGAAAAATACTTAAAACAAATAACATATTTCAATTTTATTAACAAAAATTAGTTATTTATAAGTAATTTCATAAATTTTATTTGAGGACCTACATAAATATTATGTAAAAAATAAAAACAAATAATGTAATATTAACAATATTTATCAGTGTACATTAGAATTAACAAAAATTAATTTTCATTTAAAATTAAAAATTCATAAATCACATTTGGAGATCTACATACATATAATGTAAAATATTAAGCAAATACATATTGTTACGAAAGTGGAAATGGTGTTGTTAAAATTATAAACAAAAGCTCCAAAAACAACACTATATCAACACTTGATCAATGCATAAGTAAAAAAATATAGCAACAAAAATAAAGCGCTTGTTTACAAGATCGATGAATAAATTAGAATAAGGGATAAAAGTCGTAAATAACCAACAACAAAATGAAGGGAATAAAGAAGTAAACAAGAAACAACAATGTGCAGTATAAAATAGCGGATAGACAAATAAACCAACAACAAATAATCTGCCTGGACGTAAAAAAGAAACAACAACAATTAAAAGAAGTTGTTTACATTTTTATAATGTTCCCGAAGGCCGTCATCATCCTTCGAGGGCATTCATCACACTAATGATCCAGTGATATAAAAGGCAAGACAAACGCGAGCAAGGAGGATTCAGAATTCAGAGTTTGAGTTGAATCAGACGTGTGTGCAGACGGCACGTTGTATTCGGAGTTTGAATTAAGCTAGTCGTGTATAACAAAGTGATAAATCAGTCGATTGTGTGAAGTCACGAGATCGAGCTATAATTCGGTTAGACTTCTGTGGAGACAAGTTTCGTCTGAAGGAAACAGTTGTTAGTATTATGCTTACAAAAAGGTTGTGAGCAAAGCGCAACTAACAAGGGTTGTTGCTTAAGAAAAGGTTGTAAGCAGAGGATTATCACGAACAAACACATATTGCGAATTATCGTTGTATATGTGGAAAAAGTTCGAACAGTGGTACAAAAGTTGTGCAGATAATAAAGAATTGAAAAAAATTTAAACACAAATTTATTTTTACATTATTTGCAATCTGCGAACTCATATTTTTAACGTTTTTAAAAGGTAAAAACGTAACAATATATTAATATTTGTTAGTCTACATTAGAAAAGTACATAAAAAATATTAGTATGACAAAATAAATAGAACGAAAACGGGATTTTCAAATCCCGAAAATCCCGGGAATCGGGAATTCCCGTTTGGCATCTCTATTACATATGTAATGTAATGTGTGTGTATAGAAAATGTAAAACATAATTTCTTTATTCTCTTCTAGTCCAGAAGTCATTTAGTGTTTTATGTTCGACTCTATGTAAGTATTTGCTTTTAGGCAATATGTATGCATTTGTGTGTGTGTGTGTGCATGCATTTACGAGTATAGACTTGTATTGAAATCTTAAGAGCTAAAAACTTTACAAATTGAAATGCATAAATAACTATGGACGGACATTGTCAATCAATTAAGGAATTAAATTAAGGCAAAATTTTCTAGCCATCTTCGATGCGTGTGCATGTCTGCCTCTCTGTATAGGGATATGTACCTTATGGTTTAAGGCAAGAAAGTTTTAAGGAATTTGTTAAAAAATTATTTACAATAAAATACAATCAGTGTGTAATCAAAAAATTATAAAGAATTGAAGAATTTATTTACAATTTTTCATAATGACATATGACGTCATTGCCTAGAGAGACAATCAGAGAGTACAAATGTATGTACATACATCTGTATTACGATATTACTTGCTCACGGAATTTTTTTAATTGTTTAATGAAATTGTTATACTTTTGAATTCTTTAATACAAATTTATGATTAAATTTAAAACAAGAAACATTTATTTTAAGTACTTAAACAATACGAATACATATACAAATAAATCTGTTTATTAAAACGTATTCATGTTGAAAATGTTTCTTCCTTAATAACCATTTAGTTTTAAGGTGCTCTTTTAACGTACACCAAAGTTCTCCCTCAAAATAAGAGCCCATTTCAGTCTAATTGAACATCATCAATGTCACGGTGTAGTCTTTTGGCGTCACTGAAATTGATGTCAAAAAAGAGGGAGAGACAGATACCTTTTGAGCTGAAAACAACAAAGCTGATGCATACTCTCCTGTTACCTTGTGCCTGACACCTTGAGCTTTATAACTTGCCAACATTGTCACAAATAATTACATTAAAAAATAACTCGTCTTTATAAAAAATAGAATTCCTTTCGCATTCAGGGGAACATATAAAAAGATCTTAATAAGAACGAACGGCAACAACGAAATAAAAACAAAAAAATAAAAATGTTACAGAATTTTTAAATATGAAGTTGAAAAATTATAAAACGTTTGATAGAAACGCAAGATGTTAAAAAAGACTCGCTCTGGCATACTGTTGAACAAGTCTTCTTGAGATGCAATTTAACTAAACATATGTTAAGTAACTTGGCTAACAAAATGACTGAAGAAGAAAAAAAAATTTTATTCACGTATATTAAAATGGGTATGATTACAGGACCCATAGAAGTTAATGGAACAGTTGATAACTGTTAAATAGTAACAACTTGCTGCACTTAATATTCACTTACCATCATTAACTAAACCATCTTGCATTTCAAACTAATGACTCATGGTTTGTATTTTTTTTTTGTTTCTTGATGTGGATGATTTTTGTTGCGGATACTACTAATCTAATGGCATTGCCTGTACAGTTCAACATATAAACACACTTTCGTTTACACGTGCATACACAAAGCTTCATTAGTTACCTTTATGAATAACTGTATGCGTATCTATGTATGTGTGTGTGTGTGTGTGTGTGTGTGTATATATATAGCTGATTTCTATACCTATATGTATGTATGTGTGTAAACCATTGTAACCATATTGTAAGCATATATGAGCACGTGAATATATTTTATAATTATGTGAGTGTGTGTGCGTACATCAAAGTGACTGTTTTTTTTTTTTTTTTTTTTTTTTTGTCTTGAGCCGGAGGTGGTAAATCTTCTAAAGATACTTTTGTTCCAACAAAAGCATGCACGATTCACCATCCTTGGTGCCTACGTACTAAAACCCACCCCCTACACACACATCAACCACTCTCCCCCCGCGGGACTGCCGTAAGGTATTACTTCGCGGGGGGCTGGTTAGCTCGAAAGCTTTATCACTTTATATCAAATTTCGTCTTCGTTCCTCCAACCTTCGGAGTACTATCATTACTTCGGCCATTTTCTGGCTGTATTGGCTCCATAGCGTCCTAGAATTCAACAGCTCCTCCATGAGCCGGGTTGGTCCTAATCTAGTTTCTCCGGGCCATCTAAACCTGGGGCAGCATGTTAGAATATGCTCCGCATCTTCCTCTTCGTCTACACAGTTTGGGCATATAGGGGAAGTATCATGTCCAAATCTGTGCAGGTACTTCCTAAAACATCCATGACCAGTTAGGAACTGGGTCGCGTAATAATTCAGCTCGCAATGTTTATTCTCCATCCAAGGGGTTATAGAAGGGACAAGCTGAAATGTCCATCTTCCCTTTAAACTGCTCTCCCATCGTGACTGCCATTTGAGCATGGAAGTCATTCTTTCCTCCGCTTTTATAGCCGCTGTTCGTCCTGGACTCTCAAGACGACGGAAGTATATCCGCCTCATCTCATCCGCCAATATGTCTATTGGTATTGTTTTTGCCAATACAAATACCGCTTCATCAGACACTGTCCTGAAGCCACTTATCCGTCTAATCGCGCTTAGACGATACACCGAGGACAGTATTCTCCTTGTCGACCCCACGGAGAGTGCCTCCGACCATATGGGGCAAGCATATAGCATTATCGACGTTACTACCGCTGAAATTATCCTCCTCTTGAATGGACCTGGTCCTCCAATATTTGGCATCATCCTCGCCAGTGCTCCCTGCGTTACAGATGCCTTTTCGCCGATGTATTTTACGTGCTCCTTGAAGTTCAACCTGTCGTCAATAATCACTCCCAGGTATTTTATTGCCCTCTTTGATTCGATTTCTGTGCCTCCAACGATCACTTTCATCTTCTCCACTATCTTCCGGCCGCTTATCAAAACGGCTTCCGTTTTATGTGCAGCAAGTGTTAAACCTGCCTCATCCAGCCATACACTAACATTTCGAATCGCTGTGTTAGTTTTCTCCTCTATATCCTGTACCGTCTTAGCTACCGAGACTATGGCAATGTCATCTGCAAAGCCTACAATTGTAGTCCCGTTTGGCAATCGCAGTCGAAGTACTCCATCATACATTATGTTCCATAGTAGTGGGCCAAGTACAGAGCCCTGCGGGACACCCGCTGTCACTACATATTCCTGCTCTCCTTCATCCGTTAGATATATTACCTTCCTGTCCTGAAAGTAATTGTTCAAAATCTCCATTAAGTATGGCGGCGTACCCATGTTAAAGAGGGCTCTCATAATCCGCCCCCAATTCGCTGAGTTGAACGCGTTTTTAATGTCAAGTGTGACAACCGCGCAGTATTCCTTGGTGCCAAATCTCCATCTTTCGCCCTCTATTGCTTCTCTTGCAATGTCCACTACCCTCCTGATCGCGTCAACAGTGGACCGTCCTTTTCTAAATCCGTATTGCAGGTCCGAGAGAGCTCCTCTTGCCTCGGCACGCGTCAGTAATCGGTCGTATATGATCCTCTCCAGTATTTTTCCCATTGTGTCAAGTAGACAGATGGGCCGATATGACGATGGTTCCCCTGGTGGTTTACCAGGTTTTGGAATGAGAACCAATTTCTGCTTCTTCCATCTACGTGGAAAAACACCCTCGACGAAGCACTTATGGAACACCTTGGCGAACATATCAGGTCTGAACCGGATAGCCGCCTTAAGTGCCCTATTCGGGATTCCATCTGGCCCGGGTGTTTTCCTATCTCCTATTCCATTGCATGCTGCGAGTACCTCCTCTCTTGTTACCTCAGGAATGGTATGATTGGCTTCCGTATCCCTACTTATGAAAGTGTAGGGCTGGCCTCGTGGGAATAATGTACTAATAATTCCCCGTAGCAAAACTGGGCAGCCTAGTTTAGGCTGTTGCTGAGCGCCGATTCTCTTGCAGACGACTCTGTAAGCCGTCCCAAAAGGATTTATGTCAGCTTCTTGGCATATCCGCTGAAAGGATAGTTTCTTGCTCCTTTTAATGGCTCTTCTAAGTTGATGCCTAAGATCCTCATATGAAGCACGTTCGGCTTCCCATGTTGCTCTTCCTCTTGTACGCTGGGCCCTTCTTCTCGCCCTAAAGCATGCCGACCGCAGATTTCGAATTTCGTCATTCCACCAGTAGCAGGGGGAGCGTCCCCTACACACAGTCCTCCTAGGCATAGCAGCATCACATGCAGTGTTGAGCATTTCGCATATATCGCTCACTAATTCCTCGGCCGTGCTGCCAGTCGTATGAAAAGACGACAACAGCAATTTATACGTCTCCTCGTCAAAGCGGGTGTCCTTCCATTTAGGTCCCGTAAATTTCGACAATCCATCTCCTCTCGTGTTGCGCCCAGTAACCGTCATCATGATTGCCTGATGGTCACTATTCGTGAAGTCCTCAGTTAGTTTCCACGCGGTCCGCGAAACAAGACTATTGCTCACAAACGATAAATCTATTATCGAGCTCGATCCAGCTCTCCTAAATGTGCTTCCTCTTCCATCATTCATCAGCGCCACAGGAAGGGAAGCGACCGTTTCCAAGAGGCAGCGACCCCTGGTGTTAGTATATCTACTACCCCATTCGGTCGCCCAAGCATTAAAATCTCCTGCAATAATGGCGGGAGTATTCAGGCGCACGTGTGACGCCATCCTGTCCAGCATGTGTTGGAATTCCTCTATTGACCATCTCGGGGGGGCGTAACAAGCTATAGACGAAAACTCCCTTTATCCTGGCCATAACGAAACCAATGTCCTGCGCATAGGTTTGCTGGAAGGGTAATGAACCACAGATCCATATAGCCGCAGTACTGGATCCGTCCGTGATCCAAGTACTATTCTTCGGTACCCTATAAGGTTCGCTTATGATGGCGACATCAATATTCTCCTCCTTTACCCTCTGGATCAATAGGTCCTGGGCTGCTTCACAGTGGTTCAGATTAATTTGTATTAACCTCATCTTCTAGAACGTGATTTAAGTGCGCTCAAAAATTGTGGGCACTTTCCGCTCCCCGCGATATGGTTGGCAGATTTGGGATCGCCCACTTTGCAGAACATGCAAAGAGGTTCCCTTTCACAGTTTTTCGCAATATGCCCCTCCTGTCCGCATCTACGGCAAGTTCCCGAGCGGTCAACTTTACTCGTGCATTGACGGGCCATATGTCCAAACTGCAAGCACCGGAAGCATTTCGTCGGAATGTTCCTCTCGCGAATCCTGCATATTACCCAGCCGATCCTAATTCTTCCTTCCTTTAGGAGAATCGCTGCAGCGTCTGCGTTAAGGCTTACTGTGGCAGTTTGCGTCCCACCATATGCCCTCCTAAGGGTAATTACGTCGGGCTTACCCAAAGTCCTCGAGGCCTGGAATCTTCCGTATAGCCTCGCATACATCCTCCTTCTCCGTGATCTCGTCGATGTCCTTGATCTCGATCGTCCTCATATCCTTTAGAGTTCGGACAGACGCGCTTTCTCCTAAGAGCTCTCCAATGGCTCCCCTAAAGTCCTCCGTGTGTTCTCCATTCCTGCGGAGCTGGAGTAGTAGACCACCCTTGACGGTTCTTCGAATTCTGGTCACATTTTCTCCCAATTCACTAAGCTTGGGGTCCGTTTTGACTTTCCTTAGGATGTCTGCATACGACGTGTTATCCTTCGTCGCTATCACGATCGCATCCGGCTTCGTTTTCTTCTCCTGTGGTTTCTTATTTCTCCTTTTTCTCTTTGTGACTTTCTGCCATCCTGGTTCCTTATTTACTACATTAATATCCTCCCGCCGGCTCAAGGTCACCTCTGTAGCTTCCCTCGCTGGAGCCCTTGGTGCAGGATTCGGAATTCTCCTCTTTGCCGCAGGAATTTCGTAAGTCTCCTCATGTTTCCTCTTCGCCTCCTGGTTCCTCAACAAAGGAGATGTTTGTGTAGCAGAACTACTACTGTTAGTCGCCTTTGTAGTTTGCCCCTGCAGCTCGCTTGCGTACAGGTCATATAGGGTTTTGATCGAGTCAATCGCATCCCTCATCGGTTGGTGGATTGATCTCCTTTTCCCATCCTCTAGCATCTCAATCAAACTCTTAATTTGGTCCCCGAGTTGACCAAAAACACCACCGGCAGATGGTATCGTGTCGCCTCGCGATCTTTCCTGCCCCGATCCCGCATTTACTGGGGATCGTGGAGTCCTCGTGCATTGTCCAAACGGGTTTATTTCCCGATTCCGCACCGGAGACCTCGGTATCTTCGAGCTCTGCCCAAAAGCGTTCAGCTCCAAAGTATTCATCTCGCATGAATTCGTCGATTTATTTGTAATTTTGTTTTTACTATTCATTTTGTTTGTTTTAGCCCCAACTCTCGGCCGTTATCCTGATCCATCGTTGTAGTCGTCACGAAAGACCCCGTGGTTATCTATGCATAAGCAGGGAGGCCACGCGAGGGTTGACACGTAACCTCATGGGAATACGTGTTCAGAGCCAGGTCGACGTAAACCAGGGATTCACATCTGGTCCTACAACACCAACCTAACGGTGACAAATCAGGAGCGTACCGAGAGACTTGCCATAGTTTTAACGGGGCGGAGGCAATGGCAGCATTAGCCCGACAGCCATTTCGGCCAGCTTTCACACCGCCTACTAAAGTGCCGGAATACTGTCATCGTCAGCCCATATCACCAATTCAAATTCATTTTCCGGTATACCATAATTAGAACCTTACCGGGCTCGGTTCTAATGCCCTACTCAAGGGCGTCGTAGTTAGTCGCTTCGGTGGAACTGAGGGAACCACGGAGGCGTTACTCTCCTATTTTCCCATCTCTTGAGGGAACCCTCTGTGGGATGATGCCTAGTTAATGGCGGCATCAGTTCGCCATGTCACAGATAACGTCTTCGGTCATTTGTACCTTTTTATAGTACGCCTCCGTATCTGCCGCTCTTGGTCGGGGACTGCTTATTGGTTATTCGCAGCTAGCCTACGCAGGATAGGCCGTTCAGTTATCCGCCACCTACTGACCCCCATGGTAGCCTGAAGCTAAGCCCCATGTCAAAGTGACTGTTGCGTCACTTCAAAGTGACTGTTGCGTAGGTGTGTGTGTGTGTGTGTGTGTGTGTGTGCAACAAAGCAAGTACTTTATACCAGGTAGTAGTTGTTATACTATATCAGTCTACCTTTGCCCGTGTGTTTGTTCATTTTAGTTCAGTGCAGAAATTTAGTATCCCATCAGCACTCTAACCCTCTTTATCGCATTCTCTCTCTGGTTCTCTCTCTCTCTCTCTCTCTCTCTCATCCTTAAAAGTTCTTCTATGCCTTTGTGTAATATGATATGATGTTATAGAATGTCTGCCATTTCGTTTACGAGTACATTGTGAATTTTAATTTTATTTACATGCTCTCACTCATCTGGATACGGCAAATAAAAACAAACATACAGACATACGTGAACACATACGCATCGATACGTATAAAATATATTCATAGACATACATACATACATACATACACATGTATGTACGCATATGCAGCGGCGGTTTTGTTTTTTTTTTTTTTTTAGCAAGAAAGTATCAGCAGCAGAAGAGAATGACAAAAGAAAAAAGAAAAGAAATTGTTTCTACTTCATACAGCTTCATATGATTATAGACATGATTTTAATATGATTTTTTTGTTTTTATT